>CM052319.1:1322834-1598561 GCA_028455605.1 Lasioglossum malachurum | reverse complement strand
GCCTTCTGGTCCTCGTGGTCCCGGAACCCGACCGCTCGCGCCGGCCCCCGTGCCTCGACTGACTGACTGCCGGCAGGCTCTCGCCTAGTTAGCGCGGCACTCCCCACCCCACCGACTATCGATCGACGTCGATCGCCGTGACAATTATTGATAAATTTATTATTTCTAGCTGTTTAATGTTTAAAACAATTCCATTTTATAGCTATGCAATCCCTTAGCTATCTGACCACCTAATTTTTTAGTAAAAGTGGCTAATAGAATTCGAGATACGGAATAACTTTTAAACTATGAACATTCACACGCATTCATTTATTCAATACAATTCACAGATACATTTATTATTCCTGGCTGTTTAATGTAAACCTGCAATTCGGTTTTCTTATAATTGCAAGGCGATTCCGAGCCGTTTAATTTCTGTATATTTCGTGCAATAGACACCGGTGAGGCATAAGAACGTGGACTAGAGTTTTTGCCTCATCGCCGCGGCAATGTCAGCTGTGCGAATTCGGCAACAACCGGCGAGGTGATCGACCGTCGATGTAAACCTCGCCGGACAGTTCGTCGAATTCGTAAAATCGTCTCGTGGGCAATCGCATCATGTTTTCCTTACTCCAATTCCGTTACCCTATTCCTTTGTCTCCTCCGCAGCACCGTTTATTAGGTCATTACCCTAACGAACGTTTCAAAGTCTCCACTCCGTAATCCGTCCAAACCCGATGGCCCACGCGGGTGTAAAAGCCGTTTTTCTCTTGCGATTATTTTGGTCATACTGACACATATTAAAGTATTCGTGCGTTTATTCTTGTCATACTGGCACTCATCAAATCTTGTTTCGTTCGATCAGTCATTGTTCATTTTCTCATTTTGTTATTTTTCCTTCTGTATCGTTGATTTCTCGTTAAATATACTTTATATTGTTAACCATAACTCGTTACACCTTCCTCTTCTACTCCTTTTACATTTCCATTAGCTAGAGTTTACAATCAAATGTTTATAACAATTCCTTTTGCTAATTAATGATGTTAACGAGCACTCGCTTGACCTCTCCTTGCCATCTAATCTTTTACCGTAAAGTCTTTTCAACATATTTCTGTTCCCTCAGATTCTTGAAACATTTATGTATAAAAATGTGTAAGGTAATAATTCTCGTTTACGAAATATTTTGAAATTACAAATAGAGGTATCTCATACAAAATTTGAAGTGGGAATTGTTGATTTTCCTAAAATTATGCTTCATTACTTTCTTAATATATCTAGGAATGTTTTGCCCATATCTGCAATACGTTCGGTGCAGAATGTAACAATTCACATCAATATGGTTCCGTGACGATTTGCCTTCTCACCGACGCACACGAGAATCTCCTTAGTGGCCTTCTGCACCGACGAGATCACGTCGATGGCCTTCTATTTCTTACTCCAGCTAGAATACATTCAAGAGGGCGTATGAGAACACCGAAATATTCGGGTGACACCAACTCCCGCAAGGCTGGCAGTCTTTAATAGTATCTCGTCGGTGTTGTCGTCAAGTAGAAGAAGAATGATATAGTAGAATGCTGACATTACCCATTCTGTAACTGCCTTATAACACGTAATAATAGAACCAGAGATTATATGACAGTGTTCACGCCCGGGGTGTGTGAACCAGCTTGAATCTAATATACAGGGTGTCTCGTAACTGGTGATACAACCGATCAGGGGGTGATACTACATGAAAAAATAAGTTACGTTCAAAAACGATCACGAAATCCAATCGGCAAATTCTACAGAACTACCAACCACTTTCATGTGTTCCTAAAACTCTGGATCTGGAACTGGACATTGCTGGACATGCAGATCTAAACCAATCGTGAAGCGACACAAAATAAAATTCATGATTTTTTCACATGAGAACGAGGCTTAAATCGGTCGTCAGCTTCTGTGACACAACACTAGAAGATAAGTGGAAGCACCTTGCAAATTCTATAGTACTTCTAATCATAGTATGCCATTGATGTTGTGACGTGTAATATTTTTTTAAACTAAATATACGGCGATTTGATCGCGAAGATTGGCCGAACACGTGAAAATACCTTAGGTAACTCGAATTTGTTTCTATCGTAACCACGGATTTCTGTAAATAGTGATCGTGGCCGAAAGTTTTAGAGGTTATGTACACGTCCCTCAGTTTATTCCGAGATTTTAGTAACTTGTCGGAAAGCCGTAGATTTTCCATGGGACTCGTTTACAATTTCCCTGATGAAACGTGAATAAATCGACGAACGCGACGTTCCGGATTTATTGCGTTTTTCAGTTATCGTTTATTCGAAAAATTCGATCCAAGTAATGCTCACGAAGTCTTATAGTCGAGCAACCTTGGGATCGTTGCAATGATTGGCGTTAAGAATTAATCGTGTCATTCATTCCCAGTAAATACAGTATTAGAGGGTCGAAGAAAAGTTTCTACGTGATTTTGATTAGCTGACAAGTAATCTTTTATCGTTAGTGTGCTTGCTACATGTTAACGCGACTCATTACGCGGCAGCTCGTTCGTTTACTGGCTCGTTTACATCCTCCTTTTTGATTCGTTGCAAACTGTTTCAATAAATACGATTTTTTTGCATAATCCAGAAAGGTAAGATGATGCAAGATGAGCATCTCGGTGGTCCAGCGAGCCGAAATGTTTTCAGTCAAGCACTAGGAAGAATATCACAGGTATACTTGGTAATTAATATTTATTTATAACTAGACTGTGGATCTTCATGCAATTATGGCTTTTGGAAATTTTCAATAAATGCTAGGACATAAAATACGACAGGATTTAAAAAGAGTTTCTTTGAATTCGCCCACAAAAATTTCAAATTGCATAAACATCTGCAGTCTATGTATGACCATTAAGTTACAATGTGATGTACGCTAATCTGACAAACCTACTTACATTGCAGATATATCAAAGATATTTGGACCTTTGGACCCCTCATGTAGTGTCTAGATGGATATTCGCTTTATTGCTAATATTTGTTTTTATTCTGCGTATATTTCTTGCACAAGTGAGTCGAAACTCTTTGAAATATTTCGATTATATGGTTTCATGGTGATCGTCAAATGTATTCATACGTTTTCTGCTTTCAGGGATGGTATATTGTTACATACGCATTAGGAATTTATCACTTGAATTTATTTATAGCATTCCTTACTCCCAAAATCGATCCAGCTATGGATTTCGATGGTATGTTCCTAATATTTACAAGCTGGAGTTAATCAATGTCGATCGGAACTGTATTTTGTGCGATGGCTTTGTAATTTTGTTTCTTTGATAGATGGCGATGGACCAGAATTACCTACAAGATCTAATGAAGAATTTAGGCCATTTATTAGGAGATTACCCGAATTTAAATTCTGGTATTCTGTGATGAAGTCCACAGTCATAGCTATGTTTTGCACTCTGTTCGATTCCTTCGATGTACCAGTATTTTGGCCCATATTAGTTATGTACTTCATAACTCTATTTTGCATAACAATGAAGCGTCAAATAAAGGTAAGAGTTAATCGTGTCTTCGCTTGTAACGTTTATCGTAGCATGATATTAATTTTTAACGTGTATTTTCCAGCATATGATCAAATACAGATACCTGCCCTTCACTCACGGAAAACCAAAGTACCAAAACCACGAGGATACTTCGAGGTTAATACCTTCAAAGTGAATAGGTGTGAAGTATGTTTGTTGATGGAGGTGCATAAATGTGTAGATTTCTATTTTCCCGATACGATGTGGAAAAAAAAGAATCTTCGAATAACGAAAGCAGTCAGATTCATTTTTTCGAATGACATTTAAAACATACGGAAAATAAGATCATTGCCTTGTACAAGAAAAAAAGATAAGAAAAGAAAGAAAGAAAGGTTTAATCTACGAAAGGTGTAACGCTAAAAAAAAAACAAAGTATAATGTTGTATGGTATTTAAACTGAATTATCGTAATATATTTGTATCATAAAACTTGTACAAAGTATTGTTAGGTCTTACATAAACGTGGACACAGTAACAATATGAACAGTACGGAGTTGTTAATGTAATATTAACTTATTATGTAAAGAAAAAAAAAGAAGTAATTCATATACATAAGATTCGTAATACAATCGCTAATTCATTTCTTAATCTCAGTAGTACCGTTCTCTGCGTTTTTATTCCAATGCTATTGTTTGGTTCTTTCGTTTACAAACATTCCATTCGCTAACATTGTACTGTTAATTTGCGTTTTATACTTTTCGCAAACGTTTTCCACTGAAATTTATCATTTCTTAACGACCATCGACAAACCCTGGCTGCGAAATTAGTATTCATTTTTTTTTTCAATAACGATTGATACAACAAAGTGAGCAACGTTTTTGACAAATCTACTTTTATTTCGTTGAAAAGGCGAACAGCGATTTTTTTCTGAGCGTTGTACTGTAACAGACAGCGTTTGATCATGTCCATTGAACAGTTTTATTACCATGAAACAATTTAGTTCAATCTAGTTCGATATAAGGTTCAGACGCGGCGTCTGAAATGAAACTGTGTTCTTATGTCAGCACCTCATGGGTATACAATTCGCTAACGAAGTGTCGTGAGTGTGTGTGTGTTTTATCAAAGATATATATATATATAAATAGGCTTATTGAAATGGTAGGTTTAAACGACGATACATTGAAACGATACATACCATTTAGGGCTCACCATTAATTCACCTCTATACAAATTTGTACATACGAACTTGTTTAAATAAATTGTTTTAAATAACTTTTTACGGGGTCGCTGACGCAAAAAACAAGTGAAATAGATAAATTAGCTTGTAAATGCTGATTAACGGGTGACTATTACAGTCCAAAGATCATCTGCTTAGTATTACACGTTTAGAATTACCAGATTATATACATTTTACACAATACATAATAATCTTTGCTTGTCCTCTGCGGTGTCTTGTATCACGAACATTTTGAAAGTAAAGGGAATATTATTATTCAATTGTACAAAAATTACACGTTGTACATAGAACGGCTCTTTTGTATATTCTTTGGTTCGCGCGAGCTTCTCGACATTTTGACTGATGCATTTATGTTACACACGTACACGTTGAATCTGTACAAAATATAAATTCCTCCCAATTATACATGAACGCAAAAATAAAGTTTTATGTCATCAGGTACTGATTGCTCTTCGGTCTTTCACCTTGTTTCGTTTAACAACTGAACAATTGCTTTTTCTTTCTGGATCTTTGGATAAAATCTTTTGACCCCGAATGAGCGCGATATTATATTATTCTTTATTATGTTTTAAAGCTTTTGTAGATAAATATGCACACGCATACACACGTACCGAGTTCCTGTAACACATTTTTATAAATCTAGTATACATACAGTACTTAACTATAAATATACAGTATGAACATAAGCTATATATGTACAAACGACTCGAGGAAATGGTGTGTCGAATTGTCGAACGGAAGCAACAATTGTTAATACATATTTACAATATATCATTTTCAACAGAGCTCTCGCGATTAGTAAATAGGAACAAAGTTAACGTAAGCTGATCCAACAGTTTGTTACAATAAATACTCTTTCTTGTGCGCAGTGCGGACAATTGTTATCATGCTTATTAATTTTCATTCATTTCATTACGCAGCAAGTACCGTAGGTGTACAAGAGAGATTTTTATGTGTAAACATTTTGAATCGCCGCGCAAACACCCGATTTCGCTCTAGTCAATTTACACGAACAAATCCCCAGGAATTAGCGTCTTTTTTTGTACAGAGGTAGCACTATATGACACAACGTAGTGCTATCTTAAAGGAACATGAATTTGAATTACTTTCTTACAACCATAAACATACTCCACTGTGTTTATTTTTAAGCGCAGACAGAACTGGGTAAAATAACGAGTCGTTATCCTCTATGAATAATTTAAAACAACATAATATATCCTAATATACTCTTACAATATATTCTAGTTTATTATTTTTACCCAGTTCGAACGCCAATACATCTCTGATATAAATAGAAATAACTACTCTTCTTACGTTGTCTATACTCTAATCAGACTGTTTCGGACAGTCCGCTAAATTAGATCGTGTTCCCTTTGTTGTCAGCCGAAAGCGTCTTACGTCTTTTTCTTTTTTTTTTACAGGAGTCCACTCGTGGAAATTTGATGGGTGTCATAGCATTAAAAACAAAAAAACGAACCGAAATCAATATTCCTTGGTACAAAGACGCATTTGTTCAAAGAGAATGTATAGAAAGAAAAGAAAGGGAAAGGACTAAGAGAAAAAGTGAACGCAAAAGTGGGCATGAATGGGCTGTGTGAATGGCAGAATGAGAGACCAGATCGAGTTCGGTCGATTACACGCAAACGGAGATTCCAAATAAAACATGTTGAGAAGCATTGTCTCGTACGTTTCAGATCTTGTAATTTCTCCAAACCACCTCCCTTCGAAAAAATCGATTCGCAGGACCGTTTCTCGTCCAAGGTAGATCGCAATCAATCGTCGTGCATGTCTTCTTGTTTTTATCTCTCTCTCTCTCTCTCTCTCTCTCTCTCTCTCTCTCTCTCTCTCTCTTTCTCTCTGTCTGTCAGTTTCTACTCGTTCAGATCCTCAGAGATGACTTTCTTTGATTTATCCAGGAACGTGGTCGTTGAATTCACGCCGACCACCGTCGTGGTGGTCGTTTCGCTAACCGAGGAGTCCCTTTTCCGATACGGATTCGACGGAGGGCAGTACAATCTGAAAAATCAAACGATCCGGATCTCGAAAAAAATATCGATGCAGAGAAAATCGGCGCAGGAAAATATTGTAGGCCCCACGGACAAATTCTAGAGCTTGTAAAACGGGTCGCGCAGGGATTCTGAAAAAGTAATAGGGTACACGGAAAAAAATTGTAAAGCTCACAGGAAAATATCAGAGCTCGTAGAACAAGTGTAGGGTCCATTGTAAAGTCTGTGGAGCTGGCAGTAAGATTATAGAGCTTTCGGAAGGGAATTTATAGGGATTCCAGAGGAATTATGAGATTACATTTCGAAACGGAAGGCTTTCAATATGAAATGGTAATTAGGTATCTCTCCTTGAAAGATTGAACTGTCTAGCTTGAAAATTTCTCTCAGTTCGACGGTGCCAGGTTTCTGTGAACGCAGTGATATAATAGGGGATTAAATACCTTATACTCTCTGTTCTTGAACGGGGTGACCAATTGTTATAATACCTTCTTTCGGTATCCAGATCACGGGCGGTCGTCCACCGTACAATGTGGTGCCTCACTGCGTTTTGCACCTCCGTGTTCAAGAAACAGTAAAACAGCGCTACGAACAGGCCCTGTTAAAAGATAGCCGAGTTAGAATGGTAGAAAGAATGGGCCGTATGCGTGAAGTCAAGTGAAAGAATTTAAATGTGTGATTTCTGGAGCTAATACTTGGTTCTGTGTGCATAAGGCATTTAAGTGTTTACTCAATTTTACTATCGAATAGAAAACTATGCATGAGAAACCTAGTATTTGCTTTTGTTTGTACTGAATATCTGCAAGCACTTAATATATGTACTGTGTACCATATAGCTAAATATTTTTATACAGTAATAAATAATTAAATACCGCAAACAGAAAGCATAATTTTTACTATACGATAATTTGTGTTCTTTAACTTGTTGCGATTAGTTGTTTCCCGATAGACCCTCGCAGCGTCGATTCACTTTCTATTTGAAAGAATTTCATAATTCCATTTGTTTCAAGGATGATTTACTATTCCGTCTCGTGTTACAGAACAAGTAGCCAATTTCCAATAATAATTGAACAAAAATTTCGATGCAGATTTAACAAATAGTTTTTCATAATTGTTGTCTTTACTATTATAAGCCACATGTTCTATCAATAAAATAATTCAATTTGAGAGACATCGTCCGACAACATTGCGTAACCATAGAAGATTTTCATGGACAGAGAATCGAGTTCGTTGGCCCGTCAAATCTAGTTTGAAACTGATGTTTAAAGAAGTTCCAAGTACGGCTGGTTCTTCGCCGGTGGAAGCTAACTAGAGAACGAAGTAGATCAGAAAGTCGCGTTCACGATTCCACAGACTCCGGTCCGAAAGCAATTTTAACGATCGCTAGCGAACGTTTTAACAAAGGGTGTGTAGTCGTTCATTCAATGCGAAAGCTGCGAAATAATCGTACTCGACGAGTTGTTTCGAAGTTCCCGGCGGGAGTTCGCTTTGTAACGGGATGCTTGTGTGTTGCATTACCTGGGAGGAAAGTAATACAGCGCGAGTGTAGGAGAACGCATTAGCAACCTGACCCTCCGTGGGTCCCGTCAGGACGAGCACGTATGTCACGCCAAGGAGAGGAATCAACACGAGCAACGCCTTGCTCGCTTTCCGATACTGTTGCGTCTCGGCGTTCGTCGCCGACCAGAGTTTCGTTATCAGCACCTGCGATAGAGAATCGTGGTCGTCCATTTACAGAAAGCATTGTCGATACCCGATAAGGACAGTTTAGCACCTTTGGCTCGTTTTGCTGGTTGGACGTGCGATAGAGATCTAGCTTGGGGCGTTTGGTCACCGAGATGCTCAGAAATTCTACTTATAGCCTATAAAGACGTTTCAGGACCCTTTCGAATGTATGGAACGTACAAGTAAACTTGTAACACCCGGAAGAAAAAATTATGGAGTCTATAAAAAAATGTAGAGCATAGTAACAAAAGGATTCGCCAAAAAATTGTAGAATATACAGAAAAAATTGTGGGACCCACAGAATGTATGCAGGGCTCACAGAAAAATTCTAGAGCTAGCAAAAAGGGTTGTAGGGTTACCGGAAAAATCGTAGGGATCAGACTGTAGGGATCCTAAAATATTGGAGGGCCCATGAGACAGACGTGGGGCTTACAGGAAAATTGTAGAGCTTAAAAAAGAGACTCTGGAGTTTCCAGAAAAATTGTGGAGCCTGCGAAAAAAATTGTAGGGGCCCTGAAACAAATTTTAAACCCCGTGAAAAAGTTCGTAGCAAAAGTCTACGTATTGTGTTAATAAAAAAATTGCAGGCTTTTGACACAGAAAATCTATTGGAGCACTCTCGACCATTGAATGAACGTTTAGATCTCGATGGGTTCGTCCGGTAGTCGGCAATAACGAAATCAATGTTGCGTCCACTCACCCACATAATCATGAAGAGGAACACCACGTTTACGCAGAGCACCAGAATGGCCGGGGCCTGATAGAACCAGTCGTAAGGATGCGATACCATCCAGGGACAATGCTTCCCCAGCACGATTTCCTGCGAACCGACGACCGCCACATTTATTACATCGGCGTGCCGTCGTAAAACTAGGCCAGACTTTACGACCCGCACACAAACATTGACTTTCTTTCGGTGCACGCGTGTCTCGCTCGTTTAAATAATGTCTTATCCTTATCGGCGACTCATCGAGCTGTGTTTTATCTCTACGCTACGGTGCAATCTAATTTCCCTGCTTTCTGCAATAAACGATTTATCAGGTCCGATCGCAACCCGGGAATTTTCATCGATTCGAATTGAAAGAAAAGAAGAGATTCTTGTGATATATTTCTACTTTACGTTGAAGTCTTCTCTTTACGTTGCTGTGGAATTTATTAAACGTACAGATTAATTCGTAGCCCTTAAGCGAATCGTTTGAATTCTACACTTTATTTTGAAGTCTGGAGATTCGTTATGTATATTTTGTCTCCACGTCGCTGTGCAATCAAAACAATTAAACGAATCATTCGAGCCCCGTTTTAGATTGAAACTTGATCGACTGAGATTCAGATCTAATTTTATTTCGAAATCTGTCGCTGTGCAATCTATTAGACGCACAGATTTAATTCGCAGCCCTTGAATGAATCGTTTGAACCGTGTTTCAAATTGAAATTGGTTGCTGGCTTCGCCAGTCTCGCAGTAAATGTATAAAGGAGATTATTTTGTAGATGAGGATTTATTTTAAATACAGTTTGCTCGTTGGTAAATGAATGGGAACCATCAAAGCCAAAAACTAATTTCTGCACATCCGCCGTCTTTTTATAATAAATTGTCAGATGCAATCGGGGCCGGAGAATTTTCATCAAAATCGAATCGAAACGCGTCGATGGTTGTTGAAATTTCAAAAGAGAGAACCGTGGAGCAATTCGCGCCGAGCATTTCTACGATGTCTCTCTGTACAGCGTTCGGCAAACGACAAAGTTACGGCTGTTTCAAGAGCAGACGTTCACGCGATGTCCGGTTTGAAGTCTCGATATTTAACCCGTCGCTCAAAACGTCGATGGCTGCCGTCCTCTCGTGATACCCCAATCCCTATGTAGATATACTGTTCGCCTCGGCACACAGAAAAAGAGTATGCGCCTGGATCAGTTTCGGATATCTCATTTCACGAAATTCTAAAGTGGAGTTAAAACTTGGAGGCAGGAAAGTTCGTTATGAGCGAACGAACGATTCGCCCGCGGCTGACGCGATCCCGGAATCCTGCGTATTTACCCGAAAACCAAAGTGTTCGAGCGTTCAAGAGCGCTGAACGGTTTCCCGATCATGCTTCACTCATTACGCTGTTGGTTGCCGATGCGTTTTCCACGGCGCATTTTTTCGTGCCAGTTCCCTACATTTCTACGCGATTCACCGTCGACATAAAACATAGTTTGTGAATTTATTTTTACAGTTACTATTTATTCTTTCGCAAAAGGCTGGTCAGACAAATTGTACGTATGTATCTTCTGTGGAAGTAAATTACAGTAAATATGCAAAAAGTTGTTTATGTACAGTTCTTTTAAATCAATTTTTAAATTCTCTAAATATTTGATATTGTATCGTTTTCAACTCAATAGAATTGTTAAGAGAATAAACAAATGTCTACGTAGCTCCTGTATCTTGCGGTTCATACAATTTTTATTTTCCAGAAAAATCCGCGGTCTAGCGATAACACTGTGTGATATTAAATTTTAGGTGTTTAGGAGGCTTAGTGATATTGCACAAAACTTGACAACGTTTTCGTTGAGGTATTATGGTTTTCATTGTATCTGCGATGCAGGGACAGCAAGTTGGCTATTATCGAGATAATGCATCGCAGTCTGCATTGTATCTCCTCTGTAGAAGCGATAAATTGGCTTTCATTCAGATATTGTACAGCTGTTTTCATTATATCTGCTGTGCAGAGACAATAAGGTGGCTAGGCAGAGGACTGCAACTCTGTGATTGGTCTTTGACAGTCCCCGCTACTGTATACAATCTTGCTGGCTATTATAGCTTGGCTATCTCTGAATAGTATATTGCTCTTTAGTTGAAACTTCCTCGTACTACGTGCAATTTTTACCTGTCCCGTTTTAAACAATTTTAGACATGAAAAAGAAAATCGAATGAAATAGGATTCGTTCGGGCAATCTCGTTTGACGGAAAAATTCAACTCGAGTCTTCTGTAAAGTAAATTTTTATAAAATCCCGAGGGAAAATGTTTGTACTAAATTATCTTTTTCACCGGGAAATCTAATAGAATTTTAAATCCAATCATTTCTTCCGGCACTTAACCGTTCTCCACTTTCCAAATTTATTCCACCCTGTCGAATCAATACTAAAAGATAAATAATCAAGGTTGTGAACCATTTCATAATTTTGAAAAATGTGTTACACCTGGCACACCTACAAAAATTATACTAACTGTTAAAGCAAAATGTATATAATGAATGTCCACGAATCTCAGCATCAATTCTATAATGCCAATAAAATCGACTGTTCTGCTATCAGTATGAATTTTTCGATAATCTCTCTCGTATTATCTTCCCGAAACACGCTGCCCTAGGAGGAAGGGGTGGCAATCATCGGTTCTAACGGCGACAGCCTCGATCAACGTTCTTGAACGGCCAATGCGTCTCTGTCATCGGGACTACCGACTGATCCTCGACTATCTTCCGACCCACCCCATCATCCCTCCCCGTCACGTTCCTCGAGGGGTGCGTTAACACTGATCTCAATTCAAAAACCGTGCCGTGCTTCCTTCCAATACTTCCACATCGTTTTAGCAGCTCAAACATTCGCATCATAGTGCGATACAAAAGTCCAGTGGTAAAACTTATTTCTACTGCTTTTTTAATAACATTTTTAAGAGCATATTCCTGACATTTTCCTCATTAAAAAGACTCCAAGCACGATACAATGTGTAGTATATTTAATCATTGGGTAGAACCTAAATTATCCGAAGTATTGGGATATTATGCGCATCTCGTGCATTGTATTCCGAGAGCTGCTAAACCGATTGTGGGAATCTCGAACGAAAATCGCCGGACCGCCCGTTATATCTCGTCAATTTGATCCCGTCGATTCCAGGACTGCTGTTTTCCGTTGAGAATAATGTCGAGTGGGAACGTGCGAACGGCTCCCTCGATGGATCACACGGCCCCGAAGAGGATACTCCCTTTGTTTTCCTTGCGGCGTTGCTCGTATCCGAGGTTTGCGCTGGCCATCGACAGCCAAACGCGTTTCTGTGTACCCGCCCTTAGCGCCGCTGACATTTCCCTTACCTGGTTCGCCTGCACCATGATATTCTGATCGAGCGATTTCGCGATCCCCCAACCGGCGATGAACAGCACCGGCATCCCTGAAATTTAAATCGGTATACGATTACACTGTTGCAACCTTCTCTGCTTCTTGCTACCCCTTTTACAGGTGACCAAAGAGGCTCCTGTTGTTTCGAGTAGTACTACGAAATACCGGGGATTTTCTAAAATTCTGTAAACATTTGTTAAGATACTTTCAAGCATGTAATCGAAAATTTCGATCTCCAAATAGTTCTAAGAAGTTCAAGAAATTTAATCTACCCCGGACCAAACTGGCTCCTGCTATTTTAAACTTTCAGTGGCTATTAATTCAAAAGGAAGTAGGTTAAAAACCGTTTTCGAGAACAGCGATAAAATTGAAAGAATTTTACTTAAAAAGATTAGGTTAGAGAATTCTTTCGAAGAATGAAATTACAAAGACCAGTAGTAAAAATTCAAGGCCCGTAAAGATTCGAAAGCTATTCAGGATTAATCGTGTAATCAAATCTTAGAAGTCCATTTCGAAAGCCCACTTTAGGGTTAATACGGCGCTATTCCTTTATAGCGCTCTATCCGAACGCTTATGGCAGCGTCGTCATCCCTTTCACGTTACGAGCCATTCATTCCCTTTTACTCGCTTCTTTCGTTAAACTGCGGATCCGGTGCCCTCAAACAGTGCATTAAGCAATTCAACCTGCATATTATGCAGTCACTGAACTTCCAGAAGTCAGAGATTTGCTTTTATGTCTTTGACAATATTTTTATTGCACATCTGTTTCTCGCAGCTAATCAAGAACATTTTTATCTTGCACATGAACCCGCAGTCTAATTACGAAATAATTATTGATTTCAGTTTCTGTGTCGTCGACAGTGTTTTCTCGGATCGAGTCTGTCTCGAGGAGGTTCTCAGAAGTTTGCGCGATTCGTCGAGCAACGTTATTATTTTCTACGGCGTCTCTCGTCGTTGTTTTTTTAGTTTCAAAGGACAACAACAGTAAGAAAAATGTGAGTCGTTACCCCAGCCAATGACGAGGCACAATCTCAGCTTGATGTTGTCCGCGGTGAAAGTTTTCACGACCAGCAGGAACAGATACAATCCTGGAACCAGAGAGGGTGAGAGAGAGGGTGAACACGTTCACTCGGTCCGATGCATAATTCATCGAGAGAGAAAACTAAGTTATTCGTGCCGGTTGGCTCCATTAGCTGGTTACCACTGTTGACGGTCGTTAATTCGCTGGCCACCGGGAGTAACGAGGGAAAAAGTTTTTTCCTCGACTTTCGATCCGCGCGAATTAACACTCGAATGACAGCTAATTACCTTCCACGAACATCCAGAAGTAGTTGGTCAGCTGGAAATAGTTCAGCATTGACAGGAAGACGATGCAGGTCGGTACGTCCGGCTGCATTGACACCTGAACATCATCATGATCGTCATTATTATCGGTACACAGAACGAAATTCATTTCTGGGTGAAACTAGGGGACCAAAAATTGTCAACTTTTCCGAGCCGGTGCTATGCACGGACAACTATCGCATACCGGCCGAGAGTTCGATCGAAAGCCGAACGTAGGCGACTGTCCGCGAATTAGAAGTTTATTTTCTTTCAAAATATGTTCAACAGATTGAAAACAATCTAATGTTTTTACTATTTATTACATAAAGATCCGCTGTCTAGTTATAATCGTCTGACCGGTTTGAAACCGCGGTCATGTCCCCGTATAGTTATTCGATTAGTCCTAAATCGCGGTCGCAGCACTTTATAGTCACTCCACCAGTTGCAAATGGCAAGTGTCAAACTTCTACACAGATCAAATCAGTTCTAAAACGCGGTCACAACCCCTTGTAGTTGCGTCACGTTAATCTGGTCCACAGCTTACTATAGTCGCATCAACGGCGTCAATGGTGAATAGGGTTGTCTAGTATATGCGGAGCATAGCAACAGGCCCGTAACACTATGGCAGAGGCTAATTATTGCCAATTAGCCGGGAAACGATTCTTCCTGAGCGGAAACCGATGTAGGTATATTCAGGTGTACGCCAGCACATTTTCCATTAGTCGCAAAATTTCGCTGGAGAGCCGGCCAGCGAGTCGGCGGATAGGCAAATTAATTACAGCCGTTGAGTGGCCGTCGGCTGCTCCGGTTTTTCAATAATTAAAAGCCAGACGTGAACGACGGGAATCGTTCCGCGCAACGCCAATGAAATCACCCCCTTCCCTCCACCCTTGGAAATAGATTCTAATACGTCTCGAATGTCTCTGACGAAAACAGAGATCCCGCCGCCATTTTGGTCTTTCCTTCAATCGATTCGACGTCGCTTCGAAATATTTATTGGTAAATGTTTCTACGGAAAACGTGATAGGACGTCCACGTGCGTTTCGAGTATCGGAATAGAGAAAATAGTCGCACTCGAAGTCGCAGTCGAATTTGATACTCTAGCATTTTCTGAAAATTTGTATAAAGCGTAAATGCATCCGCAGTCTAGTTATTATCATTTAAATCCAGTCACGTACCTGCGGAGTTATGGAATCACATAGTCGTGATCTAGGACGGACAATGCGATCACGGAATATCATAAACGCAATTTCGAAATTCATAAGGTTATTACACAGCGAGTCACAAACGAGAATTACGTCCATTATGATTATAACTCGAATCAGAGACAGTTTCGAAAAACTCGTGATCAACCTGTAGAATCGCGGACAGTATATATTCCAACGTCGGACAGTCTTCCGTTTGTTATATCGCAGCTAATTTGCAAGTCCGCCTTGAAACACGGCGCGCAACAATTCGCATAATGTTGATAATTCCAATCTCGTTCAAGTTGCAGAGCGCCCGACAGGTGTGTATTAACATTTCGTCGGAGTTCTGAATATTTAACGACTTCGAGTTCAGCGAGTTTCGATTGGCGCGTACGACTATCAAGTAATTTAAAAGCTGAAATTTATGGTAAATAATTGGACTAATTAAACGCGAGCGAGTTAAACCGCTCGTTAATGTGTAATATTTTCCATCCTTTTCTTTTTTCTTCGACAAAATCGATTTCACGAACGGGCAAGGGGTGGCGAGATTCCGTTTCCTCCAAAGGAGATATTGTAATTTCGCGCTGCAGCAACAAGTGGCGGGTGTTTTAGTTTCGAGGCAGTTTTTTTCCAGGTCAAAAGCTTTTGAAACTCCGTTCCTTCCCCCGCGCGCGCGCACGATCGCAGCCTCTTGTTTTTCATGCCCGCGTACACCCGGAAATTAGAAGTCCTCTTCTGCCGCAAAAGTGGAAACGACTTTTGCAATGGAACAACAACGTGGAACAACGCGAAACAAAAACGAAACACACCTGCATCACGCTGTTCAGGATCCACATCATGTCCGCCAGTATGTAGGTGAGCATCAGGTTCGTGTGGATGTTGTTCTTGATGCACCTCAGCTCTCTGCAATAAACGTTTCACGCGATTCAATCATTTCACTCAGATATCAGCGATTGTTTCATATTTCTCAATATGATTTCTCCAATACTTCCATTTTAATTCTAATGGCTTATTTGTATAAGTCATTTATCTGAATAAATCTATTCTATATCAACAATTTTTGTATACATTGCACGCAAGTTAGGCTCTTTTGAGGAATTGAATGTTAACGATGCCCCAATTTAATTCTGAAGGTATCAGACTATATTTTAAAATTCTTCTAACCTTATTGTAGTCTCATATTTTTCCACGAGCACGTACAATCCTCACTCTACTAATTTCGTTACAATCAGTCGGCGACATCGACGACGATAACTAGCTCACATCAAATTCGCACAAAAGGTAACAAAATTTTACACGCTGCCCCTTCGTCGAGACTCGTAAAATCGTTACGGAACACAAACAAACGAAGCGAAAGAATTACAGCATTTTAGTCACGACCAAGTTTGTTCACTTTCGGACGGAAAAACGTAAAAACTTCCCTGGGGGCAGTAGAATTCCGGGAAACACTGGACGGAATCCGATAATTTCGACGCTTCCGTATAATCCGCTGGGAATTCGTTAGGGGGGAACAATTTTTACGCGAGGGTTCTGTCAAACAGCGAACAACTTCGTGCAACAGCGTAGGAATCGCTAATTCTCTCGACTTTATTTCTCGAGATTGCGTCAGCCTGTAGAAAGAGTGGCCCGGCACTTCGTTGTTCCAGCAAATTGGCCAGTGATTTATCGTTCGCTATTATTCCCGGCCGTTCGCGCGAATTGTTTCGCTGGAATAAGGGAGATAGCAACGGATCCTGGCTGGTTCTTCGTGCCCGTATATCAAATTCCGAGTTTTACATAGTTTGATCCCAGTTTTGTCGCTCGCGAGGACCAAGATAAACGACGGGCCAGACTGTTACCGCCGAAGTAATCTCACAGTAGCGGAAATCCAAATTATTTTGAGTGAGATGGAGGCAAAGAGATAGAGAGACGCTTGAGGAATTGTTTAGGAGCCGTCAAGATGGCCGCTCGTGTCCCATAGTGTTCAAAGGACGGCCCATATGTGTCAGCCACATATGGGTGACACGGCAGTCAACGTATTAAATGTTTATGAAAAATATGTCGGAATAACATCGGGCAATACATATACACGTACAACGTCGGTCCAGAGGTGCACAGTAAGCATTTTTCGTTTGAAAGGTTTGCCAGTCGTGTGGCTGACAAGGGTAACGAAACACGAGAATTCTTTCCCGTCGTGTCCGATCATTCTTCGACCGAGAATCTACGTGGCCGGGTAACGCGGTTAATTTATTATTCCGAGGAAATTGCGGAAGCGACAGGAGCCCGGTGTAGCGCGGAAACAGAGCGGAAACTCGGAGCGTTGCTGGTCGGTTGTATATTTATTTCAACTGCGGGACCCGGCCGCAAACAAAAGAGGTCAGCAACAAGCCCTCGAAAACTTCCCTCGAAACGGGAGTAATTCGCACGGGAACAGCGAAGACGGCAGGATAACGATAGTTAAGCTGCTTTAGTTGTGTCGCGAGCGAATAAGAGGCTAACAGAACCAACGAAACCAGTTCGTGGATCCCATAATGGCTGCATTTCACGTTGCTATTCGTTTAGAACACTCTGCTGCTTCGGAAACGGTTCTCCAAAAGAACTGCCATTTTCGCGGATTTTTATGCATTAACCCTTCCGAAAATTCTTGAAACATTAATTAAAAAATCTTGGACTTGAAAAAATTATGGAATTATGGAGTACCCACTCTTTCGATGAGAATTTGAATAATTTTTGAAAAAAGATCGTTTTACCAAATCGATTTTCCTCGTTACCGTAACAAGATTATCGAGTTCGTGCAAAATGGCTCGCGTGGTAGCAACCAGGTGGAACTTATCGGATAAATATTGACTCTAGCAATTAATGCTAGCCTCTCGGAGTCGAGTTTCGCGAATTGTCTCCACAATCTGCTCCGAATTCGACGAATTCAGTGCTTCCGTTACATTCTGTTTCCCTCGAACCTCCCCTGTTTGTGCTGGATCGTCTATTCATCTCTTGACAGTAGCGCGGCGCAAGTGTATTCATTCGAAAGAGTCGTTGCGCATAATGTTGCAGAGAAAAAGAGAGTTTAATACAGTTTGCTCTCCTTTTCTCCGCGGCTCTCCATTATCCATGGAAACATTCTGCGGCACGGTCGATTAAATATACGAATTGTGTTTCGTATTCCGAGGCGGTCCGAATCATCTATGAATTTCAATGAAATCAAAATATCATGCGAATCGATAAAATGCCGCGGTTTAAAGTGGACGTGCCCCGCTACACGCGAAAATGCTAATTATGCGAAAATTCGTGGTTTGCTGGCCAGCTGCTCCGAGACGTTTCAATTCGAGCACGACCTCGAATTTTGGAAGTCTGCTACCGAAGTAGAGGGTTGAAGTATTGTTAATTGAAAGACGATTTAGAAATTGATTATTTAAAACACAGATAATTTGCGTAGGTCAACCTACAAATGATTATGTTTTCGACACAATTTTAATTCTAAAACATTGATCATCTAATACACAGAACAAAAAAATTGATTATCTAAAACACCATTGTATATGATTTTTTTTCATTTTACGGATATGAAATTGTTATTATACATCATTTAAATGTGTAGTAAGGGCTAATAAAGGGTTTCCCATAGGAACGAGCGTCCGCAACAGGTAAAGCGGACTTCATATGTTAATTATCGGGCCGGAATGAAGCCCATAGGTCGAAGATTAAGACCCATCGGGGACGACAATCCCGGAAATGCGAGGCAACACGCGAATCCTGTCGGATACACGAAAGCCGTGATATTTTATTAAGCAGGGCCGGGATTTGGAACGTACGCGTCCGTGGCGAATCTCGTGGTTCCCAGAGGATGTACATTATTGACGCCACAATGCACCTGTGCAGTCTAGCACTACCTGAATGAACTATGAACCGCGTCGAGAAACGAAATATCGCGACGATCCTGCCCTCGACTTCCTTTGCCTCTACTGTAAGGAAGTTAAACCCCTCGTGAATATTTCAAGTAGGTAATATCGTTTGCATCAGGTGTGCGGTAATGACTCGATTCGATGGGGCCGAACTTTGGGACTTAAATATTGCTTATATCGTGCAGACACTATTTCTCAGTGTGAACGGCAACGTAGCTCCTGTATCTCGATGCAGACAAGTTTTATTTTGCGTAACGATCCACATTACGTATTTATGACAAAAATGAGCAGAATCAAATGAAATAGAATATAATAAGATAAAAAAGAAATGAATGTCTATGCAGCTCCTGCATCTGGAAATTAACGCAAACAATTTTTAATTTCCATAAAAATCCGCAGTCTACTGCAACAACCAACTGGAAAAAGAATGTTTAATTGATAGGGTTGCAGAGGAAAGAATCGCGAGTGAAATCAAACGGACCCGAAAACCTCCATCTGGGATCGATCGATGGAGCATCCGGTTGCAAAAGGAACGTTATTCGCCATTGTTGTCGAATTCTGTATTCCGTCGAGCGCATTCGAACGGTCGCGGTCGGTGCAACTCGATCAGAAATCATTGCTCGAAATTCTACAATTTGTGCATACACACCCCGACCGGCGTGCATCGCCGGTACAAGTCGAAACACCTGGCACGGTGACGCAAGGTGCAGTCTGCCGTTTAACTCGTCGGGAGAAAACGACATTTCACGTAGGTCCGCGCTGCTAATCATTTATTAAACCGGCAGTTACCCGGAACACGGTGTTTCCACACGGGAAATCGACCTCTCTCTACGTCCAATAACCCGATCGCACGGAGAACTTTTTATTCTTTGCTGTATTTTTCCTCTGGAACTCTGCTCTCGGTGTAAACTCTCTTAACAATAGAAGCGCGAGAGTCTCATCAATCATTCAATTGGCGAAGTTGTGAGCTTGTACGGAGAAGTCACCATCGAGTATTTTCTTGACCAAATTTTCAGTAAGTATGGAATGCTATTTCCAAAAATGACCAAATACTGCAGCTGCGTCTCCACATGAGCGTAATTACCGAGGTTCACTATTTCCTTAAATTTTTCCACCATCGAAAATTAATTCTCTCAACATAAAATGCAGCCTATGTGATTTTAAAGCTGCGTACACACCGAAGCCTAAATTACACCGATCAAAATTATTCTACAATTTGCGTAACGACTGATGAAATGAAACGAACAAAATGAAAGTAAATAACACGTGTTTAGACATCGAAGTGAAATAAATACCAGAGCGAAATGAAATGATGACAGAAGCATTTATCCATAAAATCGTTCGTCACGTTCACGAAAACGTTTAGGGAACGATATTCCAGTCTCGCGTGGCGATTTCATTTTTATTTCAGCGTTTTCGACGATATTACCGCGAACACGTATCTCTTCCGCTTTCATTTCGTCGTTAAGCACGCGGGGAACGGAATTAAAGCAATACTACCACCGGCGTTAACGGAACAAGACGCTGGAAACGTTCACAGTTTCAGCTTGGCAACGGTCTGGCTACGTGCCTCGCGAGAATTTTCTACTTGTCTTCAGCGAGACGGACGTTTCTCGCTACGCGACGACGCGGATATTATACAGTTAATTTCCGTTAAGCCGAGCCCGGTTTTTATCAATGCCGCCCGGCAGTTTTATTCTTATATTTATAGTCGACGCCTCCGGTGGAATCACGCCCCTGAGAACGTTACCCTCTCTGGTGATGATAAAGAAGAAACGATTATGCTTAACCATGATACTGTTCGTTACGCCCGGGAATTTTCGTTGTCTCGGAGAAATTCTCTTAAACGCAATTCCGCTGAAGGTGATTAATTTTATCCGTTTATCGCCTCGCCAGGTTAATCGTTCTTTATTCTGTAAATTAATTCGAGGTTAAACGATTTCGTGATTAATACTGGCTGACTGTACTAACCCGGGTCTGAAAGCTCAAACACTCAATAAAATTTCAGACAACTTCAGACGCAGCTGGAAGCTCAAACGCAGCTTGCCACTGCTCAAGAAAATTTCAGACAATTTGCGACGGTTTCAGACAGCATCAGGCACATCCGAAAGCTCGATCGCAGTTTGTAACTGGCCAAGAAAGATTAGGATACTCTCAGAACCATTTACAATTACGTTCGAAACAACCTGCGTTCTACTAATTCTTAAAAAAACATCGAAAAGAGAGTTTTCTTACTTGCAGTAGAGGAATATCGAGACGGCGACGATCAACGTGAACAAAGAGAGGCTGTAGCCGATGAAGTAGATCATGGTCGAGACGATTTCCGTTCCGCCTTCGATCGAGGAGTCGTGCACGTGCTGGCAGAAGCTATAGTCGGAATGGTTGCTCCAGGTCCCGTCGGGCAGACACCACCGGGTCACGTTCTCTGGAAGAACAAAGGTCACGGAGTTGGGTATTAGTATTCACGGTTTAATGCTCGATTTTTCAACGGGCTCCATCTCTCGTGAGATGTATAATGACTTTATTACCGGCGAAGCGAGCTCCAGGGAACGTCAGACGGAATACGAAACACGGTTTTCCAGCTCGGGGAGACGGCCTCCGAAGTTATCGAGTTGGTTAGGACCTTAACCGAGAGGTCCTCGAAACTTTCAACCTGGCTTCTACTCTCTGGAGAGACTTTTTAAACGACGCGAACGACTGCTTGCGTGCTTTCTGGTATCAATTGTACTTCTCAGTGGAACGTACCGCCTTCCGTACCCGAAATTGTTGGGAAAGGTTTCTTCAAGTTTGCGGAATAGGCTACGAAATCCTGGGACCTCCGAGGAGGTGTTTCGGAACGGTGATGCTGGTGTACAGCCAGTTCAGGGCATTTCATAATTTTCGGTAGCATAATGTGCCTGAGATTCTTGAGAGAGGTTCGTTTTAATTTGTAGAACAAGGTACTGACTCTTCTGAATTACAGCCAGGGTTTCTTGAGACTTTCAAAAGTATTCATAAATACGTCTTTAATATCTCTGCACTATGTAATACGGTTTCTTCGAAAGGAACTTCAAAAATAATTGCATGCATGTTGATATGAAAAAATTGCAGATGCGATTGAAAAACAGCTTCGAGAGCCTGTAATTGCCGGACAGTGGAATTTCATAAAAAATCGCAACGTCTAGACATCGCGATTTCTCTGCATCCCTTTAAAGTCCTTTTTCTTAATTTTAGCTGAGGGGAAGGTCGCGAAGTAGCGGGGACAGTAGGGGACGGTTTATATGAATTATTTTTGCCAGGCAAAAGGAAGGTCGGTCGCTTTCAATATCTCGTCTGGCATTTTTCGACAGTAACGAAGCTGCCCAGAGGAGTTCGCAATTTTCCCTCCCTCGTCTAAAACTTTTCATCGACTGGCAATCAATATTGCCCCATGCGCAGCGTTTAAATATAAATGTCGAGAGACCGCCACGTTGCCGGAACAGTACGGATTCGCGGATTTTTCGCAGATAATCTCTCGACCCGCCGAATAATGCCACCAGCGATTCACGTGTCGCCCTAAACGCCTTCTTATCTCGCTCACAGGAAATAATGGAGGGCGTGTCACGGCGACGTCAAAACTTTTCGAAACTTCCGGGGCCGGATCGAAATATCAGAAAATAAATCCTGCTTCATCCGTCTTCGTTCGAGCCGGAAAAGGTTTTCAATGTCGCTTTGTAAATATACCATGTTTGCGATTTTTATTTGTCAAACCCTGTCAATGGAAAATTGAATATTCAGATAAACCTATCTTAAAAACGAACTCAGTATCAGTAGGTTTGAAATTACACTAATTTGTCCCGATCAAGTATCTTAAAAATTTTGAGCAAAAACTATGTATTAATAGGATTGGTATTGCATTCGAAGCAGCTACAAAATTGCAACAGCACACAGCCATTATTGAAAAATTCACGATTTTCCAAATTACTTTGTGCTCGATAAATCTCTTCGAATATCTGTTTTTATATTTTTCTTTGTGAATAAATGGCTTTAAGTTGCGGAAAATGTACAATGGAACGAAATGGTCCCGAGGCATTTCGCATCAACCGTTCGGCAAGGGTTGAAAGTTCAGTAGCGTGATCAATTTGCATATTCTACTTTGAATTCAGTCTTACAAACATTTACAAACATTTGTAACAGTGGATATACCAACTCCAACAAGATGGCGGGTCCCGAAACATTTATTTCAACGTGCATTAATAATCATTCCAAATTTGATTAAATATTTTCCTAAAAATAATATAAAATGTGAATTCAAAGACAAACAAATTAAAAAGAGAAACAAGTACAAAATTATATAACTAGAATTACGCCAAAACATTCTACAATTTCTAATAGCACTTTTTGACTTTAAATAACTTCCCGAAGATTCTACAGTTTCCCTTCGTCGCTGAATGGCTCGGGGGTAGAATATAATGTATCGTACACTACAATCCATAGTACAACAGGTGCAGTGGATCAAAATGACCTGAGGGAACTTGGAGTAAACCCTTCGGCGAGGGTTGAAACAGTTCACCGTCGAGGTGAACGCTCGATTTTCCAGATAAAACACGAATTACGTATTCCGTCCTACGCTTTTGTTCGAGGAAACATACTGGGCGGATCGGCGTACAGAAAAAAGAAAACGAACGAGGAAAATCTGCTTGCTAATTATCTCTGCTGTTTTCGATTACATCGAAAAATAGACGGCGGACATTATGCATTTACGACAAAAATGGATAATCTGCAGCTTGAAATATGTTTTCCTAAAGCTATGTTCACACTGAACCAATTGTTTGAATTTTTTGAACCACGATTTTTACCAAATACGAAAGAGAATACAACAAGAGGTGATAAGAAGAGTTGTCATTGTGGACGTAGCTCAAGATGTGCGAAATTTTATTCACAACAAAAACTGCAATTGGAAATACATAATAGAAAATTAAAGTAACAGAAGGATGTCGCTATCTTCAATCTTCTAAAATAATTGAAGAAGTAAAGAAATTCTTAAAGTGCGCTCCTGCTTCTAGCAACAAATGCGAATGTATACGTTGCGTGACTACTTATTGCTTCGTCCAGCAGCGATCCGTCGAAAATCTGACGACAAAACGGATCGTGTGTCACCGCGGCCATTTATATAAACCGTCACGGATATCGGTCGGCGTTTGCATTATTCAGGACCGACGAAAGAAAGTGGCGGGCCAATCGATAAAAAGACACGACATGGAAGGCCCTAAAACAGGACTCGGCTCGGCCTTGTTGGAAACAGGTTTCTTCATTTGCATCGGTCGGCCGAGTGATGTCCAACGTTCGTCACAGTTTCGCCACACTGGATAATTAATGAACGAACGCGATACGCGTCGTCGTCCCCGTGGGGAACGAGACCTTCGTTGAATATTCCCTTCTTTGAAATCACCGTCACGAATTCATTAGCAGAGAGAGAGAGAGAGAGAGAGAGAGAGAGAGATCTGCCAAGATCAAAGACCTAGAGTCCTGCATATTCGCTAAAGCTTAACGATACATGCGTTGGATTCCCGAGCGACGCCATTTTCTCTTTCTGTGAGGTACGAAAATTGAAAATTTAATTATCCAGATATAATCGCTCGATGTTAAAACGATACGTTTCCACGTTGCTGGTTTATACAGTCTGCTCCGTGTTGGAACGGTGTTTCGTATTTTATTGTATCGGTTATTATTATTATTGGCGGATCTTGCAAAATAAAAATTGCATCAAAGAGCTTTGTTTAATAGTCTGAAACTACATAACACGTTGATCGTCGAAAATTCTCTCAATTTGTTCACTGCTTTAAATTACGCCTGTTTATTGTTATTTGTAATTGTCGTGCAGTATATATTTTAATTATATATTTAATAATACTATACAATTGCATTATTATTATTATTTATTTATACTTCAGGCCTTCAGGCTATTACAAAAGGGTGATAAGGTCCTCATACTCAATTTAACTCTGTACAATGTATTGATTGACTAGTGTCGCAAATAAATTAGTGCATCGAATAAAAAATAGGCTAGTATAGTAAATAAGATTCTTATACGTGATATACATAGGTACATACTCTTTCATTTATACATAAAATTTCACAATTTATCTTCCAATGCAATCTTTCAACTTTCATCACAGACTGTAATGCAGTTCCATAATAATACGGACATTAATTCGATCGTTTAATATTTGATCATACAACAATGTACATTTCATTCGGTTGTTCAAATATGTGTGAACGTGAAATTGATTTCCAGTTTGTTATTTTAAAAACAATGTTTATAAAAAAAAAAAACAGAAATGGACGAAGAACTCTTCCACGAAATTTCAAGCCAAGGAGCAGGGAAGAAAATACATCAGAGAAATTCCTAAAATTCCTCGTTTCGCGAAAATTAGCCTCCGGTTTCCTAAGAAAATGGCGGCCAGCTGAGGTTGACCCGACGAGGTTTCGCCGCTACGACCATCCAGGGTAATCCTCTGTTATATCTGTTCTCTTACGACTCGGATCCTTTTTTCCGTTGTATCATCCCAGGCATTCTTGCATTCCCAGAAAAAAAAATTGAGCTCTCTCCAGAGCAAACAATTTTCCCTCTAAAAGTAATACGTGTTCACGGATCCGCCGCCATTTTTCAGGGACGCAGTGAGCACAAACTTTGCGACTTTCGCCGAAAGTTGGACAGGAGTTACAAGTTTCAGACGTGACCAGGAGGTTCCAGTTTCGGCCCGCGAGACAGGAAAATTTCGTGGCTCATGTAGCGTCTCTGGTTCGTTCTGATACAATTCATTAAGCTCTTTCACTACGATTCATTCACGATGTTACGACTCTGTGGAGTTCCGACGTACATTACCTTCGAATACATTATCATAAATTTTTAGGGCCGGACTTGAGAGCTGCCCTACTAAAACGCGCTGGATCTCCGCCATTTTCATCGTTAGCGAGGGCGAGGATATTCCCTTTTCTGTTCCGCTGATTTTTCTTGTAATCACCAAAATGTTATTAACCCTCATCCGTCCCTCGTGTCAACTTGACACAGTTTTCCCGAAATAAGTTATACTGCTTCGTTATTTGTAGGTAAATTTTCCCGAAACTTCGAGTCTTTTATTTTTCTAATGCGAAATACAACCGAAATACCTAAGATGTAAATGTTAACTCATCAATTTGGATAAAAGCATAATGTAATAATGTGCAAAATTAATTGAAGTAATCAACGACCAGTAAAACAACAATTGTTTCATTTACATTCCACAGACCGTAAATTTTGATTATTATTTATTATTATTTCCAGCGAGTACCGGCAACAGCTCCGCTAAAACGGATCAAAATGGAGTCCGGTGTTTAGCGAGCCGGGCTGGCGTTCGCATAATCGCGCGCTGCCAGCAATATTTGCCAACTTTCCGGGTAAATTTTACGGCAGGCATTTTCCGAAAATATCGGCGAAGAGACGCATTGTGCGCCCTTTGTGACACATTCGTTCGAACGCAGTTTAAAACGAGGGGACAGAAGAAAATTGCGACCCGTTCGCCATGGGATTGCCACGGGAATATTGAATGATAATCGAGGTGGTATTGCGTCGAATCAGTTTCCACGGGGAAAATGGAAAATCTCTGCGTTATTCCTATCGGCGTGGCCGCTCTTTCGCCGCGGACAAAGGAAACGCAGAATTGGAAAGGAATCGAAGCGGATCTAATTTCCTCTGGCTGGACCGATTCGCGGTAAACGATGACTGTCACTGTGCACGAGCCCGAATGGAAATCTTGCCATTTAACTGTGACAGTCTTGTTTAATATTCTTAATTCTGTGAACAGCCCTTTTATTTCGTTACAGTCGCAGGTTTTCCTGAACTACTGACAAACTTCTCTGGCACGGAGAACTTGACATTTTAATGTAATGGTTTCATATTCGTTTTGTCTCCCGAAGAAATTTGTAGTACTGCTTTTCAACTGTGACACACTTTTTTAACATTAACGTTCCTTTCGTATAAAGAGTATACGATTAAATTACATATGTCCATTTTGTTCGCTGCTGAAATGCTGACATATTCTTCTGGGATACCGTTTATATGTCTACTTCAACGTGAAATGAAATCTCGATTGAGGAGTTTATTCGTTCGATGTACATTTTCATCGCACTATAAAATATTTCATAGATCATTTCCTGGGAAGCGGTCAAAGATTGGAAATTTGAAAGCCCGATTAATTCAGGAGAGTGTTTAACGCGATCCACGAACACTTCGAAGGGTTCATAATTGATATCATCTCTTACAGAGCCGGCAGAGTCGACGGGCAAGTAGATTATAAGTTTTTCATCAGGTAGAAACTTCATTTTTCATCGTCTCACCGGTGCGCTTCGAACGTCGATCATCGCGATCACACTTTATTCTCTCTTTGACATTGATGGAATTGTAAAGTGGGATGCTGCGCTTGTCGCCGTCTACTAATAATTTAACCTTCGAAAACACTTCGATCACGAAAATAGAAAAACTCGTACGAAAATCCAGGGGATTCGACGTTGATAAAGTTTCTAAGTGCTCGATTTCATTCATGAGGAGAGTGTTGAATTCGGTAAAAGCCCGGTGAAGAAAGTGATCGATAATTTAAAAGTCGACAATCGTGCGCAGAAGAATGAAGTCGCGTCGATCCATATCCGACGTTTAAATGATTCAGTAGATCGATGGTGAGTTCCGACGCTATTAATACCTCTCGCGCAGAAATGATTTCACGTCGAATCTTACGCGATAATAACCGATGCGCATATTTCATTGATAGAGCAATGCCCCGTTTATAATCCTTAATTCTCTGTAATGCAGCATAATTCCGATCTAAGCTGCTTCGGGCTGCCTCGATCGATAATTTCGCTTGTTTCGCGACTTCCGAGAGTACCGGTGCACGGCGCATCGCAACCAGAGACTGCGCTGGATATTCTCTGCAAAGTCCAATATGTCAACATCAAACGCGAGCGGAAATGAAAAGGCTGTGGAAAAAATAAAACCGGGTGTGTGTTTCACGTATTTGCCCGTGTAATGCTGTCTGCACACTGCAATCGAGCCCACAATATCGAAGACAATCTAATTAAACCGTTTCCAAAGTCACCGGTTAATTCCGAACAATAATTTTCTGCTGTTTCGATTGTTCGCAGAATTTTCGCTGGTTGTTAACGTCACCGTACGATACGAGAGCTGTTTGTTTAATGGACGTTTTATATCGAATGTTGCCGGCGCAAATGTATCCTTTAACCTTATTACCTTTACATTATACTTACTCGACGTTGCAATTTCCACCGTTGCAGTCGAGATTGCAGTTAACGCGAAATTAACGGAGACAATTTCACTTGAGCTGAATGCTATTCGTTAGAACGAGCATCTTTATGGTTTTACGGTTTAGGGAAGCCTCGGAATATAACGAAATGGTCGAATTTCCAAATTATTTTTTAAAAGTGAAAAAATGGTGGATATAGAAGAATGGAGGATTGATTTATGAAATTTCACAGAGGAGCGAATTTTAAACGATTACTCATGAACGTCATTAATGTTTGAATTATGCGCGTTGCAGAGTGTAATGAAATCTGAATGTTGGATTTAATTCGATTGCTTCAAAGACCTCCGTTCTCTTTTCCTGAATAATTTCATTCGTTCAAAGTGCATTGTTCATTTATTAAAATTCTCAGAAGAACTTAAACTAACATAAAATTCATTATATCAATTTTCTTTCGTTCTGATCGACCTTTCAATTCAAACGACTAGACTGTAAGATTAAATTTCCCCCGGACTAGTTTGGAAACACTTTTAATTGCATACACCCTGTCATCCTACAATTTAGCAACCACTTTAATTAGTAAGAATTTATGATAAATTCTTTCTCGATTCCAAAGTGCTCAAAGAATTCAATACACCTTCCACGAACTTTTTAACGATCGGATCCTATCAATGTCTTTTATTCCGAGAAGTTTCGTAGACGTCGGACCAGTTTCTGTTTAATAATTACTCGGTCTCGAGGTAGACGGGTTGCTTCATTAGGGAAGACGGTCCAATTAAATTCTGATTAATAAACATTCCCAATCCGTCCTTTGAAGTTCGTTGAAAATTCTGTTCGATCGATGGACCTTCTCGTCGAATATTCTCGTAAGGGAACAGCCCAAGGTTCATGAGCTGACAACACGTTAAAGCCACAAGGAACGTTAAGTCAGACTTGGTTACAAGATCGTACATTAATTATCCAGCCGCGCCCTCCAGATGTAAGCGTGATTAAAGTGGAACGTAATGAGTTGTTTATCCTCCCGCTTGCTGCTCCACGGATAGGCTCACGGCTACACGCTCGCCGCAGTAAATTGCACGGATGGATTTCTGAATGATTGTTATGCTGCGTCTCCACTTGGGAGCCATTATCGAGAGTGTCACTTTCATGTGCTCATTCAAAATGTGCCATAAGATTGACTACATTCAGCTTTTCGCTATCTCGCATAGTTCCCGAGAAATCAGCGCTCAAAGTTCACTAATTGTGCTGAAAAGTTAGCTAGTCAAATAAGGCAAAAATTTCTTTTTCCACTTGCCGCAAAAACCGTCAAGTAGACAGCAAACAACGTAACCGTGGAAAATCCGATTTCAAAGAGTCCAGCACTGTCAAAAGTTCATACTTAACAGGATTCATTCGGCACTCGACAATTGAATTTCTCGATGGGAATCACATTTATCACCGACGTGTGTCACAAGCCTCGAATATATATATATACAATTTACACGGGGAGTGGCTGGTAGTCAGGACACAATGGCGCGTCAATCAATACGTTAAGTAGATTGTCTGGTAAATTCGCGACCGCCGGGAATAAAAAACCATTATTTGGCAATGGTTGACGGCTATCCAACATCGAATTCGATTCGGCTCGTTATCGATCTCCAGCGGAGAGGCTTACAATCCCCCGCAATTCAATCTTCCAGTTTGCTGATGATTCCCTGAGCCCTCTTAATTCTCTCGCTGACACGGCGCCATTTTATCTCGACAGTCCGCGCGAACCCTTATAATTAGACCTTCTGCAACGTCCATTCCGTTTCTGCGAAAATTCGTTCCCCTGAAAATATTTCAAAAGTTGAGGTAGACTCGTGCTAATTTGTTGCTAAACTTTTACTGTAAAAGCAGAAACAGTCTTCAGCTGACACTTCGACTCGGTGAACCTTGTTATTGTATAACTTTATTTAAAATTTCGTATATACAACGAGCATGGACTTATTGAAGATTCGTATTCGCAGTCTGGTTATAGTTCTTGAATTTTGTATGACGGATACAAAGTATATAGTACAGAACATATAGAAAAATATGGAAACGCGTAAAACGAAACTGCGCATCTTCCTGCACATTTCCATTTCGAAGGATTATTTTATGAAAGCATATTTCAACCTGAAAGTTTCGTTCCGCAAATTTTCGTAAACAGGATAAAGAATTGAAATGTGTAAACGAAATAATTGTTCCCGAACAACCAACACTCTGACGCGATTGCTATTCCAGAAACATGCTAAAACCAAGTCGGAAAGCTCGAAGTGAATTTTTCTATTCAGAGCATTGTCTTCGGGATAACCGACTTCGAAAGTTTGACTGGGACGCATTAGTATTCTCGCGAAGTGCGAGCGACAAGACACGCGTTATCCGAGTTCTAATCGACAGCACGATGGCCCCATAAATTTCGAAGTTCGATCATATTGAACAAGCTTTGCTTCGTATCTACGTTTTATACAAGTTGTCGCATCGATTCATAAAAATTTTTCCAGTCTGATAAGACGTTCCCTGGAGAATAAATATTCTTCTTTGTAGGATAATAACATTTTCTGGGCACCAGTGCTGAACACAACATGTATATTGAAATTTTTCTGCCAGCATGGTGAGTGGAACGTTAGTATCGTAATAAGTAGTATACGTCTGCGCGCGGTGGCACAGTGGCGAGTAGATTAATCAGCGCGTGGTCAGCCGCGCGGCCAGTAGAATGCGACTGACTATAGTCGGACAAAGTGACCACAATACGTTTCACAAAATTCGTTTCTCTGCGAGAGAGGTGTACTTCTCTAACTCTTATTCAAGTCAGTTTGCCTGGAAATTCATGCGTTATTTACAGTAGTAATTTTTCTTGAAACATATAAATTAATGTGAACTTAATTATCAGATTATTGCAGAAGTTCGTGCCCGATTTGAAAATAAAATTTAATGGTTAAACTTTAAAGAGTACAGCTTGGAAACACAGGCGGTGTGTTTACTGTTAAGAAAATGGCATTTGAGGATCGAATTCAGATTCGCAATCGGTTTGCTCGAAAGAGAGGTGCTCGATCGAGCAATTACGAGGAATTATCCGAGCTCCGGGTCGTACGAAAGAGAACGCACGACGAAATAAAAATAATTGTTCGACGTCGCTGTAATGAGAAACGTTTTCCGTCGAGGGATCGACGCGGCCGACGCGAAATTGAATTTCACAGGACTCGATTAACGGCCGCGGCGCAAGCAATTACAATGGCGAACGGTAATTTGATTTATCGTTTGTCTTCCATGGTAAAATTCGAGCCGGTGCCAATTACATTCAGCCGCCTCTCCTCTATTCTCTCTTTTTTGATATCTTCGAAGATGTTTCAACGATGAAATTAAAGAGAATGAACCGAGGGATCATCGAGTGGCGAAAGAACATTGGACTGATTAAAAGTTCGAGCTTTCGAGAACAATTATCGAGTTTTGAGATCGTCGGGTTACATTGCTACGACTCGAAGAACACAGTTAATTAAGGAACTACTTACTGATTGTCATTCAGTATTGCTTGGAAACACGTTTAAATAATTGTATAATTGTTAGCTATGATTTTTGGAAATAATGTTTTCGAATGTTATCTTTTATTAATGTATTCGTGACGTTTTCCTCGATATTTACTCGTTTAATCTACGATTTTGAATAACAAATGTTTGAATAATGATGGAACTGATAAATTGTACAGTGAATCTATTAGCAGATAATAGAGGCTTTTTTAACTAATAATGACATTTACCTGATTCCATGCAAATTCAATAGTGTCACAAATTTGCAGTTGATCGCTAACTATTTGTTAATACTGTGACAGCAGTAGGTACGTCAGCAATGTTTTGCTATACAATTTAGTAACATTTCAACGATTAAATGGTCCCTTTCAAACCTATAGCTTAAACCCCCGCACAGATCCAATTAGTATCGCTGACGATCGATGGAGATTACCGTCGATTGCTATATTTCGAACAACGATCCTCGATCGCGATGCGTTCGCAACACCGCGACGCGCTTTAATCCGGAAATCGTTCAAAATGGTCGCGTTTTATGAAGGTCGAAGTGCATTTGTACGACTACTGCAGTCACAGATGGTCTTCTCTGGGTTGTTCATTTTTAATCGCCTTTTGTACATCTTGCAAACACATCTTACATTCCCAAGTTGAATTTTTTAACATTTTTTCTTCGACGAATATAAATTTCTTTCCGTGCCTTTAACTTTTAATCGCCATGTACATCCAGAAAAAGCTATGAGATTCTATTAAATTCTAAAGTTTTCTTTCTGCCCGGTGATAATTCCGCGATACCCGGTGTATCAGCCTGGGATGACATATTGTATGCGTACGCGTATATTCGCAAGATCTTTTCTTAATTTCCGGGGGCCGCTTATTTCCGGTCTGAAATTAAGACCGCCTTAAGCTGGCGCGTCAATTTTAAGATGATAGCTGGCTGGAGATTTCACAGAAGGGGGATTTATTTCGAAAAGTTATTAGAAATCTTCACGCCGATAATCCCTGCGAGATCTCCAAGAATTGTTCCCGGATACTTTTCACATTATTATCTTCTGCCATTTGCGATTTCGACCGACATTCTCATCAAAATTCTAGCGGCGTAGTCTACCTTTCAAAGTGTACAGGGCTTTCCAAATGAGTGACTGTATATGAACGATATTTGTCCCAAGACTTTCACAATTAATGTACAGACTGTTTCATTTTTCGAATGGAAAAAATTGAATATATAAATATTAGTGCGATGAATGTCATATTTTTATAATTTTGTCCTCCTTCTTGAGAACACCCAGTACACAAAGAACGCTACTTTTATCGTGTTATGCTTGCTAAATATAAAACTGTCAACTGTTTTACATCATCGTTACGTATATAGACGACTTTCGTTTTCTCTTGAACAAAGAATCTTCAGTGTCGTTGTAAACAACATATACAGGCAGTTTCAACTTTGGACGTCCAAGTATCCAACAAAAAACGATGATTGACTCGTCCGACGGAGTTCCCCTCACATTTTTTCGGTCAAAGACGAGTAGCGATTTCAATTACAATTCCGCCGCAAAGTTCGCCGCATCTTTCCTCGTGTAACTCGCGGCAAATGGAAAGTTTTATAACTGGCGGCAGCTAGTTTCGCGGCGATAATGGGCGCCGGTAGTAAAGATTCAGCCCGTAAAAAGGCGGAACGCTGTTTTGCGTAGTCTCCTCCGATGAAAAATGGAGGACGTCGTTTTATGCAAAGAGGAAACCCGCCACGGTGTTATCGAGATATACGCTCGCGGAGGATTCCGACGGATTTATGCACTCGACGCATCGACTTTGAGCGAAACAATCCACTATTGCTCTTGGAAGGCAGGGATTCAGCGCTGAAGCAGGGTAACTTTCGGATCAGCTCTCCTCGTTACGATCGTTATGAGTACCTCGCATTTCCCACCAAATGCATGGTAGATTCGTTAAAAAAATTTTTGTGACCGAATTAAAAAAATACATTTCAGATGCACCGACAGTCATAATAGTTATCTCCAACGAAGAAGAAGCTTTTAAAGAAGCTTCTTTAAAATAAAATGTGGTTAAACCGGAAGAAATATTAATTATTAATTCGTATAACAATAGTATGTGTAGATATTCGAACCTGAAGAAATTCAATTTTCCTTCAGCGATCATTTCAGAAACCCTAGAAAAATTCGATCACCCACTATGCACACTACTCCGTTTCTTTCGGTAACGGTATTTGATTTCATATGATTAAATACTACTTGCTAGGGGCTTCTTCTCCGCGGAATTGCAAGAGGGGCGTCATAGCGTGCTGCGTTTTTTAAACGGACAAATATTTCACCTTAAATCCTGAATCTTTCAGGGATGAGAAATTGTCGAGACGAAGAACATCCCTTCTCGTGCATTCCTTCTAAATGGGTCAAGCCCGGCAATAAAGCATTTTTCAAAGCCTTGCTCGAAGTTTCCGCGAAACCGGCCGGTTTTTTGCCGTTCACCATTAACTGAATATTTATGACTTGACTGTGCGGTCTGCAAAATAAAAATTGTCGATTGCAAGGAGACTTTTTTTAAGAATCTTAAAAAGCAATGTGAAATTCTTTTAATCTTGTTACCATTCAATTCAATTTCCTTATACAATTGGAAAATTCATCATAACAAAACATTTTTGTTTTGCATAAAAATTGGCAGTCTAACGTCGCGTCGTCGAGTTTTTTCAGCAAAAGGGTGGAAATAGCTCGTTGATCACGTTATGCGGGAGCCTGTCAGTATGCACCCGAAATTGAAAGATGCACGATTATGGGCAGCTCATAGTTTGGAACTTAAATTAGCCTCGATCGAGAAAATATTCGCCATAATTACGGTCTCGGCAAGCAATTCCGTGGTTAACTCGGTTCGCGAACAAAGCAACGGCTCGCAGAGTCACTCGGCGACCAAATTAGCGACAGTTTGGTTTCGACAAACTTTCACCACCGCACTGCAAACCGGCACGGCGTGACAGGTGCGATAATTACCGCGAGCTCATCGAAACGAGTCTGGCCCATATTCGAAATAAAAATTCCAGCAACCGACACGCAGTACCGCAGTTCGCGGTCACGTTCCTCTGTCAGAAACACAATGCGGATTTATGTGCATCTGTCGCAAAAATGGGTTGTGAGCCTCGGAGAATTATTTCCAATTTTTTAAAAATTAATAATGGAGTGAAAAATGTTTATCTATACTAGATGACTGCATAAGTTGAAGCACTTCATTAATCAATTATATAGTCACCATTCTTTTCTACAATTAGAACACGAACTTATGCGATCATCTGATACAAGAAAAGTAAATTTTTAAAAATTATTAATCAGAACTGTGAACGGTCCTAAGCATTGTCGATTACATGGCTATAAAAATCGTCCATTGTCCAAGCGTTAAATGACCAGAACAGTTATTAAGGTCGTTGAATTCGTCGATTTATGCTCTCGAAAAATAGCGAAGAAATGAACCCCGTGGTCATTAACTCGAGCAAGTAGTTTTGTTAATTCAAAGCCAGTTTCTGTGTTATCCAATGAAAAGAACCAACGCGAATAGAGACTGTGGCTGTATTACAGAAAACAGTTACTGTAAAACTCGTGCTCCGCTCTCTTGTTTCGTTTGCAAGGTTAACGCAGCAGCATTTTTTTTCTTCGCCGGTGTAATTTAGCTCAAGCCAGAGAATAGCCCAGGAGATAAGGAAATTTAGACAGCGAACGCGCTTAAACGCTTCCCATGAGACTCGCTGGCGAAATAGTCAGGCTTGACTGCGTTGGAGAGTCAGTGTAAATAAGCGGCGAATGAAATGAAAACGTCCGTTCGATTCAACTCCATTGTTTTTTCGCTTAACCGACCAATTGTCCAATCCATCCATTTAAACGTCTTTTCACTTTGGACGTTCATTGGAATTGCTGGCTTTCAGTCGGATCACAGCGAAATGAAATTTAAAATGATCACATCAAGACCAGTGGTTGACACTTGCAATTGAAAATTCACTTTTTTACACTCTAGCCTTGTTTTCATGTTATATCCTCTCGTTTCAATTTGTAGCATTTTCGACGAAAAATGTGTCATCAGTTCCCAGTCGCTGTATCATGCGAAAATATCTTGGACAAAACTCAAGGATGAATGGCAAAAGTAGAGGCTTTAAGCTTTAAAATGAATCCGGATAGATCGTTGTACTATTTTTTTTAGCGAAATTATCCCAGTTTAAATATGCTCTACATCAATTTGGTCAGAACACGAGTACATACTTGAATGAATAAATTCGTTCGACCATTTCCGATAGAAGTATCATCACCAATTCAACAAATGCAAAAGTTTAGTATTTATAGCAACTACAGTGGGAAGTGGAAATGTTATTTTATGGAAATCATCCAGCGCGTGTTTCCCGGGTCACATAATCTACGACGATATTCCATTTTCATTTGCCCCGGTATAATTTCGAGTTTCGAAGTAATAAAATGTAGTTTCCTCTTTCACCGGCGAAACATTTATTCGATACGAGCGCGGGCGAACAATACAACTTTTCCATCGCAAGTTCTTCAATTCGCTTTAAAGTTTATTAATCATCCGGCTGGGCTCTATTTTCCGCGTCCCGCCATTTATACCACGGAGTCCGCGATTTATTCACGTTTCGGAAGTTAATCAAAACCAGCCCATCGGAATATCATCGCCTCGCCGGTATTTCGATGCTGTTGTTGTACATATCCGGCCTGCGAAACTATTATCGAGCATGTCGTTCCAAACTAACTTCGTTTGTTCCATGCGTGGTAGGATTGTTCTACGATAAAGCAACGATTCGACAACTCGTGAAAAAGATGCGCATGATATTTGTGAAAAATTTCTTTAATCTCTTCCATCGAATTTCTTTATTCTCCTCGTAAAAATTAATTGAACATTTCGTTTTTAACTAACACTTACACATTCAATTAGGGACTTTAATACGCGTCTCAGATTTTTTTACAGCCTGGAATAGTACAAATTTAGGAATAAAAGATTAATTATTTTATTATGAAATGTTTACCGGCGTATCCGCGGCATTTTTTCAGATTCAAACGAGTCGCTGGTTGACAACACCATATTTTTAAAAATATTTTTCAAGAGGATTTTGTCTGCGTATTGTCTAAATAAATACCCAGAAAATCGCCACACGTTTTTAAGCAATTCCCATTGGCAGGGATTACGTAACGAGTGTGCGAATAAACAACTTTAATTCTTCTAAATGAAATGCGTTCGAAAACTGAAAGGTTTTTCGACGCGCAGGACAGGCAAGGGAGCTCCTCGGTCGTAAAGTAACATTGTTATGTCGTCCGATCGCGCGTTATTACCGGCAACCATAAATATTCCCGAATCACGCGCAACCGCTAATTATCTTGCACACCGGCGCGGCGCTGCCGTGCTGCTCCGAGGCCGTGCATCGTCATCATCATCAAAAATATGCAAACACCGGCCCTCGGGCGCGTATCTCACGATCCTTGCAATTTCTCTGCACGTGCAGTCGGCGAACAGTGTTGTTTACGGACGTAAGGCTGTTATGTGTGTGTGTGTGTGTGTGTGGCTAATAGAGACTTTAAACATGGATACTGATACTTAGAAAAATGTGTAGGTTCCCTGAAAAAGTTGTACAATAACGATGCGAATTTACGAAGCTACGCATAACATTTCAAAAGCTCCAGAAGAAATTGCAAAGCTTACGTAAATGTTGCCGAGTCTGTGAAGAAATATATAGAACATTTAAAATAATTTCCAAAAATTATTAGAGTCCATGAAAAATTGTAAAGCTTGTAAAGACGTTGCAGAACGTGCGCAACAATTGTTGAGTGCATAGAAAAATCACGAAGCCTCTAAAAAGTTTCCAATCTTCGTGAAATCGTTCGTGAAAAAATTGCAGGGCTTGGTAAAAAAATTTTCAATTTCGCAGGAGGGAAAAGGACCGCGGAAAAAAACTATGGTGTCCATCATGAAGCTTCAGAGTCTATGAAAAAATTGTAAGAGTTTGTAATAATACATTTAAGTATATACGGTAAGTATATAAAAGAGAGTAAATTTGTAATAAGTAAAGCGAGACTACAAAATCGACAGGACCAATAAAATTTAGATCAAGGCAGAATCAGCGAGAAAAGGTTTTCTAAAGGAAACACCACATTACCGATCAGAGTGCATAAAATCCACGTACATTTCAAATCCGTATAAAATCAACGTTCCGACCTTTTGACTTTCGATATTCATTCCTCCAACCACGGTCGCAACTTGATGTCTGACCTGACTGAATGTTGCCCATTTGCCAACTCAAAAGCCGATAAAACTCAATCGCAGCTGAAATTTGCAAGAAATCAATGGCTTTCTAAAGTCGGTTGCTGAATTCCATTTGCAGCCAATAAAATTGTAATTTCGCGACCAACGAGGCGGATTAAAGACTAGGGGAAGTAAATTGCCACTCGAAGGGGAAGTTTCCAGATAAATCTTCTCGGCGAAGGGATTGTTTCACCGGCAAAGGGCTAATAAGAGCCCTGGAATCGCATTATGCAAAGTCAAGGACTGTATTCGCGCGCACGACCTAACCGAGGACCGTTCTCCTCGGCTATGTGTATTCGTTTCCGGCGGAGTTATAGTCTGCAGTGTACTCTGTATAGTTTAGCAGGCCAGGTAGGTAGAGCACGTTGCCGAATGGAGGAGTATTTACGCGATTTCACGGGCGTAACGCATTCGGAAGCACGTACGGCTCGTGATTCTACTTTGGATTCGCTTTACCGCCGCCTTGATACCGTTAAATCTATAACAAATCGACGACGAATGCCTGCTTGCCCGATTCGGGTATCAATAATAATCTCGCCGCAACCATTGAGCGATACTTTTAATGTTTAGTTTTTGAGAAAAAATGAGTTCGAATGTCCGTCAGGTACCTCTGTATTACCTGTATAATACAAATAACAAAAGTAAAAACAGATTTGACACAGATCTACAAAATGTACTTTTTAAATTTTCGATATAGGTCCACATGAAAAAGTGTTGAAAATGCAACTTTTAGTATTTTTTCTACAATTCCGATCTATTGTAACTTTTGCAAAATTTTCTTTTCAAATCCTGTATAAACTAATTGCTCTTGCTTCCGAAAAAAGTCCAAATCGTATAGTACAATATTAAAATAGTTATCGTCTTTTTTAGAGCGTCCTTAAACTTCTGTCGACTTCTGCATTTCTCGCTAATGTTTATTGATAAAATATAGTGAAACCACACCACAGAAAGACGCGTAAACACGCAATCGGTTAGAGAACCGCTTGATACTTGCACACGCGCAATTTGTATATGTGTGACAGTTGTTCTTCCCGCGAAACTGTTCAACGCCGTCGCACGCCGGAATTCCCGCGGCGTTCTATCGCGAAAGAAATTGGTTATGCATATTCCCCCTTTGACGACCGAGTTAAAACCGTACCTATGTGCATATGTATGTGTGCGTGTGTAATTCCATGCGACGCGATCACATGGCCACAGAAACCCGGGCTGTGTGAAGTATGGCCAGATTTCTTTGGAGGCTTGAGTCGGACGTTCCATTTTCAATGAAATTATTCTTCTCCATTACATTAAAGTTTCTTCTCCGACGGGAATTCGTCCCGCCGCTTGGGAAATGCATACTCGCGAGCTGTATTATCTTGCGAGACTGGCTCTGTTTGCAAGGAGGATGCATTAGCGTCTGCAAATACGCGAGAACTTCGGCACCGAAATCTTTTATATCGGCACTGACTGTTATTCTTGGTCCCTTGCTGACTGACCTCGAACGTAGAAAAAGATCGGAGTGAACAAAACGAGGTTGGATAATATTAATTCACTGTCAAAATTTGTTCGTTTCTAGCTGGTTATTTATGAAAAGTTTGCAGGCACATTCGTCACATTTTCCTGATTGAAATGATAATGGAGGATAATCGAGATTCTATTAAATCGTGGATTTAATACGTCATGTTTGGATTCGTTTTAATCGGGGAAACGTCAGAAATATCCTGGTGAAAGTTTCATAAAATGAATAATTAGAAGCAAACTTAAATAAATTTATGTGAATAGTTGAGTGGGAACTCAAACCGGAAGTAACATGCAGTTAGAAGACGCTAGATAGGAAAAGAGCGATAAAAACCTAGCTGGGACCGGCTAACGTCCTTTTTAAGAGGGCAACGCGTTGCACATCGTGTCGTCGTCACGACGCGCGACGTAACCCGTCGAAAATGGATGTAGGAATCGAATGACACCTCCGGGAGTTGGTGCCCATCACAGAGGCCGATCTACCCTCATGACGCTTCGGAATCGAGGTCGACCAGGTGGATCACCTGGCGACGAAGGATGAACTCGAGAGAGCGCGTGGAAAACTCGGAGATCCGATGCAGTCTTCGCGACACCCGAAGAAATATCGTGTTTTCGGGAAAATCTATTTGCCGGAGGAGTGAGACGTATATCGACTGAAAAGTGATCGTTTGGATCCGGGAATATTTTGATTAATCGTGTTCGACGCGCGGGGTTCTTCCTTTCCTCTGTTATTTCCTTGAAGACGCGTCGTTATATTCAGCTTGGTGCAGGATTTTTTGTTGATCTTGTTTTGCACATCGACGATACATTTCCTGTGAATTATAAATATTTTTGAAACACTCTTTGAAAATACAGTTTTGCAGGTCTCGAGAAAAACATTCGCAAGAATCACTTTTCTTCGCACGATCTTTAACATGATGCTCTACCCTTATATAAGAAGTTCATGTTTAATTATAAGTTCGTATTTCTCCATAATTTATTTCTCATAAAATGTCTCGAACACCTCGACAGTCATAACAGATGTCCACTCCACTCCTGGTATTCGCGTGTTAAAGCATCCAGCGTGGTGGACAGCTATTATGAATACATACAGTGACTCCCATTAATATTCGGACGCCCCCAACAAAACGATAACTTTGTTAATATTGGTCTATGCTATTTGAACTTTTTTTTGGAAGCTTGAGCAATTAGTTTACTACAGGATATGAAAAGAAATTTCTTCAGAAATTGCATTTGGTCGAAATCAGTTGATGCGGGAAAAAACGACAGGCAACGAAAGTTTATCGTACCATACCAAAGTTTTACCATCTTCAAACGTTTGTAGCTCATTACAATATGTTTAATTGATACAGATCTATGAAACGTGTTTTCAAAATGTTCCATGTAAGCCCACATAAAAAAGTTGGAAAATACAACTTTCAGTATTTTCTCTGTAATTCCGACAACTTGCAGTTTTTTAATAATTTTTTTAAATTGGAAGAAAATTAGAACCTCCAGGATCCTCTTCCAACAAGAGCAAAGTTTTGCACTTCCACAAAGGGATTCTCGCCAGAAGAAGTTGTTGTCCGATGCTGATTGTATTCGTAGTATACAGCCCTGTTTGTCAAACCGGAAACCGGCGGAGGGTGGTTTTTCTCACGATGGAAAACAGGTCGAGACACGGCGTGGACACCTGATAAAATATATCCCTCTCTCGCGGCATGGGAAAGGTCGCGCCGAGCGACGGTTATAAATCATACTCGGTGGATTAACGTCTCGCGATCATCGCGGTGGCTCGTGTGAGACCGGAATTATTTTACCCCTTTTTCCCCCGTTTTCTTCGAGGGAAACCGTGTTTCGCAGCGGTGTCCTCGACTCGCGATCTTTTCATGAGTAATTAAGATCGAGAGGGCCTCCGAGAGTGGAGATGTTTTTCTCAGATGAAAAGAGAGGTGGAAAAACATAAATATTAAAGGAACCTGCTCTCGGATGCACGAACTTTCTCTTAAACATGCTTTAATAACATTATCGCTGACGTTACGATCGGAATTTGTGGTTTACGATTAATTGTTTTTTTTTTTAATTTATTTCCACTGCCCAAATCAAGTCGCAACAAATTCTTCGATCAAATAAAAATATCTCGAGCACCTGCAAATAATATTTTCATTATAATTACATTGAGAATAATTCGGAATTTTTCACGAACGATTTCAATCAGCTTGATCAATCGGAATTTCACGCGGCACGGGAGAGAAATTTGTTTTCGCGCACCAAATCCTCAAAATGGTTACAAACAAGTTCGGGTCGAACAACGTATCCATAAAATTAATTGCAAAGGCGAATCTATTGGTCAAATCAGTCCATAACGAGTCCCCGTTGAAAATAAGGGCTCGTTAAAAGCGACCACCACTGTCAAAGTAAACGCGTGCGCACAAACGCGCCTCATTATCCGGGAAATTCGTACTTTTCAGATCTCCGGGCATTCATTACCGCGTCAAAGAACCATATTTTCTGTTATGACGTTTCGACGAGCCACACTCCGACGAAAGTCCCTTGGCGAATTCATTTCGGCAACGGATCAAGTTTCCAGCGGCGGCCGTTTGTTCTACTTGTTGCTTCGCAGCCATTTTTCTTGCGATTATTTTATTGGCCGGCTCTGACGGATCGATATTAAAACTGACAGTGCACTATGAACGGTTCGTTAAACCTGCATGTATCCGATCAACTAATTTCCTAGCAATTTCCGTTCCGCTTTTTAGGAAAAAGCTTTTCGCCAAACATATTCCAACTGCGCTGCATTATTTCGTTCGCAATTTCCTTTTTGCGAATCTGCATCACCGAACAATGTTGCATATTTCGAAATTTAGTTCTTCTTTTGTAGCAGGGGCTAAAATATCATATTTAGAGTATTACAATTCAATTATTATATTTGGTTAAATTAATGTATAAGTTATTTTGTTGTCTTTTAAACAATATTCAATTTTATGCCAATTAAACAAGTTATACACAACAAAATCTGTTTATTCAACGCACACATAAATAATTGTCTAATTTTCCTGAAACCACAGAAGTTACAAGAAAATAGTATTTCACATATAAAAAATGCAGAGCTGTGCGGAAACCTTAAAACTGCCCCCATAAACGTGGGAGGATCCGTCCACAATACGGAGCAAAATTAATTAAAGCAAAGCCGGTCTTGCTATTCAGTTGTGAAGGTAATTAAATGCAAAGGGTTCCGGGAAAATATTTTTAAATCTCCCACTGTGTTGTTTCAACGAAATGAGTAACAAAATAGTAACCGATAGTGCATCCACCATTATTAAAATCTGAATGTGAGAAATCGAGATAGAAATGAGAGAAGTCTAAACGTAAATGTTTAAATAGCACGTAAAAGAGACGGCGAGAGGGTGCAAGGAAACAGGAAACGAGATACGGAGTAAAAGGATGAGTTGCGAAAGCAAAAGGAAGATAAGGGAATAATAAAATGCAGGACAGAGGTTATTTAGCCAATATAACGAACGCTGCTCTTACAGCACAAAGGGACAACGGAGAAAAGGTCGACGGCAGCTGCGAGAGAATTTACGTCACTGGGAATCCTATTTATGGGGTCAGTATCTGGACCTACGTCACTGTTCACTTTTAACAGGACGCTAGACACGGAAATCCTGCTATAATTTTAGCGTTCTCGTCCGTGAGATGTTTTTGAGTTTTAACCCTCATAGGCTGCTCGGAAACAAGTCTTTGTACATCCTGGTACAAGAATTCACCCATTTTTGCTCCACATTTCAGGAATTGATGCACACAATTTTTATTTTACTTCAGTTCGTGAGAATTGATACTCTTAAAATACATTTTTATTTTAGTCCAGTTTCTGAGGATCGAGGTCGACAATTATTATTTTTCATAAAAGTCCGCAGTCTACTTATTCACAATCTGGAGCGTCTTCTTTCCACAAAAAACGAATCAGAGACGCAAAAATTTAAGCCAACCGTCTCCAGATGAAAATCCCCGGATTTGATATGTCATTTTCTTGGGAGATCGTCGATTCCAGTTCGTTATCTTACTTCCCTTCGTTCCCCGGTCTACCGAATCCATTTCCATTATCCTAATTTTATTTCGCAGTCCTCTTTGTCCACGTTCTCCTCCTGAAAGAGCTCTTCCCTCTGATCTCTTTCACCGAGTCCCGACCAATTTCTCGGCTGAGCGTGTTCTAGCTTTCTATTGTGCTCTCGATTAAAATCTCGAAATTTCGGATCTTCCCGAAACCTCGACTTCGAATTGAAGAGACTGCGATAGCGTATGGCGAAAAAGAAGAAACCTTTATTCTCCGTGCAATCGCAAATTGAAATGAACGGCCAGGCTAATCGAGATTCAGCTTCATCGATTGAGCTTTTCGAATTATCTTCTTTTTCTCTGGTCTAATGGAGTCCATTTTCTCCGATTGGATGGCAACTCCATCAATTTCTGACCGTGTTAATGATTTAATGTTGTAAATGTTTCTTCAACTGTTGGTGGATATTTTAATTGTGTGGAAATGGGAAATAATTTGTTGCCTTTCTGTATGGATTTTCTGTTATTATATTCTATAAATACTTCAAAGTGCCTCATTTTACTCGTGAACTGTTTAACGAGCACCTTTGTAAAAATGCAAATCCAGATGTTTCCCAACTGCAAGCGACACATTACCATCGTATTAACATTTATATAGGCAGTTTCAGCTTCGATGGAACGGCCACATCAAATAAAAGCCCGTGACAGGAAACTGTCCACGAGGCGTTCGCAATCTCTGGCGAAGACATTCCGTAACAATTGCGAACAATATCGCGAAACTGCGGTCGCAGCCTTGTGTTTTGCATTCCCACGATACCATGACCGATGCAGTATCTTATCTAATCTCGCTGCGAAAACGAATTCTCCGATGCGGGACTCTAGTGTCAGCTCGGTAACAAGTGCGAAAAGAAAATCCGGGTCGTTCTGCGAAATAGCGAACGCGCCGAATGTCGTTTGTCAGGAGCCTTGTTTATTGGAAACGACCACCGAATGCTTCAGAAGAGGCAATCTGAAGATTGTGTTCGAATTGGAATGCAATTTGTTATCTTCTCTTTGCGAAAATTGGTTCACAGTAAGCAATAGATATTTTTATTGTACATATTGTCCAACGATAAAACTTTTCTGTTTTCCATTATTTTTTATTGAAATTTTCACCAACGCATTCACCACATGTTTCTGATTAAGATGAGTACCAACATGCCCCAGTTCGTTCGTTAAAAAATTACTAGAAACAAGAGATTCGAAAATAACTTTTTACACGATGTGAAAATATACTTGGAAGTATGTAAATGCTAGTAACAGTTTCATTAAAAATTACAAGAAATAAGAGATTTAAAAACGACGTCATACACGATCAAGACGTTACAGTCAGTTTCGCGAATAGTAATCGAAGCGATGGAGTCGAAGTTAAAGCAGATAACAAACGAGGTCAGCGCACGCCTTCCTCGACGAACATTACGATCTAATTTCACGGGGGCACGAACACGAGTCACAAAGCACGGACCCACCCCCGCACATTTTTCATTCCCCTCGCATTTCTCGCCGGGCTTTCTTTTAGTCGCGATCCTCGGACTCTCTTTTCCTCGTTAATTCAACGATTCTTTATTCGCCTGCCCAACCACGCCTTTCTCAATACCTTTTTTCACTCGTTAAGTCAAATCCCTTCGGACGTTTCCAACAGTACGAAGCTGCCCCACTGACCTTGTTAATTAGTCTCGGGAAATATTTCTGATCGATTCTTCGCGATACAGTGGCTCGAATATCCCGATTTTCAAAACATTGCCAATAAGCTGTTTTAATTAGACTCCGAATCTTTGTGCGAAATGAAAATTGTATTAATTGACAGACACAAGTGCTACGTAGACGTTCATTTCTGTTCTTAATAATTGCATACGACAGTGTTTTTTAATCTCTTGAAAGGCTACACTCTATCACGGAAAATAAGATTTCATTTGATTCGAGTTTCTTCAAATTCGTCCACAAAAATTGCAAGTTGCATAAACATCCGCAATCTAGTAATCACAGAATTATGGTGAACTCGTTAAAATTATTGAAAGAGTCTCGTACAACTGCCTTGGACAATTTTTCTTTACAAAGTTAATTTATAAAAATCCGTAGTCTTTTATCAGTTGTATCAGTGCTCCGTGTTATCATCTGCGAGCATGTTGCGCGTGCAAACCAGTGCATACAGCTGGAAACTTGACTCGCACGACTGGTTTTCTTCGCGGCGAGGAGTTCGACGGGAGCATCAACGATCAAATAACAATCGGTGTGCATGTTGCGCGTGCATGTGCACCGTTTCTCGCAGAATAGTTATCGGCTGTAATGAATCACCGTCCCTTTGTGATCGGTGTATCGTTACACCGTTACATCGGCTGGAACGTGTTCGACCGATACCTTGCGTTTCATTTGACGTTCGGTAAATTGCGACCTGTTCCCATTTTATGCCGCGAGTGACAACGATAAACGATAAGGGCGACGATTGCATTAAATCATCTCGGGGAATTGGGTCGTCATTTCCGCTCGCGGATGTTTTCGCCGCGGGATCATCGGGCTGATGATCGGGGGAACGATGGAAACTGGATTCGAACGATTCGGGAACTCGCTGTAATCCGGTCACTTCAATATCCTTCCATTAAGGACCAGCTTCTTCTTGATTGCGATTCCATGTTGTTTCGAATTAACCATCGCGAAACAATTCGCCGATTATTATTTAAAATATCATTTTCAACTTATTAAACATATAGAAGTACACGATTTACTGAATATTATTCAATTATAAATATAAATAGGTTATATCAAAAATTCATGCAAAAGTGGAGGTCGACAATTCAGCAATTTTTATGGCCGTTTTTAGTGCGCACAATTTTTTTAATGTTATTTTACGATCGTTGTTGCAATCCATCTCTCTCGCTGAATAAATAAAGATCGTCGATGGTCCGGAAAGTGGCTGCACGTTTAATTGTTTGGCGTTCAATACCGCGCGAATCCTCAATTATTTGTCTTCGTTATTTAGGTTGGCCAGTGATCGAGAATCCGCTGATTAATTCCATGTACACATGTAACAATAACTTTAGCTACGTAATCAGCTTACGCGGTTTGCGGCATTCCGATCGATCGCGTGACACGTTCTCGGTGAGAAATTGTAATGATTACCGATCCAGACGTCGCGATTGCTATACGTCGCCTTTCCGTCGCCGCACTGGGACACAGGTGTGCTCTTCATTCAGTAGTATCTGCCGGAAACAAGTCAGACACGCGAGCACTTGGCATTTCGACCTAGCACGACGCTAATTCTTTCGAACGTTCCTTGCAATTTGCACTTGCAATCTCGAACACGATCTTCTCTTCGATTTTCTCAATCTAATTTTCACAATTTAATTAATGTTTTTTCTTATTTTGTTTCTGCAGTGATATAACTATTGTAACTTTTAATTTGCTAGAAGATGATTTCATAATTTTAGTGTTCCTTAGGTTCCCTCGGTTGATTATAAGGATTTAGTTTACTTACGGGTTCACTTGCACTTAAGGATTTTCTAGTATTTTACAATTTCTTGTCTGATCCGCTCGCGGCTTTTTTATGTTTCTATGACGACTGTCCAACGTTTGTGGTTTACGACTTCCGCTTGAACTCTCCCATCCGTTTTATCTTCACCCCTGCAGTAATTTTTCTACCTATTGTATTTTTATCACTTCTTTTTTCATTTCCCAGTTGTTTTGCTTATGTTTCTGTAGCGACCCTCCAACTTTTCTCTGTTTTATAACCACGTTTTTAACTCTCCCATCTGTTTTATCTGTAACGCTGTAGTGATTTCGTAACTTTTGTATTTTACTACTTCCACTTTAACTCTCCCGTCCATTTTATCTACGCCTCCGCAGTAATTTTGTAACGTTCGTATTTTGTATATATATATATATATATATATATATATATATATATCTCTCTCATTACCGTCGTCATCCATTTTATTTCTATTCCCGCGACCATTTGATTTCATTATTCCAACATTCATCCTAACTTCCACAGTGATTCTTTAACTCTAGAATAATTTTAGTTGTTATCAAATAGTTTTACAATGTCATATTGGGCCAACATTCCCATATGTAGCATTTTTAGAAAGTTTCAGCTGCGCCAATTTCTAAACAAACTAATAAATAATCGCCGCCAGTTTCGCAGCTCGAGGCGCGAAATAAAGTGGTAAAATAAATTGTAAGGCAAGGGGTTAAGTTTGTATATACACTGGATAGCTTTATATAAGCGAAGGACCTCGGTGCACGAGACTCTCGGTTAGCGAAAAATAGATCTCGTCAATTCGCTCTTGACGTTATCCCCTAAAGACGTGTGATCAAATATTTTACCGACGAACCGGTCGATGGGGTTCTTCCCTCTTAATTCACCTCGCAGACAATCGAACGGGGTGCTAGACACACCCTACATCAACGACAAGACAACACGCGATCCCATCTTTCTTTTATCGCAATCAGAATCCACTTTTGTTATTCGCAAATATTTATTTTCGATCATTTATTCACGAAACCTTCACCAACACGTTCCCGATATTTTTCTGATTGAAACGAGCCCAAACACGCCACAGTTCGGAGCATATTTTCTTGTTCATTCAATTGTCTGTCGCCATTCGCATAATCGAGGTTCTACTGAATCATGGATTACAGGAGCAAACATGCTCCGAACGGGGTCGTGTTTGGACTCATTTTAACCAGGAAAGTGTCACGAATACGTTTATAACAAATTCAATTCAAAAATAAAATGGGAATATGATGGAACATTAGCCGACAGTTTTCCGCGAAATAATTTTTATAGAGTGTACACAGACCGTGGAACGAGCAACAAACAACGAGCAGCACCGACTGCGCGGTTCGTTTGATCTATGAAAATCCAGGCGAACGCGCGACGGTCTTGTTGCAACAAACTCGCCGGGCTGTAATTTTGTGTTTGTGTTCTTGGGGAGCGACGTTACCCGTTCCGCGGGTGTTCCGCGAACGTCTGTTGACTGCAACGCTTCCCTATATGTCTCCGAGCTTTGTCGGTTTCCGGTTAATTACACCGCAGAACACTTTCAGTTGGTTTTAGGACCTCACAGCCCGCGTTCGACGCGTCCTTTCTCCCTTTTCACTGTGCCTTATGGCTTGTAGAATTACCGTGGATCCGTCCAGCGATTTTCCACGCACGTTTTATCGATACCGGAATATACTTGAATTTTGTTACCTCCGAGCTGCAAATATTTATGCAAAACACACGTTTCTGGCTTAGTTGATTGTAGCAACAGGGACTGGGTAAAAAAGCATTTGTTTACACCAACAAATATGCAGTTAGAGTTTAAATATTTTACTGAATTTTTTCAATTCTCGTCTAAAGGATTCGCAAGCGAGGATTTCAATCGCAAATCGAATCGAATCCCAACGCAGTCCAGCCGCGTTTCCTGCGCGCGAATTTTTGCACAACGTCACGTGTGTCAACGCAGCCGTGTAATTAAACTGCGCCGCCTAATTATTGTCAGGTCACGTTCCCAGCTAGGGAACCCGGTTAATTTATACCGATACCGAGATAATCTAGGCGGGAATGTGACCGCGAACGGTAAACGCGGTTAATTTCACGGAAACGATGGGTTTTCCTTCTGGATAATTGATTATGGCCAGGTTAACTGTGCTCGATAGCCTCAAATTCAATTAGCCAGATTTCAACCGTACAAATATAATACTTGAGAAAACAAAGCAGAAAGCTTTTAAATACTAATTTATAGAAAATGTCTAGGTTCATATTTTAATCAACGATCCAATCAATTTTCTCTGCAAGAGACTCATTTGTACAAAATGATCTCCACAGAAGTCATTTTTATAAATTTTTATACATAAAGAGTTCGCACCCCCAATCGTAACACACCACCTCGTGCATCAAAAAGCGCATCCATAGCTCAGCGGAACATTGCATTTTTCCGGACTGGCACTGTGAAATAAAATCGCAAGATGTGGGAGACTCGCATTGTTTCCAATATCCGAAAGAAATCGGGATTACAGGTCACCGAGCAGCAATTATTCTGCACATCAAGCTACGGTCACGTCACATAATTTCGGCTCGCATTCGAAACGAGATTTCACGGTGCATAAACCATCGGTGCCGATATTGCCTTGGATAGCGGGCGTTCTATTTGCAGCATCGTTGGAAATTGTTAATAGACTTCCCATTCATCATTTATAGTTAACGACATTCATTAAATCACGCACTCCCTGTTTATATTTCGCAACACGCGTGCGCCCGGCAACAATGGCGTATTTACGCGAGAACAATATTCGCCGAGGACGTGGGACGATGTTGCGAAATTCCGAGACGCTGCAGATGATTTCATTAGCTCGGCGAAAGCATGGTGACGCAATTAATTGAACCGGAAGCGGTGAAACACCTCTTTCGAGGCTCGAGAGCTTTTACTGTATCCTTTGCCCGGTGACCAGAGACCACTTTCAATCTACACCCTGCTTGAAATCAACACCACAAAGTCCACACAGAGTGAATCTTGATGATTTTGTAAAAAAGATTTATCCTCTAATTGCAGTGAATTGAACCATTGGAAGCAATTTACAACCAAAAATTTCAACAAGTACGCGCTTCTTCATTTATTGCAGCTCGGGAAATGATTTATATTCGAATATTATAATTTTGGAATTTTCCGAAGCACATTTTTCAAATATTACAATAAAATTAAAGTTTTATTGACGTTTTATTAACTGTTAATTTTGTTGTCGATGAAACCTTTTTGTTTTAACTTTTTGAAATGAAATATTTGTCAATATGTTCGTCACGCTTTCTGATTAAAATGTGCCTGTAAACAGTAAAATATTGGAAAAATATTTCTCACCAATAACAAACACGCGGGGAACGATCACTGATTTTTCATGAAAAAACTCTTCGGACCCAGCGGAAGGTAAATAAATGTGTCAGAGAAAATATTATTCTGTCACAGATATTTAATTGAAACGAAAAGCAGAGGTTGCAATAAGAGAATAGAAGGTGCAAACATGAAGTTCGATAGAATGCAAATGGTGCGGGCTGTATATGTATATCTAGCCGACGGAACAAGTGGATCCAATTATCTATCGGTGATGTTTCAAACTCTTCGGATCTTTCCGCCTCGATTTTCTGCACGACCCTTTCGGGTAACATTCCTAATCCCTTCGAAGCATATCGACAGTTTCCATGAAAGGCACCAGCACACGTTTTTGTAATGCCAGCTGAATGAATTCTGTCGATATATCACGATGCGCTGGTGGCTGTGTCGAAACGTGATAGAAAATTAGTGAAAACTTCGAAATACAGTAAAATCTTGATATAAGCCATGCTCTGATATAGATCGTATGATCTAATGTATTCTTTACTGTAACGTTCCACCCAATTTTTCATTAAACCTGTTTCGCTCGATGTTTCTTCCACTTCGGCGAAAATGTCTCGAAGGGATAAAAGTTTTTGGCAGTTTCCGACGGGGGAACAAAGGATACGAAAATACAATGCTCCCGTCGTTGCTTAATAAATCTTGATTTTCCCACGTTTTTCGTATAACCACCAGCCGTAAAATGTTTCGGCGACGCTTTACAACTTCTGCAGTTTTCCGAGCGACGTCGCGCAAACTTGTCGACGTACGACCGACCCGTTTGAGTGTAATCTTACTGCATGAATTTCGCACGCTGTGTCGGCCATTTTGAATCCCGTTACAGGGCGAAAATTACCCCTCACAAAAGGTGAGAACAGAGAAGAACAATCCCTCCAGGAATCAAGTTTCTAAAACCTTGTCTCTTATCAATTAAAATGAAATTTCTTCTTTTCCCACTTTTCCAAACATCAATTACGTCTTTAATTCTAATTGCACTTTTAATTACAACTTAAACGGAACACAATTACCAAACGATTGTTTCCTCTAGAAGCGAACACTCGACGGGGCGAACGGTTTTAATAACAAGCGAAGCCACCGCAAAATTATTATTCCTCGGCTAATATTTTTAATTCCCCGGACGTCGACAAACGATGCGGCGCTTTTATAATGTCGACAGGGCTCGTACAAAGATTCCCCGAAGAATTTTTCTTTCAGCTGGTACGTCGCCGCTTTGTTATTAATTTTATAGAGCGACTTCCGTTACCCGCCTCTCGCGGTGTTTCTTCAGAATACATTTCAGCGATCGTTTTATTTTCATACCTGAATCTTATCTGAAATTCTGAGCGACGCGCGACGCGCGACGCGCCGCAGACAAATTGCTCCGCTTTACGGTTTTTCCCGTACACCCTTTTCATGCTGCCGCTTTATTGAGATAATGCTGCTTTAAACATAGGATCGAGCAGAATTTCGAGTGTCACGATGATGCTGATTTTACATTTACATTTAATTTGTAACGGTGTAGTATATCCAATCACAACATGTAGTCACTTCTTCCCCTGAATTCGTGCTCCCTCCCCTCATCTAGCGACTCTGCGTTCGACAAACAAAACTGAATCCTTCAAGTGGAAAATTACATCGTTACGGGGTTCTGTTTCGGAACAGGGAGTAAAACGACATTTGAAGCAACAGGTTACAAACAGTGATACTGAAAATCGCTTTACACAGTTACTAGGGCGAAATATTATTACAAAATGAGCCAGAAAGTTTGCTGGCAAATGCACCATTGTGATAACACGAACCAAAAGCCAACAAACTGAATTTTCCTTTGAGATTTCTCTGTATTAATTGTCGTCCTCACTGGGCGTTTTAATACTCGATTTACGAACTGGTAAAAGCGACAATAATGTTTATATTGTTACGACGGCTTCAGATAAAGTTGCCTTCCCCTGTGATATTCTGGAGATATCGCAGAGATCGAGAGAAGTCGTCTGTCGGATCGATATTGTGGTATCCGGACAACGAGGTTGTTGATGACAAGAAGAAAGACGACGGATCCTCTCGAGTCGTTGAAGCGAGAGCACGCACCATCCATTGCACCGTTATTAGATATTGTCCATTTGACAGGGAATAAAGAAGTGTTATTGTTCTGTGTTTATAATTGCAATATTTAGACTTTTATCTATTATTGAATAATATTTATAAAAATTTCGAACCAGAAATTCGAAAAATGGCGACTTCTCGGTGGACTGAAAAATGATTTTACCGGTTCCAGAGACTGTAACGCGAAGTTCTCGAAATTTCCTTTGGCAATGGAGCCTCTTTTCCGAAGTTTTATCGTCGAAGGTGCGCCGGAAACGCGCTCGCTCAGCTCGTAGAAATATGCTTTTCGTGCTGCATTACCGTTCCTTTCGAACATCCGGCCGGAACCGGATTAGGACGTACCCTCTCGAACGTTCGAGTGCTCGGAACTCGGAAGAAGACAAATGAAATCGAGAAATGGCTCGCGATTCGGTCCTGAGAAAGAGAAAAAAGAGAGAGGAACGCTCGCTTCCGTCCGGAAAGTTCGATGGCGGCTCAAGGTCAGATTGCCGCGATTCTCCAAGACATAATCCAATAGAGAAAAGCTTTCAGGTTGCAACAATTCGTTGGCCGGGATCGCGGGCCGACTCTAATAAAAACAGCAAACTCAGGTGTGGGAGAAAATAAGATTTTTACGACAACGTTCGTTTTTCTCGTTTCGAGGGTGCGACACCGTGGGAGAGGAAACAACGCGCCAGCGTCGACGTGTTCTCGACTAATTTACTCGAGATCATCGTCATTGAGAACTGTGGCACCATTTTCATTAAATGTAGTCCTGCTTCGGAATGCAAGTCTATTTCGAAATTGCATTTTATTTGCACGATTAACGTCTATAAGAAATAATAATAAATATTTTTTCAGTTTCTACCTCGAAGTACAACTACATACCACCTCGAAGACGTACTGAACAACCTCGAAATAAATGTATGTCCTAAACGATTTAATTCTTCCGACCTGAAAAATTATTTTACTAATTGTCTAAAATAATTAATATTTGATACTGTCTCATATACAAGTATTCGTCTCATATTTTGAGCAGCAGTTTCGTAGCGAAATAAACATTTCTCCAGCCGATTAATTAACAGGAAATAATGAAACTCTCCGGACACGAAACCGCAGGACTCTCCTTCAGCTACCAAGAACCTCTTTCATTAGCGTTGATTAACTTTCAGGGGGTTTCGCCGCCATTCTTCGCGCAGAGAACATACATATTAGAGACGAGTTTCCCGCGCGAATTTAGATCCGCTGGCCGGCGAGTGCAGCCATCACTGGTGCTGCTGCAGCAGCCGGTGTAAAAATCGTCTGCCTCATGCAGAAGGAGACACGTCGATTATAATAACGACAGGAGGCAGAGGAAACGGCCGGAAATGGAGTTGCAACGTGTCCTTGAAGGGTACCGACATGTTGGTCTCACGGGTCGATGATCGTAATTGGATTTATGTCTTATCGGGGACATTAAATCGGGGAAAATCGATCCGATGCGACAGCGACGATCTCGAAGAATGTGTTAACGCTTTGACTGCCATATCGGGGATGTGATGTCATCCATAGTTCACGGTATTCTGTTTCCGGGCGCAAAAATGAATTTCTGCAACTGTTCAGATTATTACAGATACTCTTCGAAAAGATTTGACATTTTCCTCGGCAACGAAACGATCTGTGACATTATTTTCACATGTAAATAATCGCTCTGCTCAATTATTTTCATCCGGAGAAATTCAAAACAGTATTTTACGGTAAATGTCAAAATTAACATGTTAATAGCTTCTACGGAAATGATTTGAAAACATTTGCGACTGGGAAATAATTTTTTAAAATCGCTGCAAATGCTGCAATAAAGTGTCCTATTTCAGAAAAGTGGTTTTCAGGAAATGAACTGTGTAAATTCATAACGGCAGAGGCGTGGAAAATGACGCCGCAGGTTTAGTTTCGAGGACTCGGAACATTTGGATCGCGTTAGAGTTAATAACTTCATGCGTCGGTGAGGGTAATTAGATTCGCGGGTTATCATGAATAGCTTCCGGAAAGTTTAACCGCACGTGATCACGCTGGGACGAGGCAGGTGGTTGATCGCGGTCGTTCTGTCGGTGTCTCTATCTCTCTGTGTGCGCTCGCTCGTCCGCCAATCTGGAATTTGCATAAGACAAAAAGAGGTTACTTCATCGGCGTCGATCCGTCGGGAAGTTTGGTTTTGTGGAACTTCCAGAGATAATGCGGATCGATTGGAGTAACTCCTTGGATCACTTCATTTCAACGGCTAGAGCAATTTTACTTCTTTTACAACGCGAATAGACTGCGGATCTTTCAGCGAAATTAAAATCTATTTTGTTTCGAATTGGTTCACTCTTTAAAACGAGTCAGAGTAAAGAATTCAAAATTAACAACATGACAAAATTGTTAAAAAGTATTCAAAACAGTTTCCGAGTTGAAGAAATTCAATTAAAATGTCCGATGGACGTTTTCGTTCCATTTTCCTCCGCCGTTTTTCCAAGGGAAAGCAATTAAAAACGACTTCGCTTACGTCTCCAATTTCCTTAACTCATTTCGAGATTCTGTCATGTCCCTCCAGTGTAAAGGATCGAGAGGAATATTCACGGAAGTATGACAGAACCGGTGGAGAGAAAAACGGTGGTACGTATTTCAACGTTTGTTTTGACAAAAACGCGCTCGCGGGTGTATCTTTTCAGGATCGCGCACTTCGGGGCCGCTTCAGGAATTTCAAAGTGGTTCTCGAGGGAAATGAGAGACTCGCCATGCCGTGCCAGTGGAATTCCACTTTTCTCCTTCGGGGGAAAGTCTGGTATCCAAACAAATGAGCGCCGCTTAATCCCTCGTATTTTCTCATTAGAAACACAGTACAACAATGACATCTGGAACTTACATGATTATATTAAAATGTCAAAACATTCTCTCTCTCTCTCTCTTGCGTCTACTTATTCCCTTTTTTAATTTTCACCAAAACATTCCTGGCATTTTTCTGGTTAAAATGAACGTTGGTGGGTTTTTCGATGATAAGCAAATATTTTTGAAGCTACGTCGATATTCTTTTCAACGAAGAGCTTCGTTAAGAAATCTTTAGAACCAAGAAATTAAAAAACGGCGTCCCTACAAATTCTTCAGCCTACACAAATCGTTCTAACAAAACCCGGAGGAGTATAAATGCAGAGAGGCACGCAGCAGCGCAGAAAAGGTCAGATTGTTGCTTATCACCGGGCCATAAAATTCGTTCGAAAACGCTGAGTAGAGTCGATATTAGAAGGAAACGAGTCTCGTGGAGCCCGAAGGATGGTGAATAATAATCCGCGGCGTGTAGTGGGTTGCATACTCGCGGCGCCGCCGCTCGGTAATATTTGCGATTCGGTATTCATGCGGTCGTTCCAGCGGGAAAAGCACGCAATAAGAAAGGCAATCGTCGAGAGTCGGACGCGGAATCGTCCGATAGCAGTGTGTAGCCTCGTTGCTGCTCTTCGGGTGTTATCGATTGACATTCATGGAGGTGTCGGGATGGTCAGAGGATCGCCGGTGTCTCTTCCGCTACGAAGATTTCGCTTTTGGCGGCTTGTGATCGAATAGGTAATGGCCGTCGTAAAGCTCGGCCAATCTGCCAGCCATTATATTATATTTCTCGGGTCCGCGATCGTAATCTTACTTCCTGTGTCCCGCATTCTCTCGATCATTCTCTCCGTCTCGCTCTTTTATTATATTCTATAAGTGTCGCACTCTCTTCCTCTCTTACTCTCTTGCTCTTTTACTTCCTCACTCTCTAACTCTCTAACTTTGTCGCTCCCTCGCTCTCCCTGTAGATCCGGTGCACGTGGGCGCAGCGCCGCGTGCATGCATCCCTTACAGCCTTGAATATCGTGTGATGTCGTTATAAATCACGGGTTGAACGCGACCTAACCTCTCTCCGCACCACCGCCAAAAACAATCCAATGCAATTACAGAATGATCCAGCTGCGTGCCTACGTGAATCATTCCGCATCGATCGATGTTTCGAATCACCTCCGGGATTGGCTCGACTGATTGGAAATAAAACGTCTAAATCAAATCTGAAGATAGGGTCTCTGGTCTGCAATAGTGAATTTGTAATAAAAAGATCAGATTTGTAAAAGAGCTAATAAAATATATATTTTACCGTCATATGTAGCTAATTTACGTAGCAAGCTGAATGTAGCCAGTGGCTATCCATATTTTACAAGTCCTTGTCTGCGGATCTTATATACATACATATTTATGACTAGACTGCGGATTTTATGCATTTATGACAAAAATGAGTACGTACAATTTAAAACAGTGGAGGTTTAAGGCCACCAGTGTACTAGTTTCACATTAACAAGATAATCAAAAGAAGAATGAAATTTTTATTCGGCGCCTGTGTCTTGCAATCAATGCAAATACTTTTTATTTTGCATAAAGATCCGCAGTTTATTTATGAAGAAACTGAGTAGGTTAAACATTTTATAGCGACGAGATATAAAATTTTATACAAGATTTTAACAATTGTAATTATTAACTAACTTACTAAAATTACGAAAAAGATTAAATATGCAGCCTTATTGTAGTGAATAAAAATGGAAGAAAGTGTTTCTACGTAGCCAATATTGGTTCATGTGTCGCCGAGATATTTCAAGTGCGGTATTGTATGTTTTGCTATAATACAGTGCAGTTGGAAAGGTGCCACCCAGTGCATCTGAACGGTAACGCGACCATTATTGCGCCGCTCAATGCACGGTATTGAATTTGCTGTTAATATCGAGTTACACAGAAGCTGATGTATTGGTATCTCGATCGAACGACGTTTCCTTTTTCTAATGAACACCAGAGAGTGGCGGGGAAAATGTGTTCGGCAGACCCGACAACCTTATATTATAGCCGTTGCTCAATTTCGAACGACGCCTTGTTATTTTTCTTATGCGTCATCGGCTCCCTTAAACGCATTGCGTACTCATGAACGAGTTCGCCAGGATGTCAAGGTAAATATCATCGGATCATGCGACCAACTACTCTGCTAATTTCGGCAAAGGTCAGACCAAGCAATTATTCTAGTTCTGTGAAATTCTAGTTTACATACAAATTTCTCTTCAATCACGACGATGAAATATACGTATACTTACGAAACACATGCTGACATGTTTGTGACGCTTTTCTCAGTAACACGAGTACCCACGTGACACACAGTGCGAAACAGATTTGTAAAGTCTCGATTATCCAAACCGATAATATTTGCACAATAAATTCTCTGTCATTCTCATTTTATGTATTTTCATATGCTCCACTACATCGAGGATTAAATGAAGTAAATATAATTCAAATAGTATCGTGTGGGAGTTCTTTCCGATCAGAAAAACGTCACGAATATGCCAGTAAACGATACACAAAAAAAATCCATTAGAAACAAAAGCCTTTCGTCATTAATACCATCACGCCCCTACATTCAACGCCGATAAAACGTTATTGTGCCGTCAAATTCAAACACTGCAACCGGAAAATGTTTGTTTCGCTTTTAAACAGCTTTACAAAGGGGAAAAAAAGCTCCACGCAGAATTTTCCATTGGCAAATTAATTAGAACAGTACCCACTCGCAATTGGTCCTCGTTGTTTAACATCGAATTGGGTTGCACCGTCGCCGACATCTTTAAAATGAATATTCACGAAGGGATTTGGAAACAATTAGCACCGGCGACACGCGTCGCTCGTTCGCTAATTAATTCCGCGATCCCGCGCCGCAATAACAAACCCCCGTCACCGAACAATTGCGGTTTTATGTGCTACCACTACCATCCTCTCTCTCTCTCTCTCTCTCCCTCTCCCCCGTTCCCCACCCATTGCTTTCCAAATGAATATGTCCAATTAACACTCCGGCCGCCGATCACCGCTCGTGGGGAACCTGTAACAATGTTCGACGCGATTGGGTCCCGGCTGTGTTACGTTTCGTGTTCGATAAGGGGAAAAATTGCTGGAACGGTGACCCGGGTGCGGCTAACTTTTTCATTCACCTGGCCGAAATCATTGTTGCTATTTTACCCCGTATTTTTTCCTCGGTGGTCCGCAACAATACGTTTGTGAGTCTTTTTTGGGTCCGTATACATGAAGTTTTATCCGGAGGATAATTCGAATGTTATTGTGCTTCGTTCTTTTCATGAGACTTTTTTGGAATTTCATCAATTTCTGACGTTTAGTGAATGTATGTAAAGAATATATTTCGAGTCTCTTTTTAAATGAAATATTTCAACATTTGACAACATCGAATAACATCACAGTTACTGATCAGAAATAGGCTCACTCGGCAATCCCGCACGGCAAATAAAGGCAGAAGGGAATCGATAATCGACTAATTAACCGTTGTAACTCGATTGTTTGCAATGCGTACTCACGGCCTAAGAGAGAAGAATCTACAATCGAAGATCGTCAGCTGATTTTTCCACGAAAATCGAGATCCAGATGGAACTCACAGTTAAAAAGAAGAGTCGACAGTAGAGCATCACTGGGGACCATTGTACTAAATAATTTTATTGAATAATTCCCCATGAACGCATCTTTAAATCTCAATAATCTTTCAGACGTGCAATACGGCGCGTCTGAGCATGATTGGCTGATTCTACTGCTTGCACGTACAGTAATTTTCTATCGGGCTACATTGGTTCTAGAAATATGCACATGAAAATAATGTGTGACGTGAAAATAAAACAGATAATCAATAGAACTAAAAAACTAATTTGTTATAAATTAAAATAGTCAGACAAGGAGCACAAAATATGTGAGAAAATAGAAGAACAAGTGAGGATCGCACAGAAAAATTTATAGTTTCCGGTACAAAATAGGCAATCAATAGAACTGACGAAGTACATGCTTGATTATTTTGAATGCGACTGAAACGAACTGATTGACCGAGCCCGACGGATGCAAGGCGTTGCACGACGAGCACGAACGTGTGCATAGATGCACCGTCGCATCTGATGCACGCTGTAACACCTGATTCCGAGCCTGTGGAAATCGCGATCCGATATTCCTGCGATGGCTGGAAGCGTGCGCGAGCCCGTTTTATAGATTCCTCGGCGCGGGAGGATCATTAAAGCGGAAGCTACTCGCGCGTCAGAGAGACGTGTGCCGGCGTTTACGAGCCACGAGGAAATTCCAAATATCGATTCCACCAGCCGTTCAGCGAAGACGGACTGCGCCGAGAAAGAGGAGAACGAGCGGACGGAAAAAAATGTAAAAGCTCTCCCGGAGCTGTTATCCCGGTCCTTTTACGTCTTTCGTTTCCACCACGCCGGAACCGAACCCGGAATTACAGACCCCCCTCTCGCAAGTTGCTCGACGCGTTGACTTCGGTCAACGTAAAGCGCAGCGAAATTTCTTAATGTTGTATGCACAATTAGTTTTTCGTGAAACTTTTAGCAACATATTCGTGACATTTTCCCGATTAGATTGATACCGTTTATACTACCTATTCTCGGTTAGTAGATCATATTAGTTTGAGCAACAAGTACGTGTTCTTTTGTTCATAATAAAAAATTGTGTAAAAAGAAATTAAACCGACTTCGAAAAAACGCACTAAAAAGTATGAAATAATTTCCATTTAATTTATGTGAATACACACGAACTTAAGTACAATAGAATCTTTTCGGAGGTGGCGCAAAATTTCAAAATCAGTAGGTGGGAAGAGAAGATACATTAATATGTGAAAGCATGTAGAAGAATTTCAGGATTTTCGTAATTTCCAGTATGGAAAATTTTCAATTTCCCGTTCGGATACCAGAGGTTCCACAAAATCATGGATTAAACGAATAAATACGAACCAAACTGTATCGTGTTTGATATCGTTTTAATCGGAAAAGTGACGCGCGTATGCTGATAAAGGCATCATGAAAAATAATACCGGATAACAAAGCTATCCGGTTGAACGTTCAATAGCGATGAGAAGTAATGTCTGTGCCGGTTGTAAATGACACATCGGTGTCGAATTTTTCCCGTAAATCGACGCGTTACTGTACGTGGCACCATTTGTCGCGGTCAGGGCCAAGTGGAGCCGGTGAATAATGAACAGAGAGTGTTCGTGCACGCAATACCGGGAGCGTCTCCGAACTTCCCGTGTCGATTTCCCGGACAATGAAGCCCGAGCGAAAGGAATTTCGACTGGAATATATTTGAGACGTCTTACGCGGAGTGGTCGCCGAATAGTTTGACGGAGGACGAACTTGGAGCAAGGCACTTGTAAAATCTTCTGCCGTTCGATCTCGCGGAAAGCTGCAGCGCGAACTTGTTCCTCTGTCCGGAAACAAGAAGTATCCCCGTAGAATGATTGAAATGGAACACTCGCGTATCGATATTCAGATTTCTGTGGTTGCCAGGAAAAACGCCGCGTGTCATAATTTCAAGAAATTTACTATTATTACCAGAAAAAAGTCATGAAAATAAATTCGAAAGGCTCAAAAAATAAGCATTAGCGATCGAAACTTTACACAGCAATCTCTCGAGAGTGAAAATATGTGACATGCGTCGACTAGAATCGAATCGAGGGAACAAAGTTACCCTCTCTCTCTCTCTCTCTGCCAATACCGAATTAGTCACGTGACCGGGGCGTGGCGTGGGGGAACATCGTCGTAGAAGGAGAAGGTAGAGTGGGAGACGCGTGACCTCTAATACAGCATCGCAAAAATTATGAACACCGCGCGAACAACCACCCAGCCGAAAAACGGGACAGCTTTTCCCTCTGACGCGGAAATGATTTATTCATGCGTTTCATACGTTTTCTTGCGCAGCATCTGCGCTTTTATAATTTGTAGCTGTTTTTTCCCCAGTCGGCGCGGCGCTGCACATGGTTTTATTTCAACCATTTGGTAATTCAATGGAAAACTTTCAACAGAGTGCAGCAGATTTCAGCCTTTGACGGAGCTGTTGTGCGATTTGTAGATTTTATTCGGCCGGGTGCAAGATGCATTGTTCTATGGTTTCGACGCGTTCTGTGCACGCACGGCGATTAATAATTATCGCGCTGTCGATTGTCGGATTACTTTAGAAATAAATATGATTGTTTGCACGTACGCGCGTATTGACACGCGTGACTGTGTGAGAGATACGTATTTATGAGTGTATGAATTAATGAGAGTGAAAAGTTTCAGTAAAATGCGAGAGCATAAAACAGGGGAAGGGAAGAATGCGTACACATGGGTGCAAATATGTGCGAATATAAAACGACTGTGCTAAGAGTGAATGTGCAAATTAGTATCATAATTCGGGAGGTCGGTCTAAAAATATAAAATTATATATATATATATATAAATACATTTTTATTAAATTTCCTCCAAACTTGCTTTTAAATAGATTCATTGAAAAATGTAATAAATTCAGAAACCGACATGATAATCTAGGAGGGCGATCTGCTCTACATAATTCACATATAATGATTCCGAACAAACGGGAGCTTTGAAAATTATATTTGCCGGATTATTGTTGGAAACCAATCTCATTTTACTCCACGTATGTCCAATCTAACAAATTAATTTCTATTTAACAGTGTATCTCTCGAAATTAATTTACTTAGATTATCTCTATAAAATTGATTTCATAATTTCCCCGAGGTATATTCTCGAAATATGTTAAATTAATTTCTGTTTAGATAGTATCTGTGCAAATTAGTTTACATAGATTAAAGTTCAGAAATTCGTTTCGAATGTTTCAACATGTATGAAACTAATTTACTCGGATTATTCTAAAAAAAAAATGACAAGCAATTTGAACCTATTATTTCAATTACTTGTTTAAACTTCTCTCTGCTGTATATCTTTCTTATATTACCAGCAGCTTTACTCCATTTATGTATTAGCCTTCACTCTTCGATTTGCATAACGGTAATAATAATAATAATAATAATAATAGGTAAAACGAGAACGAAGCAGAAAGACCCTACAATTATGCTAACAAGTAACAAGCAATGCAGGAGCGTAGCAGGTTAATGCGCCACCGTTCCCGACGCATCATTTCCAAGATTTCCATTACAATTTCAACAATCTCCATTTTACCATTTATTTACAAGGACGACATTTATTACGAGGCGTTGATAAACGTCGATACAGGTTACGATAGAAATCTCTCGACCAGGTTGTTTTTCAATTTCATGGAATACCGGGCACAGATGAAATCGCACGGTACCAGATAAACTGAAACGCTACCAAGATTTTTCAGACAGATAGAGCCATCTGGCACGCTCGTCGTTCGAAGCGAACAAATGACAGCGATCGTTTAATTAAATTCGCCCGTTTAGAATCTCCGCTTAAACGTCTCGTCGAGTCTCGTTCTCCGCAGAATAAGATCCACAACCGGGATTCCGAAACTTCCATTTCTCATTACAGATCAAATGGCACGGGAACCTCAACTTTGATCGTACCGGGAGCCATTTCTCTTTTCGAGCCTGCTAATTCTTTCAGCCGCCATCTTTAGATCGTATCTCTTCAGAATTTGTCTTCGTAATTTGATCTATTAACAATCGTGAATTTATTTAATGTACCAACCGTCATTGAAAAATAGTTCTTTTGGCCACCACAATTTTTCTTTACGATTTTTCTATGCAACTTTTCTTACAGTTAATGAATTTAATGTCGCGCGGTTATTGAGGAATAATTCATCCGACCACCATTTTGTAAATAGTCTTACATTTATATTAATTAGAGATCCACTGAGATCGGTGGATTCTGCGATCGTCTGTCCGGCTTGTTGTAATTAACAATCAATTAATAGAACGATCGTTGTTAATTAAATTGTAACCCGAGGTTCGCGGCATCAAATAATAATCAATATATATATAATCGTTATTAATAATAATTACCCCAGCTCAAACATAGAAAATTAAAATATGAAGATCTCGAACGATCTTCTAATATTATTTTAATATTCTAATTTTTCATTATCAAAGATACAGGGAAAGCAAAACGTTCAATTAGTGGTCTTCGTGCGAAGTTGTGTTTTCCGTGACGACGCGACGTTGTTTCGTATCAATAATTTAACATTTTTAATAAATTCCCGATATTTATGAAATCGTAGAATCTCATTGTTCGGTGCTTTGCTCATTAAAACCAGACCGGGTCGTTAACTCTATTATTCACTCTGTCGTGCACGAAATAAAAAGCAACTCGTTAAATTCTACTGGACTTTCTCCACGGCGAACCATTCGGAAGTTTGTAAATGCATAAGGTCCGAAGCCGTTCACTGTTACACAATGAGATTAGGGTTGTTGGCTCCAGTGTTGTAACATTGTACACGATATTCCTGAAGTATAAGCAAATATTTGCCTACGGTGAATAATGCGAGCTCGATGACGAACAGCTTGCTGGGGAACAGCCCTCGAGGGCTGCAGCAGGTTAATTGTACCTTCTGCGACCCATTTAAAATTCAACATTCTATGGAGACCATAACTGGAGAAACTTGAAATACACGTTTGGAAATTCCCGTGCTTTCTTCAATCTTTCGTCTTATCTTCAAATCTTTGTAAAAATTCATCTTTAAAATTTATAGTCCACAGATACAATATTTGCACCATACAAAAAGGAGCTCGTTAATTATTTCTAAACTTTAATTAGATCTAGATTCTCCTGTGATTATTCGGCCACACCGTGTTTGACCACGACGATTACGTTTACTCTCGCCGAGATATGAAAAAATGTGTTTACACGATAACGAATAGCAGGGAATTTCAAGGGAAAATCCGCCAACGCCCACATTATGGACTAATTACGCGTGCAGTTAATGAATAGCCGGCTTCGCTGAAAGTTGCACGGTTCCTGTACTTAAAGGGAATACTCTGACAGTAAATGTCGGTCGGGTAGCGTGTCGAGCAGCTGCACGTGAAATGTTTCCGTGTTGTGTGCGTTCTACGGTGCTGCGATTGGTGCGAATGGATCTCGTGAAAAAATAATTAAACACCGGAAAGCTTTGTCTCACATTTCTCGTCGAGCAAACTTCGGGGCTCCTCAAACTTCGTGAACATCTCTTGCACAAATATCGAGGCACTACCGTACGCTGAAGGAGGAAAAAAGGACGAACAAATTTGCTGAATGAACTTCTAGGCTCCTCGGAAGACACGACCCATAATAATGGGGGTAAATATCGTGCGCATCTCTTGCACAAGTATCGAGACAGTACTGTACCCTGCAGTACTGGACTCAGCGTCTAGTGACGCAGTGTACACCACTGAGAGAGGACAAAAACGAAAAAATTTCAAGAGCGTAACCCGTAATAGTGGAGGCAAATATCGTGCACATCTCGTGCACGAATATCGAGGCACTACCGTACACTGTCGCGGCGTCTAGCGACGCAATGTACACGAACGGGGAGAGAGGAGAAAAAGGGGCGAATAAATTCGCCGATGCGCAAGCTAACGCCGCATGCATGCATAATCTCGTTACTCACGTGTGCTGTCGTACCGGATGCCGTTCAGCTCTTCGAGGCACGGTAGCGTCGCCATCGTTCCCGGCGGTGTTCTCGGCCAGCAGAGCAGCGAGTCCCAGCTAATTTCGCAACCCTGTTGCTCCTTCTCCGCGTCCGTCCCGAGGGGCAATTCCAGCTCTTCGCGTTGCTGCAGCTCGAAACACTTGAAAGCCTTTGCGGTGCGCGAATCGTTCAGCTTGTTAATATAGTTCAACGCCTTCACCACGTAATTGTCACTGTCCGCGAACGTCTCGTTGTCCTGCAGCCAGGCCATCATTTCGCCGTTCATGGTCCGCACTGTCCGATGAGCAGACGGCGCTCACTTTCCACACGAGAGAAACGAAAACCAGACGAACTAAACTTCCAGCGCAAGCTGCAAGAATTATTATTCAACTCGGCCACCGACGGCCCAGGATGGCTTTTAAACCGTCGTAAAAGCTCGCGCGGACCTCCGAGGGTGTTTACTGGAAGTGGACCGCTGGACAATTGTTCTTGAAACACTTTTACTCGTTGTTGCGCCTGTAGTTAATGATCGTTTTTAGATGGTTCATGAGTTTCACATATCCTCCGGTGTTTACTTCTTACACTGTAAGTTTGATATCTAGAAGAGTCGCTTTACAAGCCACGGTGCTAATTAGGATAACGATGCTGATAGGTGTACGGGAACTAGGGGATAGAAATTGTAGCAATACTTTTTCTGGTCTGAGGTGTTTTGTGTGTAATTTCTGAGAGCAAGGTGTCCACACTGCTATTTACAGTGATTGAGAATTGATAAACCGTCCTATAAACCGTAAGCAGTATTCTTCGACGTCGAATTTTTAGCAATAGCTTTCTTGAATCCTGCAGTGTTAATTTTAGGTAATTGTATCTGGGTGTCCTCTCACGCTTCCGTGTCTCCTACTGTTTACGAAGAGCCCACAGGAACCAACCTATCAACATAGACTGGTTTACTTAGTGTTTACTCTTGACGACATACTACTATTAATCGGAGTAACTATGTTCGCTGAAAAATTTCATTACTGTTAAGAGAGAGAGAGAGAGAGATACAGTGTTAATCTTTGCTACTTAGTCCAGGATGACTCCTATCGTTTATCAGGATTCCAACATTCAGCTGAATGCCTGAGTAGGTCAAGTCGCAAGTCACGATGTTAATTAGAACAGCTAGCTCCTCGAGAACGTATAAGAACAATGTCCAACATGGTTTTTCTCGAATCCTTATGACGTAGGGTTGATCCTCATTAATTATATCCGTTAGCCGGCACGATTTCTATGGTGCAGGTATCCTACCATTTATCAGGACTCCAACGTTAAACGACTGACTGCGTCACTTGATAAGCCACAATGTTACTTCAAGCATTTATCTAATATCCGTTGTCCCTATGACCAGAATATCTTCTGTAGTTCATCAGGATTCCAACATCAATATCTTTTATGTGTTGTTCCCATAAATATTGTTTCTTGAGTCCTCAGAGTACAATGTTAATTCTTGCTAATTACATTTATTTTCCCGTGTAATATCCAATTTCAGGGTGTCTCCTGATTATAAGACATCATCCCCTAGACCAAAATCTCTCCACGATCAAATTCACTCAAGCAGATTACGCGATAAATCACGATCTCAATTAGACCAGCTGTATCCTCGAAGAACAGTGTCCACTAATGCCAGAATCTTTAACCGTTAATCCCCCCTAATTAAATCAAGCCTCCTCCGCGACGTTCATGTCCAGCCTGTCCCCTATTGTTCACAAGGGCTCCGACACACCACGACATCAGCAGCCCAGTGTCCGCTCCACAAGGCCTCGTTAATTAGAGCAACAGGATTCCCAGCACGGATCAGCGCGAACCTGCGGTGACTCTCAAAGGATCTATTTATCTCCTACGATTATTCCCTGACGCGTATTCTTCTCCGGTCGGAGATCTGCGTCGCGAATCCTCTGGACGATATCCCTTAAGATCCCTTCACCCTCAAACGGAGGGTCGCGGTTAATCCTCGAAGAATCCTTCTGTAACGTGGTCCCAGCCAGAGTTCGTGTATACGGGAGGTATTAAAGCGGACCTTCGATCCTCGCGTGTCCTTAACTACCTTCTTGATTGCCTCTGGCTTCAAACACGGCCTGCTAAAAACACCAGTCAATCTTCTTGCCTCCTTATTGTACCGTCGAACGACGCCCGGGGAGGGTCATTGAATTCAGAGGTGACAACGTAACCGGATTCGTTGTCCCTCAACTATACCGCTCACTGAGACCCCAGATAGAGGATCGACGAATTTAGAGACCTCAGGATAACTGGATTCAGTGTCCTGCTACATTCACTAGACGTCACCAAGATTTTATCCTGAAGAAAATCCTCTCTTAACTCGTTCCATTCGCTTTTCTGATGAGCTTAGAGCATGTGGAGACTAGAGGATCAAGGTCAAGCACTCAGACCTCGAGTTCCACGATGAAGTTAGAGATCGAGACTGATTTACTTCAATGGACCAAGATCAAGCGCTCAGACCTTGAACGCCGCCAAGTATCCAAGCGGCCAGAGTCGAAGCAGAAGACGCTGCTGTCACGATTTGACGACGGAACTATCCGAGATAATTTTGCCAGCCTCGGAATTGTGTCAACTTCCCGACCTGAGCAGACTCTCGAGAGTCCAGAATCTGAGATCTTCGTTCGTTCGTTCTACAGAAGAAAAGCCTCCTGCGAACAGCTCTCCTATAATCACCGCTTAATAGCTTCCGGAAACGAGTTTCGAAACTTCACTCGCCTCGCAATCCGTCTGAGCACGCTGACTGGGCGATTCAGGTGATCTATAGTTTCGAGATCCAGTCGTGCTTGGAGTCGATCAGTCGATCAGACGGATTCGATCCGGATCGGTTTTTGGTTAGACCGAGGCACGGTCAACTTGAGAGTTCATCTCGTAAGGTGTTTTCTGTGACCCTTTTTCGAGATGGTGACACGGTGTTTGGTAATTTTAGACGGTTCAATTGGTGCTGGCAATTGGGAGGGGTTAGTGATGATTGGAGGCGATCTAGGGTGGAAGAAATTGGAGAATTAGCGAATTTTTTAGTGCTTCGGTTGGTTGGGCTCTTGTCGAATATGGTTTGCGTTTTTTCAGTGTTTTAACTGTTTCGACGTTGATTGAATTTGTTAATTTTCAGTTAGTGTGCAAATGAGCTGTAGCGATTTTTAGTTTGCGACGATAAGGGACGATTTAAAGCGAACGAGATTGGGAGCTGAGCGAATTTTGTGACATTTTAGGTTGTTTGATTTTCGAGGAAAAAACTATTTGCTCACCTGTTTAGCTTTCCGTTAGCTCCAATTTCGTGTATCTACCGATTCTTTGCACTTTGATGTGCCCTCCCATGGAAGGTTTACTGTTTAAATTGGCTTCCTCAATTTTCTCGAATGTTTTGCTGATGTCGGAAAGTACCAACAATTAGAAGCGAATTAGAGACTGTTTGAAGCTTCTATTTTGTATCTCGATTCACAATGTAGTTTAAAGCGGTCGCTCTGCAGAAATAGTTAATTTCCCATGGCACAAACGCAGCAAATCCTCGGAAAAACCAACCTGTCCACCCATGTAACCCACAAGCTTGAATCCTTTATACCCAATCGTTTTTCGTTCACGTTGCAAAGCACTCCCTTAGAGAATACAGTGTTTAAACTGACCCCTCTAAACGTTTGCAGTACCCGGGTTGCTAATATTAAACAGCTTATCAGCAAGTAGTAGCAATTAACGTCGGGTCCGTAGCATCCAGAGGTCATTCAAAGCGTATTAAATAGGAAAGCGATCTAATTAGAGTTTTTAGGCTCCGAGTAATCACTTGTTCACCGATACAACTCACCACTGGGTTTAATTTCGTTGTTCTCTTGTATTGAAGTACACTTTCTTGAACAGGTCCCTGTCTAGACTGTGTGTTGCGACCAATTAATTCCCAGCAGTCAATACAGTCTCCATTAATACCAGAGTACAAACAGGTGGTAGCGATCGTAGACCATTCAAAATTGATGAAACCGGGAAGTTTACCTTTCTGGAATTTCGAAGTAAGTATGTGACCACCTGTTCGACGTGACACAAGTTTCAATTTCTCTCATTGGATCGCTTTCTGTTATTATTAATGCAGCATTTGCAGTGTTCTCTAACTTTTTCCATATTTCCAGGCACAAAAATCGCGGACATAAGCGATGTCTAAATGTTTAAATCTCTATGTTTAAATAATGTTCGAAGAGAGCATCAATTTTCCTAGTACCCAGTGTTTTTCTCATCTGGAATAATTCTCTAGACTTTCCTGAAAATACGCGATATATTTTTTAAAATTATTAACGTTTATCTTTAGATAATGTTTGTGTCGAAGAAAGCGTCGTCGAGGCGTCAATTGTCTCAGCATTCTGAACGTATCAATTTTCTCAGATGAACTTCGAGCTCGCTTCAATTTCTAAGAAAATTAAATAGCTATTAGGATCTATCTAAATTTTTACGGTATTCGATCTTCACCTGTTCGACATTCGACAAGTGTCAATCTTGCATCGCTGCACATCTTCGGATGCACCAAGTAGTAGATATTCCTCAGTTTCCACTAACTTCTCTTAAGCCAATCTTCTCCTAAGTAATTTCTAATACTGTATCCCACTCACTCTACACTTTCCTCTCGAAATTCACTAGCTTCCTCCTCTAATTCCCAGCACTCGCGTCACTAATTCTAAACGAACCTCCAGCGATTACCGATCGAGAATCGTAATTGATAGACGAACCGTGGCCGGATTTTCGGATGACAGTCGGCGGATGGTCTGGCAGGCTGTCTGCCGGCGAGCAGTGACACGCGACTGGCAGCGGCACGTGCTCCCAACCGTGGCAGAGAAAGAGCTGACTGGGAGAGAGGGAGATTTAGCGCGCGTGTCCCGAGGAAGCTGCGTCGCTACGCCGACGGCCGGCGTCTAGCTGACGGAGTCCGTCAACGGCCGTGGTAGACGGTGCACGATGTGGATACTCTGCTGCACCTGGTGCGCAATACCTCGAATGCAAGACCACGAAGACGAGCATGCGCCACCATCCTCTCTCTCTCCTATGCTTCCCCTTCGTCTGTCCTCTTCGACTTTGCGCGTTCTGCTACCTTGAGATCTGCTGCTTTGTCACCTCTGATCTGTGCGAGGCTGAAAAACACGGTTAATGTTAGCGAGGGTCTCAAAGGGTGGCTTGCTCAGTGACTTACGATGACTGTTTTATTAGAAGACTAAAAAGATTAAAATTTAATGTCGTTTTCAGAGCCACATCGTGCTCGGTTTTTCGGAAACTTGAAGAACGATACGGACATTTATAAATTCAAGAATTTTCTCTGCTGAAATTCTAAATGCTACAGGGATGAATTTTTGGTTGGACGATTCCATAGACTTTCCCGAATACAGTGATATTTTTTTAATAACATTATGTCGGTGTGAGTATGTTTAAATAATGTTTGAAGCGAGAAAGGTACCTTTAATATATGTACAAGTGTTTCTGGTCTAGAATGATTCGGTATATTTTTGTTTTATTGCATCTGCAACATTTGGAATCTTCAAAATTTATAGAGACATTTTTACTGAAGTAAGAAATTTTGTTTCTTTGCCTTCACTTGGAATCATCAGCATTAACGTCGTATTTTTGAACACGGAGAGTTAATTGTTTATTTCCGCCGATTGATCGGGCATTGTTGTAGGATCGATTTCATTTCTCATATTAACTATTCCTTCCTCCAGGTTATTGCGTTCGTCAGGAACGAACCTCGCCGCTCTCGCTAATGAAATGTTCGATAGACAATGAAGATGAACGTCTCTCTGTCGCACCAACAACGATCTTCCCCAGTGACCTCTATCTTTCGAAGCAATATCTTTCGAATTGCTAAGAAATAAAAGGCAGATATGCCGTCGGGTTTATATTTCAGTCTGTTCACTCGCGAGCAATATCTTTCACGGCGATTCCGCGAACAGTGGTAACCGTCGGCACGACGATTGATTTCGCACTGCAACTCTTCGAGAACTTCGCGCCGATCCAACCATTGTCTAGTTATGGCAACTAGCTTCTGAATATAGACACTCCTATTAACCCCCTCGACGACGGAGCTCGAGCCTACTTTTACACCTCGCATCAAAATCGTCGCTGTTCAATCTCCGAGCAATTGGATTTATGAAACTGCTGTTAAATTATTTGATTAAACTCGTTTGTTCCTAACAATTTCTTCGCGAAACTTTTTTGGGATTGTCCGAGACACTTCTCTGATTAAAATGATACCAAACACGATACAGCTTAGATGGCTACTGAGAAGTACAATGAATCGTGTTTTTGTACAGGGTGCGCCATCTTTTATGTCGGTATGTGCAAAGTGCGAAAGTCTACAAAGTGAGTCCAACAGTTTTACAGAAGTTAGAAGTAGAAATATGGTCAAAACGGTAAAATAAGGTAAAAATACTGAGCCACAGCAACGCGTGGCCGGGTACAGCTAGTGTGCTAATAAAACGCGATAAAAAACAAACAAACTTTGTAGTACTTGAAAATATACAAAAAAGTGAAGAGGCAGTTTAAAAATCTTCTAAGCCAGAATTCCAACAAAAATGTCTAGATTATGTCACTGAAAAACGTTTTCAAACAACGATGGAACAATTTTCGTGTACATCGTGGCATAAAGTGGCGAGTTTGCATAAACATCCGAATTTCAAAGGAACGCCACGCCGGAATGAAAACAGAGTAAGACAGAGTAAGTGTTCCGTATCGGAGGTTTCAACGAGAACCTCTGTGCTGTAAATGAACGTTACGAGGATGGTTTGCGGAGAGAAAAACTCGGTCGAGTGGCGAGTTTTCCATGGCGAAACGTCCACCGAATGCCCGTTTACAATTTACGCGTGGACCCATCGCGAAATATCGGTTTCAACCGGTTCCCTTTGTTACTGTTTCACGCGAGCCAGCGCAAACAAAACCCTGATGCTCGTGTATGATTGAAAAATTTATAGCGTAATCCTCGGATCGATTTTACGGAATGCACGGACCTCGTTGAGTGCTTTTTCTAGCTTGCCGGACTGGTGTCACCGACGATAAATTATGGTGTCCGGCTGGAGTCGCGAATTTTTAACTCCAGCTCAACCGATGAATTTTTCATAATTAGTTTTTTTTTTTGGACGATAGAAGTTAGCGAAGTACTTGAAATATTTCTAACGACTTAATTGTACTTTTAATAAAACAAAAAATGAGCGAGGAATCCAAAGAATCAAAGATTTTCTCACAGCTGGGCTTTAAACTGTTCCATTGCAGCAAAATTCAATTATTTCAAATAAGTAAATGCATAGTAACTAACTCTTGCTGAATTTTAGTGAAAAATTCGCAGGAATAGAAAGAGTAGCCGTAAATTGTACCTTTATTTGCACATTTTTGCTCTTGAGAAAAAATAGCTGAGCTTTGAAGTGTCCGACTGCAGCAAAAATTTAATTATTTTTACAGAATTTTAGTGAAAAATTCGCAGTACTGGAAAGCGGATACAATAGTTTAAAAAACCATTGGATTGGAGCTCGATAGAAATTTTCTAGAGGCAATTTATCAGAACACAGACAAAATGAAGAACACTGTGGGCTTCATAATTGTTAATTCGGCGTTCGCGTTGAAATTCACGAGCACGTAGAATTTCAAACGCATACCGGTATATTTTTCTCGGAAAGATCGTGTTACAGCAAACGAGTAATCAAATATTTTCAAGCGCGCCGGTGTGTAAGGAAAATAGAATGGAGCTCGGCAACCTGTAGGGGTTGTTTTCGCCCTAACAGGCCAGAAGGAGCCTGGAAGCAAAAATCGTATACGTGTACAGTCGATTCCTTCCGGAAGTTTATAAGGTTTCGAGAAGCTCTGAACGGTTCTCCCTTCGCGTTCGTTTCCCACAATCCTCCGCGATGTTTCTCGATCGACAGAATTTTTCCTCGACGGGGAAATAAAAAGCCATCGAGTGTTAACCGAGGCTTTTTCCGAAAAGTCTGTTGCGTGCTGACCAGTAAAAGTTTGCGATCACGAGGATGACGATAGCTTCTGCTTACACGGCCGTTTTGTTTCGTTTCGATTTTAGGGGACCGATCGGAAACGGGTCGAGTTCATATAGCGCGACCCCATACTGAAAAATTCACAGCTGGATCTCGTTGAATATGCAAAGGAATCCAAATAAAAGGATCGAAGAGAGACGAGACCGTGCCACCTGCTGAAAAATAGAAAAAAGAGATCGCCGTGTGTGCACTCTATATGCACGGGAAAATGAAAATACATTGTTACCGAAGAAAAAAATCGGCTTCCCGTTACGACAACTAGAAAAACGTTCTCTGTTTTCATTGTCGACCAATAAACGTTCACTTTCCTCTATTGCACAAATAATTTTTTCGATGTTCCTTTACATTTTTGTAGGTTCTATTACGTAAAACAACATCGAAAACATTGATTTTTATTTATTTAACAAACAACAATGAGCAATGGTTTCAGCAATGTCTCATTACTGAATTTTTATGAAACTGAAATACAAAACACTTATGAGTTTTTTTCGAATTTTTGGAGATTCCCAATCTTTTCAAAGCTGTTCGCAAAATCCGAAAAAGTACACATTAATAATCACTATGAGACACAAATAACATAAAAATATATACGTGGTACTCTGAAAACTTCAATATAGAATCAGCAATTTTATGATTCCAGATTTTTTAAAAATCGATTTTGCAAAAAATTCTGAAATAATTCACTGTGATGCGTACTATTTAGTAGAATGTTCATGAATTTTTCCGCAATTTTTTGTTGAACAGAACAGAGGAAATAGTAAACAGAAAATAGTCAATAAACTTCGTCTCAGTCCAACATTTTTCACTTATAAATTAAATTTCCGAATCGAATGGGTTGTTGAAATTAAAATATTCTCTATTAAATAACATTTATCGGTGATATTGCAACAGTTGCGTGAATCGAGCGTCACACGTTTGCACAGCGGTTATGCATCCGCTCGCCGATGCAGCTAAAAGTACAATATCGTTTTTCATCGAAATTTTTCGAACGTCGCGCCGATAATTATGCGACGCGCAAACACGAGCATATGGGTCTCGACGAATCTCTGGATTTATTTATCTTTGCGTCCCATCCGACGCCAATGCAAATATGCAATTCAGGAAATTGAAAAGTATTTAATCACTCCAGGAGGGATGACAGTATTTAATGATTTTCCATGTTCCCATGTAGAAACGGATTTCGTGATCCGATAGTGGACGGAACGATCTGAATTCAGGGATTTTAGAGAGACACACTTTTCGCGGAAAGCGGACTAATTAATATCCAATTAGCGTAGCCGTGCGAATTAACGCTTTCTGAGCTGTGCGAAGTGTTTTAAATCGCTCTTGACGAATTTAACACCTGCCAGTTTAACTCTCGCTGTAAATTTCTCAAGTGGGAAAACCGTCAATTGAGTGAGGGCTGTAACTTTCTGTTTTTAGAAATTTTGTTCACCCCATTAAAAATATAAGTAGACTCTGAGGATCTCAATTCTTCTAATAATTTTCCTAAATTTTTCTAATTCACCTACTCATTTTTGTCGTAAATGAGTTAATTTTGTCGTAAATTTGTGCAGTTTTACTGCACGATTAAAATTAGAGACGGCAATTAATAATTTCTCTCCAATTTCTTTTGAACTCTAGATACGCCGCTTTATGACTACGTTTCAATCCTCATTGGCCACCTGTGGCATCCCCACGACTATTCGAGTCTGCGTCTACCTGGTGCAACATTGTTCAGCAGAAATGTCGAAACAGCCATAAATTTTTGAACGCTCCAACAGCTGGCCGTAACTTTCCTCATGCGCGTTCACGGACGTTTCACTGCCCCGTAGACACTTGGGGAACACTCGCGACAGATAAACCGAACTTGTCCCTCTGCTAGCATAACTGTGTGTCATGCTAATCTTCGAGCGTTAAACTTTTATTTCGATCGTCCGGAAACCGAAAACTTCTATATTGCCGCTGAAATAAATCATTTAGTCGATGAAGTAAACTGTGGGAACCATTTATTGCAATTTATTACAATCTTAAGAAGATTATGTCTACCTCATTGTTGCAGTAAGAAATCTTTTCGTCGATGAAATCTATTATTCCTTGTCTCAGATTCGTAAAATGCTTTAACTTGATCGTCTGCAGATTACAAGAGAACATTTATATTAATAAATATAAAAAACATCTCCACCGTATTATTGCTGTGCGGAATTTCTTGGCTGACGGAACCCTTTCATCTTGGATTCGCTGGTTTATTACAATTGATCGTACGAAGACTGCGAGCCTTTGTGCATTCGCAGCACTCTGATCATTTGTAGATTACAAGAGAAATATTAACAAAGATGAAAGAACCTTTCCACCTTGTGTTGTTACTGTAAAGAAATTCTTGGTAAAAAATTTCCATTCGTCCCAGTGCATTGTGTATTCATGGCATTTCTAACATACAAGAGACCGTTTAAATTTTAAAAAATCATTCATTATACTAAATTATTCCTTATACACTAAATTCGTGAAAACCAGTGTCTTCTTTTCGATCGACCGACGACCGTGATTCTTTGTGCATTCATAAATGTTCGACAGCCCCAACAGCTGCCATAACTCCCCCATAGTCTTTCGTGGGCATTTGGCCACCCCCCATCGACATCTCGGGGCCGCACCCGACAGATAAGCCGGGCTTGACCCTCCGCTGGCATAACAGTGTTTCATGATAATAATTTTCTTGATAACTTCATGGGCAGAAAACGCCCAGCCCCATTCCGATCAGAGATTCCGACCATTTTCTAACCCGAATCGTGACTCGGGTTCCCCGAGGAGGATGTCACCCTTGGTAACCCATAGTCACCCTTGGTTGCCATAATCTGACGCCCTCGAGGAGAAATAGGCAGGGTTAACCCGGTTACAGCGGGTTACAGCCGCTGCATACGTAACTATAACCATCGAGACTGAAAGGGACAGCTGGTAATTGGACTTGAGATTTATACGCACTTGTACACTATACTTATACACTAACAGTATTTTGCTATTGTCTGTTCGGATCCACGGTACAAGAGCCGGGTACAATAAACAATAAATTACCATAATGTATTGGGCAATTGAATTGTCAGCAAATTTGACAGAACACAATTTACATTTACAATAGATATTTGATTTCTCAGAAAATTAAAACTATTTCTACCGTATCGTTGCTGTGAGAAACCTTTTGGTACATCAAATAAATTAAACAGAAATCAAAAGTTTCTAGCTTCCGTAAAATTATCCATTAATTTATCCAAAACTGTAATTAGTACAAAAGTTCAATTAGATCGATCGGATTCACTGCGAATGCAGCACACTCGTGTTCGCAACAAAGGTGAAAGGTCCTCCATCGAACATGCAGAAACGAGAGACAGGAAGGTCAAACGTTAATGCGGGAATGAATGGTGATCGGTGCAGCTATTGAATCCTAGACCAGTGTAAAGTTAACAACAATGCTACGGCGATCGCACGATCCGAATGGAAGCTCGTTCCGGGATCGGTAACAGCTGGTGATTTCACCTGGAAATTGAGAACAGCAAATCGAGTCTCTCGGCTTTAAGTATTTAATCTGCACACGGTTTTAAATGGATTACGGGTAAGACTGGGATGAGCCGTCCGGTCTCGTTTGCAGGGCTTAATCAAATAATTCGTTCCGGTTCTTGGTCCCCGGAAGACAACTGTATAAATACGTTATTTCCAGCGGCACGAAAATAGAAACCGAAAGTGCTGTCGTGTTCTAATTCGATCGTGCTTTTTTTGACTTCTAGGACTCTTTCGAACATCAAACGAAAACACATAAAATGCTGTGCAAAGGAATTTAGAAAGCATTCAGATGTTCAGTGGCGATTTGTTTCCGTACATGCTCACATCGTTTTTAAGATGAAATCGTAATTTGTGTATATTCTAGGGCATATTGAAAAACTACAAGCAAGACTCCAGCCAACTATGATTCATTGTCCGCCACTTTGAAGACCGTGAACGACTTGGAATTGACAATGTACGGCCAATTTATTAATAAAAATGATGTACCACATTCATCGCCACCCCAGCACATAACCTCGCCACTAGACTAACAATGTTTAGCAATGATGCAAGTTTACAAGCCCGTAAAACGTATTTCGGTTCGACCAGCCGTTCGTCTATGAACGCAAACCAGAGCACGCTCGCATAATGATCCACAGACTGTCGTCGGAACGGCGCGACGCTCTGTCAAAGTTCAGCCCGAGGATCTACCGGTTTTTTCTTCGAGTTTTGTTATCGCGTAAAATGATTTACAACGGTAGCATAGTTCCGCGTTTCGACGGGCACCGTTGCGCGATGATGAATCGGGTTATCAATTTTCCCATAAAACTGACGGACGTGTCTCTGTCTCGACGGTACTTATCCGGTCGGAAAATATTTCCTACTCGGATATCTTCCACCTCGAAGTTCCCTGCTCTCACCTGCAACGTCTTGGACGGATCTTCAAATGAAATAAAAATAGGGAACTTCCATAATAAAAGATTATTAGATACACACCTTCGCTTTTTCAATAATCCACACGATTCAGAATCCCGTGAAGAAATACTGATTAACCCCTTGCCCTATGATTTATTTTACGGTTTCATTGATTAGGACTTTTTTTGTAGTTCCTAATTTCCTAAACAAGAAAACAAATTGTATCTATGTATTGTATGCCTACATGTTCTCCATTAACTGTACATTAACAAAACCAAAATTGAATTTCGTCTCGGTTTAAATAGAAATATTTTATTTTGGCGATCAAATTGTTGAAATAGAAATATTTTATTTTCGAAATTGTATATCTCACTTAAAATACTATTTTCTTTAAGCAAAATAAAATCTAAAATATTGAATAGTATTTGAAATATTTGTTTCGCCAAATAATGCCCACCTCTGAAGGATTCCATGTCCGACCATTGAACACCGTTTCTACTCGCGGAATATATTGTAGGTAATGACGATGATGCTATCGCTTGCGTTCGATCGATTTCGCTATCCCCCATCAATTTACCTGAGATTGTTATATAAAACAAACCATAGTGTAGCATGGCCAGCGTTTGTGGATGTTAACGCAAGTAGAAATAGCCGGCTATGGACAGACACGCGAGCTACATAACAATCTAGCGCACCCGTGTGCGATCAGTCTTTGACGTCGATTTAATCGTGATCGATGCACGGTGTGAAACATTTAATTCCACTTTGTCCTCTCGTCTTTTGTCAACATTGCTCCTCCGACTGGAATTTTCAACTGTACATTTCAGTTGGTTTTTTTTCCACGGACACAACACGCGTTTTCAAACGTACGTTCGCTGCAGTTTAATTTCACATTCTAGCCACGATAAACGTTTATTGCTCTAGTTTTTCCTCAATCATTTGCAAAGCTTTTTCCGTACAAAATTAATCGATACAGTTCTCCAACCTATTTTTGTTGAATTAATTGTTTAAATAACATTCGGGTGGGAAACCGTCGATTAACAAATCTTTTAATGAAAGATTCTAAGATCGTTCTTCCCGTATTAAAAATGAGATTAAAGTTCTTTACCCGTCCAGAATCGCTTCAGCAGTAATTACTTCAGCGACACTTCCACTGACTAATTTTTCGGTTTAAGTGTTCGGTTCGAGTATCGATAACACAATTCCCTCGGGAGGAACACCAGCCACCGTATTGTGTCCATAAAGAGGATAACGAGATGATATCGAGCACTTTCATTAAAAATCCAGTGACGGTGGAGAAGTATGAAAAAAGAAGAACTTCGTGCTCTCATTAACCATACCGCGGCAAGCAAACTTAAAGGGATAATGCCATGTTGCCGCAAGGAAAAATGCGATGTACTTGGAACTTTATCACAAGAGAACCATCCGAGACATTCACTTCGGATTTTATGCCTGTTCGCGTCCGTATTTTCGCAAGCTGCGCAAATTCTTTCGCGAGAAAATGTACAATAATACCTCAGACTGTTCTTCAAGAAATACTTCAACGTTCATCACGCGTCAATCAATTTTCATTAATTCCTTTTAGACTCTGATTTATCCAATTTCTGTCAGAGATCTCAAAGCGTAATTTTCTTAATTTTTTCCTCGTAACGAAATTCCCATGAAATTACTTAGATGATTCAGATCTTTCAAATTCATGTTCAGGACATTAAAAAATGTCACTAGAACAATTTTAAAGATCTTGCCGCCAAAAGATGTCTAACAAGTTGTTAAATATATGTACATCTGACTAAGTTGCTTGTTTATAAAGTACATTCATTTTTTTAGAAAAATTCCCAAAATCCATATACTTCCAAATAAAATGTTGGTTTGACCAGAAAGTCCATTCATTTCCCCAGGAAAAATTCTGAGAGATAACAAGTCGCGTCCTCTTAAGACGTTTGATCTTCCCCATCTCTTCCGTCGGACTGATCTCGATGAATTAGTAATTTCCGAGGGCTTTCTGTTTGGTCGATCGGCAGAAATATAATTGCATCAATCAGTGAGAAGTGTTCTTTTTCTTCTCGCCGTGGAGAATCCGCCTTTAAACGAGACCGGAGGCGGCTGAAGTCTCCGTCGAAGCCGGATTAACTCTTTACAATCGATTTCCCTTCTTGTTTGGAATGCAAATTCAAAGTAATGAGAGCGAGATCATCATCGTCTCGGCAAAGTAAACTCGGAAATTCCAACGAAAACTTGGTATATTCTTCGAGAACTCCGTAGGCCGTAGGATGTCATTATTCCGCGACTAGGTCGGGTTATCTAAACATGAAATTGACCCGGAACCGGCGAACAGCATCGATTGATTACGCCACGCGGTTCTATGGACATTTTTCTACCCTGCGACGATCCAAGATTTTCTTGTTTGTTAATTAAACCAAGATCGCCTTTTATGGTATGGTGGTTTTTATTCAATTCTTTTCCAATCATTTAATTTTGGTCCTTTTTATTCGTGTAGAATGTTTGATTGTTTCGTTGCGACATTTTGCAAGTTTTCCTTTCATTTATTATCGTCTGCGGTGTCCATCAAGATAATTGATAATTACTAACGGTTCCTAATGCTCAATTTACAAATTGGTAAAGCCACCCTCACACATTGTCGAATAAATACGTCCACATTTCCGTATCACCCTTTGAGAAACTCCTCCCATGTCTCACGGGACCCTTGTCACACAATCATCGAATTACAGCCCCTAATTAATTTCTGACTCGAGCGTAATCGAATTCATCAATCTTCTTTTGTTTCCAGTCCTTTCTTTCCACGGTGCAGACTTGAAGTACCGTGACTTATGTTACTGTTCTCCCGTTTGAGGATGAAACTGAATCCACAGGTGATAAACAAATTTCATTTTTAGAAAAAGGAATGTATCGAAGTACTGTATCAACGCGTGAGTGTACAGCTGGAGGGGGGACGTACGTAGAAAACAATAAAAATTTCTTGATCAACGGAATTCAATGTTTTCTCACACCAGTGTTGGAACTTCTCGAATGTGCCGTGTACACGGGAAATTTCCCTCGTCATTGAAGTGCAAAGTCTTCCAAGATTCCACGCCATTACACCGCAGGAAAAAAGTAGCAAGAGATAGAAACTTCGCGGCACAAATCGAAGTATGGGAACTAGGAAAATTACTTTTTCCCCCCGCAAACTCCGAACGATTGCTAATTTAATTCCAGAAAACCGTCGCATTCAGTGGCTGAGGAATTCGAGGAGAGACCGATTCTCGGTGCAAGCGAATGCGCAAACTTCGGGAATTTCTTTATCGACGAATAAAATGGATAGGGGAATGAAATGGTCGGAGACGTGACGAGATGAAAAACGTCGGCCATTTTGGTGTGCTCGCCTGTCGATGAAGGTTTCTCTACAGCGGTGGACTCTCGCATGATACCTCCTCTTCATATTGTGCAACGGCTGGTGTTTATGATATACCGGGTGGCAGTTGCCCTTAATTCTAAAATAACACTCGACGAGACTCTCGACGCAAGAAGACGGCCGATCTGTTTTTTTATCGTCCACCTCGCCATCTCGTTTAAACCTTATTCTCTCTCTTGGCCGCCATTGACGTAGACAGTAAAGCAGTTTCTAGGTCGGCCAAGATCGGCCGACTCTTCGCGATAATAATTCTATGGCCCCCCTTTCTTTCAAAGCTTTCAACTTCTTCCATTAACTGCAATAAGCGGACCGGCCGCCTTTACGCGTTTATGGGGTGCGCCAATTTCTTCCACGCTGCTCTGTATTAACAAACTTTCGTTCCGTTTTCAGAGGAACTATCTGAAGCTTTTTGGAAACTGAAATTTCCGTGAAAATGACGCATTTTATACACCTAAACTAATTCAGACAATTTTTATTGTCTGTCATCTTGGAAATCGCTAAAATTTCATACAGACAATTTATTAATGAAAATTATGTATTCATTTAGATGCAATTTAAAATAGTGAAAAGATAAAATGAACTTTTCTTTTACATGTGATTAAAAAGGAAGAAACAATTTTCTATTTAGCCCTCGTTCCCTGTAAGCCAGTCTGGTAATAGCAAATACAGAAGATATCAGCTTCAAATAAATCTACATTTTAAAGACGACATTTTAAATATCGCAGATGGGAAAACAATATTATTGAAATTTCTTGTATCCTGTTCCCGAGGAGTCACTCGGCAAATATAGTTAAAAAATGGAATCGTATCGGTGATAGTAAAAGGTTGAGCGTCGTCTTACCTGGAAAACGTGGATCCCGAGTCGAACTTCCGGCGAGTCCTCCTGAAAGGCGATTTCGCTCGACGTTTCTCCGAAACGATGTAACTTCCGACATCAAAGGGTTTTACCGCCGAACACGTTTGATCGGTTGCGCGGCAGTAAATCGTCGAAACGATCGAACGTGTTTCGGCGCCGCGAAATCTGTTTCCGCACTGAGCCGGCCAGCCACCGCCGGGAAAATTTGAAAATTGCCGATCTTGATTGATCCAGCTATTCACGTCGGCTATAAAGTGCAATCTCTGCCAATCAGCTTCTCCCGCGCTTCTACAGCCGCGCACCCGCGTGAATTATCCGCGAGTAATGCTCGAGTCCGCTCTCCGCGTTTCCAGGAACCACCATGGCCTCTAAACACTTGAAACCGTTTCGAACTGTTATACAACGTGAACCTCAAAACGTGATCAGCATAGATTACTCCGTTATCGGACTGACTCGAAATTTTTTGATCATGTTGGTAAAAGTTTCATAAAGGAATGGTTAAAAACAGAAACGGTTTTCAAGTCACCCACTGACGACGCAATAATCTGGACTGATCGTGTTTTCTGGTTCACCCTGTATAACAATATTAAACAGTTCTGAGGCATGCGCCCACAGCTTAATTTAGAACGCTTTTAAGGAGTTTGGCTACCTTGAAATGTATCATGAAAATGAATTTTAGAAAATACGTTTCCTTATCACGAGCAAATTACCATTTACAAGAAGATTGTTGAGCTCCTTCCAGTAAAATGTTCAAAACAATGGTGTCACAGTAAAAGTTGTAAATTTTTCCAGCATCGTGCTATGGGTCACAACGTTTAACAACGGCATACACACACAAAGTTGATTCAACGTTTTTCAACACTGAACTGTAGCATTTTTTCGTGCGAAGAATAAAGTGACGCGCGTTTATTTATCCGCGCCGATTTCCAAATAAACGACGGTTGCTCGGGAAAGCGCGTGCAGGAAACGATGCTTTATCTACGACGATCCACCTTGCTCTATTTACGCGTGTTTTGCATTGTCTGCGAGTTACCGAGGCGCGAGTTATCTTCGTCAAATATTAACACTGCCAACGCAATCTCGGCGTAGAACAATTTGATATTCAAGCAACCGATTCTGCGGGACCGTCGCAATTACCTTGTTCGCGCTGGAAGCACCGTCTTGCAAAAATTTTATCAACCCCTTGCCTTGTAACATTGTTATACATTTGCTATAGATTTACATAATTAGAATGTAAATAAAATGGAACTATGTTTGTACATGTGCTTGTTTACAATTGTAACAACGTGGAACCCGGAGATCTCATTAAATTTTCTGTGGCAATATCCCAGATTTCGTAAGTGAAGTGTTGATAAAAGATTTTGAAGATCGGGATCGCAGCACTGAATCGCTCGAATTATCCTGAACGACGGAACTGTGAGTACCAAAGTATTCAATAAAGATACGATATCGTTACAGGACATATTCAAGAGGTGTTTATTTCACATACCACACAAGAATAACGTATTTTCGTCGGAGAAACTCTACTATAAAAATATAGTGTGTAAAAGTACTAATATACAGCTTATTAAGTAACTTTAAACCTAGTTAAATATATTATTATTCATACATATATTCTCTCTTAGGGGCGCGAGAACCCAAAACTCGTGCAATTATTTTTTAACAAGAAATATTTCGATCTTTTTGTTTTGCGTGAACATAAGTATAACAATTGGGAATTCGTAGCTACTCTTATCGCGAGAAAAATTTCCGGATATTCCAGGGCCCTCGGACACCCCCCTAATTTTCTGTACAATTTGAACACTTCAGCTACCGGAAGCCAATATATAGGTTCCTCGACGATGGCGCTAATTATGAAACAAATTGACGAGAGTATGACCCAAAACAAAATTTTTTTTAGCTTTCTATATGTATATACAAAATACTATGATTGTTATAACTGATATTATGCACTCTTCCGTCTCATGACGTTGAATAGAGAAAAAATATGTGAATAAAGTTAAAAAATTACTTAACGTTATATTTCTCAGAAGATTATGTAAAAAAATGCCGTCGTATTTAGACTGCAGATTTCATGCATTTCCGGCAAAACACAAAACAAAAACATCGGAAGAATTTAAGAGCACTGTTATCTTAAAGTCAACTTACTACAACTATGAAAAGAAGAAGTAAACCTTTCCTTAATCTGCATTTCCTGGAAGTGATGCAGAAGATTTTGCACAAACATCTGCAGTCTAGTCATAATATCTGTTCAGCCCGCTCCATTTTGCTGACATGCGATCTTATGCGACTGTCACGGATTCCGAGATTTCATTTCTCTGAACTATGCACAATAGCAGATACATAATTGTAGAGTTTTCATTTCGAAAGGAAAATTGAGCAACCAGTAGATAAAGTGTTAAGCGATCTATCTCCTCTCTCGAGGATGTTATAAATTAATGACATTCTTAAAATTCCTTTTTTCCCCACCATGCCTATTTTAATATCTAGAACTCTTTAATTCTGGTGTCGCGCGACACACGATTTGTTGATTGAAATGGTTGATCGTGGCGAAATACCTTCAGTATTTCCCATTCACGGCTTATGCTGGTCTTCCTGTATCTCTACCTCCGCTTCTTCGTTGCATATATATGTTGAATCTGAAGAAGACTCACCTGGAACAGAAGTTGGTCACGATTACGAAGCAGTAATTTATACACATTGTGTATACAAATACATCAGTGTACGCATACTGACTCGCACAAGCATTTGAAGACTAAAGAAACTATTTGAACCGTAGATAAGTTTTACACTTATCGTTAGTACTTGTATCTTGTATCTACTCCCAGTGTTAACAATATCTTATAAACTTTGACATCGCACTCATGATTCATACAACATATCTGTGTTCGAATACTGCTGCGAATCAGTGTATAGAAAATTTAGTTCTTTCCCGAAAGATACATCAGTCACTAAGGACAACGTTAACACAAGATATTGAATAGTTATTCGTAGAAGAATTTGTTAAACTAATATTAAACGTTAACATTCTTCACAAGAGAGCATCTGATTACCAAATGCAATGTACTATATAGAACCCGACTGTAATTATTATACATAACAATTTCAATTTTCATTTCTATGGAAATGTCACAGCACTGGTGCAGTACCGTAATCTATAAAAAACAGTGTGGAAAGTAGTGTTAGTGTTCAACAGATACTATTGCCTATAGCACCTTACATGCAGCTAATTACCGTGCAAAAAAACAACAAGGCTCGTTTGTACCATATACGTGTGTTCTTCAACATTTCGTGTGAACATTAATTTCTATTTAGTAGGCAAGCTTCATCAGTTTTGTATGCGGCGCGAAGTATATATACAATACGTATTATACATATACAGATTGCACGCAATTAATAAAGCATCCAACATATAATCGTCGGAGACACTCTTACTCGGCTCTAAAACTGCGCTAAGAAACCCACAATCGAACTGAGATTAAACTGGACAGTTAAAAATATAATTTTCAATGGAGGGAAACGAAGGAGAATAAAATGAATATGAGAACTGAAAATTTAACGAGGTTTCACGATAATCAATTTAAACATTTTACAAATCCAGTCACTATAAATTTCAAAATAATCGACTCAATCAGTTGAGAGTAACGAATAAATAATAAGGAGGGCATTGTCCAATTTAAATTTGATCTTTCTACAGTTCTGACTGCAAGTAGAGATAAATATTTTTTGTAAATTTCAATGATCGAGACAAGTGTCAAGAAGGTGATATTAAACTGATTATCGGATTAAATGAAAATAAGTATGAAATCATTAAAATAAATTATGTACCGGGTATACAGCAAACTATCAGGGAAGGCCCAGTGATGCGATTTATAAATGCGTTGATTCAGCCTGCCCATTATTCTTAGTTTCTAGATACTTGTCTGCAAGAAAGATGTTTGCTTATTATACAAAATTCATTCTACTTACGCTCCAAATTAGGCCATGTAAAATACTATGTCGAATAATATACTGTATATAAGGTTTAGCATTGTTGAGTAGGGTTTACCAATTACTACTCCATATTTCTAATTGTAAATGCTAATGATATACAATAAAACACAAAGATAAAACATGATGGATGTAAATTTGAAGTGGTAAACCCTGTCTGGAACACCTCAGACTATTTCATACATGAATGAATAATTGAATACAAAGTACACATAGTCACGTGTTGAAGGCAATGTACAATATCTGTTTTAATAAAAATAATCGTCGTGTATTAACTGATTTGTGGTAAACATACCGTAACAAAGCTGTCGCTTTCTCAGAATATTCCAATGGTAAAAAGTTTGTCAAGTTAAGAGCCGCGAATTGTTTGAACCAATAAACTATAAAAGGAACAACTTTGTTATCATCTCTTTCTCTTTTTCAAGATTTCACCATTCTTTATAGTTACACAAATAATTCATAAATTACACAACCAGCTTCACAATTCCATTTCTGAAAAAGATTCTGGCGTATAACGTGCTACGAAGAAATGAATAGTGATACCTCCTCAACTTTGACCCAAAATTCTCTTCACTTAAGTCCAAACTTGCGAACAGTTCATGCACTGTGTAAAAAGTAATTAAGTAATCATTAAACTGTTTAAGATTCATGTTTCGTGTTCATTGAATATCTAGAATTGTTAAAACAGTAATTAGTGACAATATCATCGACATGGATAAAAAATTCTACTGCAACTTTGTCCTCCGTGGAACACTCAATCTCATAATTTCGTCTTATTGATCAGGCAATGGACTGACTATCTTGCAATTACTGTGCATATACATGAAAAAGCGGTGCGGTGGTGCACTACGATTCTCACAGTACCTACGTTATCATTACAACGTGAGCTCCTAACACGAGGCAGCCGGAGTTAGGCTTGGGCATTAATCAAAGCAATTAATTTGTTATTTCACGTAGCTATTTATGTGCAAATAAGATTGTATTCGAATAAATTTTTACTGAAATAGTACTTCCAGGCTCAAGTACTTGGAATGTGCCCAAGCCTGAACTAAAACGGTTTATTGGAAAGACATTGTAGTATCAACTTGTGTACACACGTGTGTATTAGACATCAAGCTGATTAGTAGCGACTTCCATACGATCATGCAAATAAGATGCCAAGACAGAGTCTCTTTAGGTCTCCTTTGCTCACAAGATCACTTACCTGCGATCGTGAGATCAACAACCGCCTTATCCTTCTGTATGTGCAACGCTGTCATGAAGAAGAACAGAGCGCCGATTACCTCGACGAACATCGTCATGAACATAGCGTATTGCAAGCTACGAAATTCGACCAAGGTGTCCTCCATTTGGTGCAACGGTGGCTTCATCTGGCCAGGAAGAGTCAAGTCTGGAAGAAGAACCGTTTTCAGTCCTTCTGATAACTGAAAGCAATTCATTAATGTACGAGCAACTAATCATACGGAAATCATGGGTAAGAGATTCATTGAATTACGGTACAGTTTAACACGCGTTCACACTGTCCAACAAATCTTGACTATATCTACGCAAGGCGTATTTTAAATTTTCATTATAGGCACAGATAAAAAAGTTGAGAGTCGTGAGCTTCACTTTTTTCCTTTGAAATTTCAAAAAATTAAGATTAATTTCTCAGGATCTTAGAAATTTATTTTTTTACGCCAACATATTAATTGTACCAAAATTGTATCTTGAATAAAATATTCGTATTTACCAAACCAATGAGGTAAGGGCTCCCTGCATCCCCGAAGGCGTGTGCGATGAGTATTTGGAAGGCCTCGGCTGTGGATCTTCTCGTTGGTATCACCACGTACTGTGAGAAACGAGTACAATAATCTATAATAATTTGTCGTGACTTAATACACATAGTTTAGAAATTAAGAGATCGCGTACCAGTAATATATCTGCTACGATAGACCAATTCAAGTTCAACGATAACTGTCCGAAAAATATTAACATGTAACATAGAGCAGAATTTGTGTTGGCCGTTATGGTAGCGAAAAACAACAATGGTACACTGACTAGCAGTCCCACGGCACAAATTAATGGATCAGCGTGTGACCAGTGCACCCTTAGTCTCTGAGCTATAAACGAGCCTAACGGCACTCCAATTATACCAGCTGCCATGCCTATTAATCCGAATTTGAACGCTACACTGAAATATTGAAAATATTTTTCACAGTGAAAATGATTCGATGATCTTGGAATGTTATAAATAAAATAACAAAACTCACTCATCTGGATCGACATTACTTGAGTTTGGGAGTAACGCGAATCCCAGCTGCAAAAACGTTGGAGCCCACCAAGCCAGTGCGCCGGTCACAAAAGCTACACATGTAAATCCAGCAGTAGAAAACATAAAGCTTGAACTAGAAATTAGAGAAATATTGTAAATCATGAACTATATCAGAACGGTTTCTGTAAAACACACTTAGTTCAGTATTTACTTTTTCAATAGTTCCTTGATGTCACTGGACCATGCGGTGTTCGTTAAATGGACCCCGCCTTCTCTCTCCCCTCTGATAGGGTCTCTTAGCACAGTAAGTAATAAAATTATTGCTATTATGCCTAGCATGGGTGTAATTCGTAAACCCCATTGCCAGACACCTGTAAACCTTGCAGTTTCACCTCCTACAATGTATCCCAGGCCACTGAAAGTTATGCATCTCTATTAATGTTCGTTTAATGATGCTGTTTATCTACCGAGTCGAACAGCAAGCTATTAAAGTACCTTCCGACTGGTATGGCAAAATAGAAAATTGCCAACATTTTGGATCTCAGATCTTTAACGAATAGGTCGCTTATTATCGTTGGGGCTATGGTGGAGTAACTAGCTTCACCGATACCAACTAGCGTTCTGAATAATAGAAACCATCCAAACGTCTGCAATATAAAAACATCAATATTACCTTTGAAATGTGTGTTCTATTTATGTATGTAAGAGTGTGTACCTTCATGTAAGAGCCGAGGAATGTTGTCAAACACCATAGGAACACACCGCTGCTCATTATAATCTTCCTGTTATACCGATCGCCCAAGTACCCAAACAATGGGGCGAACACCATGTAACTCAATATAAATGCAGTTTGCAGTAATCCTGATCTGTCATTGCGAATGTTGAAGTCCTTCTTTATGTCGGGCAAAATTCCTGCAATTGTGACACAATTTGAGACATTGCATTACATTTAAGACATGCGACTAGAGGATTATCTTTTATCGCCATTTTTATCATTAATACATTGAATGCCGCTGTGATCATTGATGACGAGACAGTGGATTTTATACATTTATGACAAAAATGAGTAGGTGCAATTTAAAGCAGTAAAAACATTACAACCTGTTAAACATATTAACAAAGAAAATCAATTTCTATTTGACTCCAGTTTGTTGCAATTCAGGCATGAAATTTTTAGTATGCATAAAGATCCGCTGTCTATTCATGATCAGTGCTATGGAATTACGTTGTCAGATTACAGCGTAAGGTGAGAACTTCATCACCGAGTAACTAACGATTGTCATTGGTAATGCTGATCGCTTCTACGATTGACATAGACTTGTGTAAAATGAATAAAATTTGTTAGCTACGGATATAGAGAGATTAATAAACGAATGGAATAACAGTATAAGAACAGTATAATTATAACAGTGTCCTGTGTAGCAGCTTCTCAGCTTCTCGCCTGTCTCTTAACCTAATACATATGGGGAATGGATACAAACCAGCGATCGTGAAACGATCCATATAATTGATCAAGTTGACGAAACATAGCACGCCGACAGTGAGCCAGTCGCTCCTGCTGACCGAACGAAGTTCCGATTGCATTGTTCCCTTTTTTATGCGTCTCTCTCTGGAAGTGTTCTGTGCATTTTCTGCGTTCACCATATGATAATCATAAGAGGCGATTTGTGGCGTGACGGCATCATCGGCCATGACTCGTAGGGAGTACCAGTCGGTGCCAAATGCTATTTACATTGGCACGAATTTTCTTTCTTTTTCTAAAACGGTCTCAACCTAGTCGTACCATGGCATAACCTTAAAAAGAGACACACGCACACCAGTTTCTTTGCGAGCGAACGTCTCCGCAACGCACTGCACTATGTAATCACAGGTCAACACTTAAATCACGCCATTTAGATTCACGAACTCGACCACACGATTCACGAAGTATGTGTACAAATTATATTCCCTGGGTCAGTCGCATGACAACTGACAACGTCACAGCGTCCATACATCGCGTGCATCGCGTACGTGTTTAACTGTATTTTGTGTACGTGTGTGTGCAAGCTCCGCACTGTCATTCACGTTGCAACGTGAGTTTCTTTATCTTATTTATACGCCGGCGACAACGTCATCGGACGTGTTTTTCTCCGTTCATTTACATGATCGTACCAGAGAGTATATGAGAGTGCTCACGCCCGGGGATTGGCCGTGCCACTTTTGTCTGCGCATTATGTTTCATGTTTAGCCTGAGCCTGAAACAGCTTCTATATAAAATATATGTACATACATTCTAATCTACATCATCTTTAGCATGGAACAGAACCTACATCATCTTTAGCAGGAAACAGCAGTCACCGACGATGAGGGGAATCCGATTGTAGGGCCTCGCTGAACGAGGACGCTAGTTTCGCGAGAACTTTTCGAATTTTGTGACGGTAAGAGAAAATGTTTTTTCCATTTCAGTAAAATTCTGAAAAATTCATAATCTTTTTAAGGAATTTTTTGGTAGTGAAATCAATTTTCTTCTTGTTTTGAGCTTTGTAAAATAATTAGAGAAAAAGAAATCCGTATGAAGATCCACAGTCTGAGTAATTTAAAAAATTTCAACGAAGATAATGTTTTCTTTTCGATTTATTAATTATAGCTATATATTCGATTCAAAACGTCCCGAATTACATTTAAAAAAATGACTCTTCATTTTACAAAAATTATAAAAACGTGCTGGACCAGGGTTCGTGATGGCATGGAGTAAACACTAATCCGCATGAATTTGTAATAACATATATTCTATATAACACAATACTTACATAAGTACGTCTATGTATATGTATATTTCGAATGCGCACTTATATATCCGTATATATAATAACGCGCGATTATTATATATACAATATATAATAATTAATAAAATATAATGTTCAATAATGTTAATCGTATGACTACAATATATTATTATCTCGTTTATTCCTTTCATCTTTATTTTTTCTTTTATTTCATCATCGTCATCGTCGTCGTCGTCGGCGTCGATCGGATAAATCTACAATCTATGATCCATATCGATTTATATGTATATTTATGAATATACATATATAATACATATATGTATTTATAATATAACAATAATGATCTCAAAAGGCTGATACAATATTCGGGCTATGCGTACGGATAGCTTGAGATTTCTTACTGATTAATTACATATAGTACTTATGTTTGCCTTACAGTACAACGGGCGTACCGGAAATTACGCATTCGCCACTCGTCGTATCGTTTAAATTTGCTCGACTTAACAGAACGAGAAGAAAGAAAATCACGATCTGGGAAAATCGTTCCCGAGATCCACTGGAATCGATCGGATCGTTTTATCTGGATCCGCGCGATCGTTAGAGCACGGCGTCCTCGATTCGCGCGTTAAATTGACTCGATACACGCCATCCACGGAAAAATGATCTCGATCGAGGAACGATGGTCCACGCTGTTCCAATGTTATTGCAAAATTCAATTCGCCAATTTCCGAATATGCGAAATCACGTTTATCGGCTCCGAAATAAAGCGACACGGAAATGTATCGACACACTCGGCTTTTCTGTTACAATTTTCGAGTCCTGAAATTTCGAGAATTTTTTCAATCGTCGACGCATGTATACGTTTTCTTCCAAGCAATAATAATAATGTCTCTCGAAGTTGTAGCATTGTCTTCGTTCACGGCGAAGAAATAAAAAATCCAGGGGTGCAACAATCTGTTATTTTCTTCATTTGCGTAGTCGAAAGTGTGGCGAGACCAGTCAGCGGCTCGAGGTGTGCGAGGACCTATTTTGAAACAACGAAACTGTCGTAACTTCAGAATTTCCGTCGGTGTAACAATCAGTCAGATTACACGAGGATCAACGTAGATATGATTGCCGATTCCTGATGAACTCGCATCCGTCGTTGCCAGAGTCGCCAGATGAGAGGAATTTACTCGAATTGGGGAGAAAAAGTTCCCCCTCTTTGCCAGTGTCGGATTAGTCACACGACAACGCGTCACGTGACCGGGAAGGTATGTAGAGTGGGGACACACATTTTAATTTGGCTACTCTGGTCGATGCCACCAGCGACACGATCGTTATTCGAATCATCGAATCATTCCCTGGACCGTACTCTTCTTTTTTTCTTTCCCGAAACAATAGAACGTCGTCCATTCTCGCTTACTGCAGTCTTACGTTATTACAGCTTATAATATCCGATATTTCGTTGCAGGTTCTCCTTCATTCTCGCACTTAACGTACTATAGTATAGGTATTAGTTACGTATACATATTTATAAATATTGCTACAGGGATTGAAGCGGTCACCTTATCGAGAAGAGTAGGTTGCAGCACATGAATCAATTAAAGCACTCCGTTGACCGCGAGGCACTTAATCGTTAAATTAGATCGATTAGAGGATGCACAAGCTGATCGAGCCGATTTTGCACTACTCTTTGCAATGACTCGAACTTCTTCATTGGAAATCTCTTAGGAAGAAAAGAACAATGCCCCTTGTGTGTGTGTGTGTGTGCATTAGGAATTATTTTACAATCAGAGTGATGAGAAATTTGTTGTTCGAAAAAGAAGAAGAGAAATACAATTTGGATTAATTTTAAATCAAATTAATGGTTTACACGATTGATTTTGCTTGAAATCTTCATGGATCGATATTCAGGGACAAGGGGTTAATTCGTTCGATATTCATTCGTGTAATCACTCTACAAAAATGTCAATTTGTAAACATTCCACAGCTCGGCAACTGTACTTACGTCTCGTCGTTTTCGACGCAATGGCAAGAAGGCTGTGGATGTTTATTATCGGCCGATTCTTATAAATTATTCTATAAAAATTAATAGATCCGCCACGCATTGGTTGAATTAAAAAACTTCAAAACGCTTAGAAAACGCCGTTTTGAGAGTGTTTCACGTGCGACAACCTAGCACGTCCGCAGACCTTCAGAAGAACGACACCGGTATCGCTATCTCGTTAATTGCTAATATGTTTCTAGGATTGTGCATGTTAATAGTGACGTCCCGACGGTGATCGTGAGACCACTGTTGTCAGCGTACGTTGGGGATCAATGAAAGTTTAACACGTTGTCTGGAGAACCGCGCGATCAGATTTATAATTCAGTTGATCGAAACTGCGGAGCTCGGGTTTACAGTGACCCCTGTGGTTCTTCGGAATCCTATACATTCGGATAAAATCACGACAAGAATTATGTCAGTCAACGTGTTAACGAGCGTTGATCGATTATGCGTGCTACGATGTTCACCGTCATGAAAAACCCATCGATCGCTGTCTTTCTCTCCGTTATGTCCAGAGACGTGGTGGTTCGCGATTCGTTTAGCGTGCTCTCGAGCGTTCAAAGCATACCGAAGATTCTCAAAAATGTCTATAATGTAATTTATGCCTAGGTTACGAATCGAATCATTCGATTGTTCTTTCAAATATTAGTTTCAATTCACTCGCTGCGGGTCGAAGACTCAAACATCGATCAGAATATTCGACGCTGCGATTATGTCTCATTATACCGACACGATTATTAGCCGAACTAGTGTCTGGTGTAATTTATTCTTTTGTTTATTGAACGAAATTGATATCGTTTTACGTTACTAATTTGCCTACATTACTATCACAATGGAATATTAAATATAACGATTAGACTACGGATTTTATGCGCTTGCGACAAACTTATTTAATATAACGCGAATAGCTCGGTAGAAGTTAATTAACCGTGGCATTTCCTGTTCGACTCGACGGACCCAATCAATTTCTGTGTCGCTTTTGTTAATTAAATGCTAATTACCGCGGAAGTACCCGCAGTCTAATGTGAAAGCAACGTTTCTGCTAAGGATAGTATTAAGAACACGAGGTTACACAGTTTTAAGGCACAGAATTAAACACTAATCTTAGTAATCTTAATCAATGGTCTTCTTTACGGTAGCGCAACACTTGAAATGGTAATCCAATCATATTTATAATAGAATACGATAAGAATTCGCGTCGCGCGCTTTATCGTAATACAAAAATCGGAAATTAAATGATCAGCATCCGTGTTGCGTTACTTAGATATTTTATATTTAAAAAGATTCGAGATGGCCATTCAATTAACGTGTTTACGATACAACAATTAAGTTGGCAATCGGCTTCTTTACGATACAACAAAAATCGAAACGGCATGGCAGTTCAAGCCACAAAATCATTCTCGAAGATCAACTACCAAACAAACAAACAGAAATGAACGAGGTACTCCAGACAAGGAAAAGAAAAATCTGCGTAGCGTGCGGAGACAAGACGAGTGAATAATCTGGTACACGTTTGTTAGACAGGTTTATTACCATAAGGAGTCTGCGACGATAAAGTTTTACACTCATGTCGGTGCTCGACAGCCCTGATCGCGTGTTCTACGATCGAATTCGATCGGGTTCTCTCTCGGTCGACAATGCTCAAAACAATATGTTCTCGGTCGAGTATGTGTTTGTGTATGTATATGTGTGTATGCGAATAACGCGACATAACCGCAGCATTTTATGTACATCCTACGACGCGTTTGTCATTTCGATTCGTCGATAAATAGAAGCTTCTGCAGCGATATACGGATATGAAGGGTTTTCGATTGGCGACAGAAAGAGATAGAGAGAGAAAGGAGCAGAGAAAAAGAAAGAGAGAGAGAGAGACAAAGAAAGAAATTGTGTGTTCGCGTGTGTCGCTGGTTGCACATCGGTGCAACTCTTTCTCCGGATCGGTTGGGTGCACCGTCCATTGCTCGATAATCCATCGGCACGCATACTAACGCGTCGAGTATTGCGCAATATGTACTAAGAAACGTCCCCTAAACCAGAGTCGCCAGATCGGGGGAATTGAAGAAGTTATTCCCTCTCTTCCAGTACCGGATTAGTCACGCGACACGTGACCGGGCCCTGGTGGAAGGTGGGGGGAAAATCGTTGTAGAAGGGGTAGAGTAGGGAAACATGTTGTGATCTGACAACTCTGTCCTAAACGCACCCCGACGCCAAGGATCCCGTCCGTTTCCTATTGTTCCACGCACAAATGCGTCTATGACGCAGTCAAACATGTTCGAAAGCGTCCATGACGCAGTCAAACACGTTCGAACGTGTCCACGAAGTTCGAACGCGGTCCCCGGTTCATCGTCGGGCCGAAGTGGTGATAATGACGATGACGATGGTAATAATAATAATAATAATGATCAATAAAAATTAATAATTAATCATGGTAATAATATAATATAATAATATAATAATATAATATAATATAATAATATAATATAATAATATACTATAATATAATAATATACTATTTTAATATGTCTTTGCTTTGTGCGGCCGACCAAGCGCGACCATCCGAGTGATCGGATCGAATCGTTTCTCGATCCCTCCGGCTTCCGGTCTGTTCGACGTTGTTTCACTTTTATTTATTTCTTTTTTTTTTCATGTTTTCCGTTTTCTCTTTATATCTCGTTATACATATAGTATCTCGTCGCTTTCTATCGTTCAACAGGTACACACGTGCGATTTAAAGATTCGCCGACGTGCCCGGTCGACCGCACGATCAAAAAATTGCATTTGCATTAAATCGATATGAGATCGTTTTGGTATGATAATCCCGGCCGTTTTTAGTTTTCTTTCCCCACTGTGTGTTTTGTGTGTGTGTTCGCGTTCGTATATTGTGTATATTCTCATTCTCGCGTTTCTTACGTGTCACTATGTATGTAATTATATTTAATATATTTATTTTATATATTTATATATAATATATATATATATATATGTGTGTGTATGTGTGTGTAGGTACGCGTGCAAATATACGCGCATACTACTCGATGCATGTTGCGTGCGTATATGTACACGCGTCACCGTATTCAATATGTTCCTCCGTCTTCTGCAGTTTTATCTTTCTTTCTATCATCGAAATCTCGGCGATCTGGACAGAGCCCTACAAGATTGATAAATACGGGGCGATCGATGTCTCCGTTGGCGTTCGATATCGTTTCTATATATTTTTAATTAAACGCATATAGAAATCGCGCGCGCGGTGTGCGGAATTCGGTGTATCCCGTACACGTGTTGTACAGGATCGATTTTGATCGCCCCTAATTGGCTCGCTTGTCGAATCGATCGAGTTATAATATGTATTCGGTTAATAGAACGCGCAGACTATACTCGGGCCGTCGCGGCGGTGCAGTGTTGCTCATCGACGATGCACTCTTTTCGCCGCTCGTGGCACTCTCCAAACAGGAACGGAACAAACGCGCATAATTCTCTATAATACAAAGCCTGAGCATCTTCGAAACAGCGGTGTCCAGGGCTGAGAAGCTTCCCAGCGCTTCCCGCCGCTGACAAATGACAGCAAAGTGGTAAAAGAACGCGGTGATGGCAGTTACTGGCGTTAGAAGTCAGCGTCTCGGTTCTTCTGACAAAGAAGATGCGTTTTGGGAAGCATTATAATCGATCTCGAACACCGCTGATTCGAAGGACGCTTGAAAGACCATGAACTCCAGCATCGGAGGACGCTGAAGAGGACACTGTACAGGTGTCCCGCTGACTGATTACAGCTTTGCAACGAATAAACCACTCATGATAGTGAGTATCCTATGAAACGGCAGGTCTGATGAACCTCGAGTTCAAGTTTGTTCCGTTTTGCGTTTAGAGAGGAGATCGAGGGGAGAAATCGTCGGATCGATCGATCGATCGGATTTCATCCCCCGGTGCGGCAATACTGCAGACGCGAGATTCACGACGTAATTAGCTATTGTCGTTCGGAGGATAGTCGGCACACGGTTAATTGGGCCTAGATTTGTCCCCGGCGTTTGAACGTTTTCAGGCGACCTATTTAAATGCGGTATATAGATATATTTTATTTATACAATATATATATAACGCGAGTCCCATTCGACTCGATGCAACGAATTCGACTAAGTAATATATTGACGTTCACTTCGCACGAAGATACGTATGAAATATAATTTCAGTGCCTATACGGTCGGCCATCTTGATCGAATCCTCCTCTTTACACGCGCGCCATTTTAACGGCGTCTCTTATACAATGCGTGTACGCGTGTGAAAGGGAGAAGGTTGGGCTCTCGGCTTCGCTTCGATCAGAACGGCCCACCAGTTTGTTTCCGTTATGAAGTAAACCTGAGGTATCTTTAAGTCTGTAAAGCTTCCGTTACGAATCTTTTAAGTTCACGTGTTCGCTTTCCTGTTCCCTCGCGCGCGCGATTTCGCGTTCTCTTTACTTCTGATCGACACAACGTCCGTTTCTCTTCGGGCTCTCCCCTCGCTCGCGTTGCATCCGGCGAGCTTACACTCTTCGCTTCGGATGTAATGCATCCCTGATCGTTCGTCCACGAAGATTATCTTCATCCACAGCGAAAGAAAATTTCTTCCACTGGATGATACTATGAACTAGGTGAAATTCGAAAGAGTACGAAGATTAAAAGAATTTAAGAGTATCAATGTATTTTTATTTTGCACGCCTCGCGATACATCCAAAGCGAACAAGTGTAAACTGGCCGTTTCCTCACCCGTTCGCACGGTTCTCTATAATATTTTTCGTTTTCCTCGAATGTAACCTCACGGCTGAAGTGCCCGAGAGAATATTTGGCATTTCGAATGGCACTAACGTTAACCTTGTACCGCGCAATGTCCGCGTGGTGCCTGTCCGTCTGTCCGTCTGTCTATCTGTCTGTCCTGCATGTTGTTTATCCGTCTTCGAAGTCTGTTTGTCCGTCTGTCCGTCCGTCTGCTCTTCAAGTTGAATGTCCGCCAAAATTCTCTTCGCTTTCGACACTCGTTTCGACAGAAAAGGATTCGGTGTCAGTTACTCTGGCGACGACTCCTCCGGGAAAACAGATTCTCCGGACTCGGTGTGCACATTCATCTCCGTAAATTACAGGATAAAAATTACGAGAACAGTTGAATGATTTTACATAAAACTGATTAAATATATTCTGAAAAAGTTGAATTGTTGTTGAAAAGACAAATTGTCAATAAATAAAATGGATTCATGGTAAATTCGTCGGTAAACGTTCTGCAACAAAATTGTGTAAAAATCATTCAACATTGTCCGAGCGATTTTCTCGTATCTAACGGAACAATAAATGATAAAATCAATCGATAAAATAATTCTCTAAACAGTCGATCATCGAATGATTGTGATATTTCCCATTTTCATTGTTCGGCGTCCCGAGAGGATTTTTCGTCAGCCATAAACTGCACACCCCAGAAGCCACTTCGAATGGCAATTTTGACCTACAGAAGGAACCTATTTGGACGGCAATTACTTTCTATCCTATACACGCTCGCTTACGCGACCTTCTCTACCCCTTTCATCCTCCTTTACCCCTTCTTCTTTCTTTTTTTGCAACTTTTCTTATCGCTTTTCCCCTTAAATCGTCCGACAATGTCCGGTCGTTTATTGCAACAATGTTCGACTCTCGGCTGTGTACTGGTTCTTGCGTTCGATCGAGCACGCGGTTCACATCGACGTTTTTGAATACTAATCGATCCGTTTCATGCTAATTCGATCATCGTTCGATTAGCACTGCAAAACCGATCGCAAAAACAAACGAACGAGTAGAACAACCTTGCTACTAAGTACGTGGACAACGCGGAAACCCGTGTGCGAACTGCTACTTCGATTCTTTGCGATCTTTTCTTCATCTTCGAATTTTTCTGGATCGTCGCTGATCCAAAGAGAAATTCCGATACAAGTGATTGGAGACGCGCGCGCGACATCTCTCTCTCTCTCTTGCTCTCTCTCTCTCTCTGGCTCGGTCATATCGAACGTCAATTGCGCGAATTATAACGCTCCGAGGATTTTCACTTCGTTGATTTCTAGGCCCTATTAGGCGAATTTTACGGACCATCTTCCTAACTTTTATAATTCGTTTTAGCGTCGTATTTACAAATAAAAGAACAGTGATTTCATTAAGGAAAAAATATAAGAATCGCTGCTGAGTAAAATTCCATCCTCCCTTCGAATATCTTCGGTATAAATTAAAGATTGTATTGGATCAATTTTACAGTGGTAAATAAATATTGTACTTTACAGTTAAAAGCACAGCAATTCTATTGCGAAAATGTACATCGGTGTAGAAAAATGAAATAGAATCCGCGTGTAAATTAAAGTAAATTGTACTCCACGTTAAAAAGAACAGACTTCGAATATACAATCCTACAAAAACCATTAAAAAATAACCGGAATTAGTACTTAGTAAAAATCACACTGTATTCATGATTTTCGACAAATTCAATCCGTCGAAGCGTTATACTTCGTTTATGCTTCCCCAGAGAGTTGCTCACTCGATTCTTAAATTTTCGCTTTCTAACGATCGAAGGCTTACTGTAACGTTACCGATCGACGGTCCCTAACGATCGAGTATTCAATGAAACAGAATCGGCACAGAGTTCGATCGCGCAAGGCAGGGAAAGAGTGAGAGAGAGAGAGAGAAAAGAAGACACAAAATAAAAACGAAAGAACACGAGGAACGTGTTATACGCGGTTAAAATTGTACTAGAAAATGAGCATCGATCGCCACGAGAGAAAGGGAGTCAGGTCCCCGAGTCGTGAGTCCGAGAGAAACACAACAAAAATCGGTTCTACAACGTACATTAATTTACATCTACTCGAGAAAAGAAATACCCTTCAGAATTTATCGTTCGCGTTCGTCGGAAATGGCGACGCGAACACGCTTAACGTAATAAAACACGGCCGACAATAATTCTAACGATAACGGGGCAGCTAATTAATTAATTAATTCTATTAATCATAAAGAATCGTTTAAAAAATTTGACGACGGAACGGCAGCATTGTGAGACGCGCGAGTCGATTCTGCGCCGCTGCCTCGTGTCGCAAAAGTCCATCGAGATCAAACAAAACGTGTCTACGGTCGTCACCACGCTCCTGCCCGTCGGTTTCTTTCGGTTCGTTTCGCTACCGGTCGTCTCCGGAATCGGTTTCCTTCTTTCATTACTTTTCTTCTCGAAGAAACGATCCGTTCGTGTCGCGCGGACGATCGAAAGCGAGAAAGGGAGCACGATGTCGGCTTTCGGAAGCGCCCAGCCTGAGGGCGTGTTCACGTGGTCGCATTAAATCCAAGGCAATCCGCCCCTTAACGTCCCCCGTGCCCTCTAACGTCGCGACACGCTAGGGAGCCGTTTCATTTTCACGCCAGTCTCACTATTCGCTGATGTCTTTTCGGCTCGAAATACTGGTTGAAGGCGTGCGATAATGATTCTGTAATTGTAACGATTTCCTGTTTTCAGTCGCACTTTTAGCAATTCCGAATCGTCAGCCACGAGACGGAGGAAACATCCTTAGACTGCGGAGATTTATGCGAAAGAAAAATTTTCATGAACGCATAAAATCCACAGTATAATTATCACGATTCTACAATTGTGGTTTGTACCAACAAAATTGTAATAATTCCAGAAGTATTGCAATGCTCCCGCTTCAACGTCACGTCTTTAATGGCACTCATTTTTTTCCGATGATCATAATGAAACTATCGTCAGCCATCAGTCTCCCTTATCTTCTACAAGCACAGAATCATTCCCACGTGTTCCCTCCAAAGAAGAGATAACCGTGCGAGTGTTTGATTGAAGCGGAACGTAAAGGGGGGATCGCAGCGCAAAGCTGTCGCGGCTCGTCCACGCGTACGCACGCGGATCCACGCGGGTCCGATGGATCACGAGGATTCGTGGTATCGATCGATTCAACTGCGAGGCCTGTATGTGTAGTGTCTTTCGTCGGCGAACACGGTCTTAGGTCGTCGATGGAGGCTAGCGAGAAAAGAAAGCCTTGTTACACACGGCGACGCGGCTCTCGAAACGCGAAACAAAAAATGGCGTCACGTCCGCCATACACATCGAACGACGACTATATCGTTCTCACGTAAATTCCACCTCGCTCGTGCTCGTCGTTCATTTTTTTCCGTTTTCATCATTTTTCGCTTTTCGTTTGAGATAACGTTCATCTGGCAGTATAATATAATTGGTGTATAAAATTTTGTTTCCTCGTTTGTTTCTATTTTCCCCCCTTCTTTTATTCCGCGCGCCCCCACCCCCCCCCCCCCCCCTCCCCGGGTTATATTTTTTTTTTTTTTGTTTCGTTTCCGTTTTTACAACCCGGCGTTTCCGTATTGCCGTCAGCCTCGAGTCGGCTCACGATTTTCTTTTTAATATCCGATAAAATTTAGAGAAAAATATCACAATTAGCTCTCTGCTCGTCGACGCAAAAATATTTCCTAGATCCCGTTTCGTTCGCGACTTCGCACGCCTGCGTCGTTCCGACGCGTCGGGAAGAACGTCGGCCAACTTCTTCCTCTTCCGTTCGTCCGGGACATGCGTTTCCGTCCGCCATGACACCGTCAAGAGGGATTTAGTATAATAAGGGTAACCGGCGACCCGCCCCTCGGGCACGGTGTCTTCGAGGTTTTCATTCTCGAGTTTTCTCGGCGACCTGAGAGAGCCGGACCACTTTTGCTTCGATACTGGTCCACGCTCCCTCGTCGGACGAAGGAAGACCTATTGCAATGACCTAAGAGTCGGTTCGGGAACCTAAGCGCAAGAGGGCCCGCGCGTGTACCCGCCCTTTTCAACCCTTTGCACTCGACTCGCGAATCTCAGAGTCAACGCTTGCATTCTATCATCGGAAACAACGTTCACCGAACTTGTTTGAAACCGCTCGGAAGTCAGACCTTGCTGTTACTGTTCGAGGACATTCATTTCACTTTGCTGTAACAAGCGTCGAATTGCAACATGATAGACTGCGAATTTTTATGCAAAATAAATACTGCATTATTTGTCAAGCTACGTAGACATTCACTTCTTTTCTCGATAATTGTATAAAGCTGCAAGTAATGCAACAACATATTTCATTTCTTCACACATACTGTTTCCCATTTGATCGATACATTTTTGCTATAAATACATACAATTCGCAGCCTAATTGAAGTTGTAAGTACACTGCCGAGTTTGATGCTAAAGAAATAGTGTCTTCGTTACTTGCAACGAACTGGAAGCAGATAGCAATTTCGTTTTTCTTTGGTAGTTCCAATAGATTGAAAATAATATATTGACCCTCTTCAATCTTCCTACCGTTTTCAATTGAACCGCTTGCCGTGGGAGGATCAATTACAAAATCCTCAGCAGTGGACCACAAGAATTTACGAAACAATCGTCGGCAGATAAAGTGTTTGAAAAATAGTGAAACACCCAAGGAGACTAGCAAGGTTCAACGACGACATCTTCCATCGAAAATGGACTCCGCAATCGTTCCACCTTCGAATGCACAGGGTTAAAGCTAGACACGCGCGTGTCCCCGGTAACGCTTCTAGCCGCAATTCGCAAGAACAAAATACAGCAACGATTTTCTTCTTCGCATTCCGGCGTGAACCCGGCTTGGGGAACGAGGCTGTGTCCCGCGCCTTCGTTTTCGTGGGTTCAGTGTTTAAAGACAGAGATAAAGATAGAGTTTACCAAGAAAGAGAGAAACGCCTCGTTCCTCGCCACGTCAATAATTCGCTATCTACTAATTCGACAAGAAGATCCCGTTTCTTCGTCTCCGTCTCTCGATTACGTTTAGAAAAGAGGAGAACAAAGAAAGAGAGAGAGAGAGAGAGAGAGAGAGACCCTAGCGGAGTTTGCCAAGTGCCAGCGACGAGCGACCGTAAGGAGGGGGTTATAGTACAACGAGCCCCCATATCATCATCCAGTGTTGAATCGTGTTTTTGTATGTGTTGCTTCCTTCCGGCGCTCAAGTATATCCTGGGCCCTTCTAAACCGTCCGCCATCCGTCATGGGATTGACGTTTTTCGCGCTCTCCGCAGAAAATCGCGCGCCCCTCTAGTCGGCCATCTTCAGCCCTCGATTATGGGGGTTCTGGTCTCTCGCTCGGGAAACAAAGTAGGGTTGCGAGAGGCGGGTTTTCGCGTGTGTCCACGGCTCTTTCTTTTATCATTTATGAATGAACAGAGATAGAGTGTGAGTGAGTGAGACAGGGGACGCGAGTGTACGTTTAAGAGAGTGAGAGACCGTTATGGAAGATGGTGGACGATAAATAGGGTGTCTGTTCGGTGGCAGCGACGTCGACGTTCGATTCTCGTCCTGCCTCATCATCCGTCATCGACGAACTCTACTCGAACGACGACGACGACGGCGGCGACGACGAGTTGACAATTGGCAATTGGCAGTTGGTGGTGATAGAAGTTCTTTTATGTTTTCTTTTGTTTCTTTTCTCGGTTTTTCGTTAGATCGGTTGCGCTGTGGTTTCTCAGGTTTGTAGCTTGGTATCTTGTAAACGGTTTAACGTAGCATTGGCAAACTCTGGGGTCGGCTCGGCGACATTCTCCGCCCGCGAACGTACGAACGGGGCGGTCGCTTGGCCTAGTCACCGAAACGGCTGCAGGCCTTCTTCCATTTGCATTGCGTGCACCAGAGCTCACGGTGCTCCATCCCGTACACCTTGCGGCACTTCTTCGTCTCGCCGCGGACCCGGCGCGGAGACGACGGCATCTTGCCCGTCGACACCGTCAGCAGGTTCATGTTCGTCTGGTACGTCTGGTACGGCCGCGGGGACAGCTTCAGGTGCTTGTTCGGTGTACCCTGCCGGAAACAGTAAACCAACCACATTAGTCGATATCGCAAGATTTTTCGCTCTTGACGGAATTATTTCATCAGTATTCGTTCAGCGACAATTGTTATCTCTTTGCACGCGAAGCTATTTTCACTGGACGCTATTTACATTGATCAAAATTGTACGAAATCTGAGTCGATTCAAATCTGTCATTATTGTGAAGGAATACACTTCATAGACGTTTATAACATGATAAGTGACCTTGTCAAATGGCAACAAGGTACATATTACTGAATAAATCTATGAACAAACACGTTTAATTTTATCTCCGAATTTTCATTTAAAAACGCAGCGAACCCGTTTTAACCCTCAGCCACACAATTGATATTCCGCGAAGCCATTAATTTCAAATAAAAAAGATAACACTTCAACGCTAAATCTGATAAACCCGAAAAAAACTGTACAGCGGATAGTAAAAACTTGGGGAAAGAGGATTTCGAAAAGAGGATTGCGGATTGTGTACTATGTTGTATGTTTGAGAAGATTGTAAACCCGGTACCGGGAGCAAGATAGCAAACGCGGATTCCACCTAACCGTTGCATCGGATGCACGCTAGACCAGGTCGGTAGAATGCGTACAGCTCAGCTCTCGGTAGTCCCGCTATCCACATTTCGTTGTCAGCTAGCGTAGCCAGCGAAGGGTAACGTTAGCTGTGGTGCGTATACGTACCGGTGTTTGCGAAATGGTGAACGTGGTGTTCCGTTCCTTGATTCCCACCATCACGTTCTCGGTGTTGTTGCTGTTTGTAGCGGTGGCAGCCTCCAAACGAAGTTGTTTCTGATACTCCGGGTCCTCGTGAGGTGGCCTGGCCATGTCCCGATGCGACAACGTTGGCGGCGAGCTCATGTGATCCACTGCCACTTCTTGATAGTAGAACTCCTCCTCATGGTCGGACATGTAGTCGTCCTCCTCGTTCTCCTGGCCCTTTGACTTCTTCGGCCTGCGAAGACGAGACATTCTCAAAACCAAATTCGATTGACTTCAACACATCTATCTTGTGCCACTCATTACCTATGATATACCGGGTATTTCACCTAGGTGAAACCACCTAAGGTGGTCAACTTAAATATCTCTGTTGTTTTTAAAGATACGTCAAATGTCTGAAGGACAAAGTTGAATGGTAAAATGGGGCTCTGAGTAAAAATGTATTGACCTCCATATGTTCTACATCTAATAGATCACGAGATATTATCTAAACAGTTTTCTTTCTTCTTTGGATAATATCTCGTTAACTATTAGGTTTAGGAAAAAAATAAATACACTGCAAGAATGGCGACGGCAATTCAATGTCCCAAAAGCGTTTTGTTTACGCGCGCCGCGAAACCCGGTGTTGATCGACTCTCGAATTTATCTTATCGAGGCTGGTTCAAGGTCAATCGTTCGACGGCCTTGTAACCGGTCACGATACTACGCTACAACCGCGCGCATCGCATCGCTGCGACTCGCGATTTTCGCGAAGACTTGTTGCGTCTTTGCGACGCGACGAAGACGACTTACCCCAAGTGTGATTGGCGCACATGTTCCTCGATAAGCGCGACAGTCGCTTTGATCTCCAAACAGCCGGGCCAAGTGCATTTGAACACCACTGCCGCATTCGCCTGAAAAACAAAACGCACGAAATCTTTAATCTAACAAGCTTCAAAACATATTTTACAGTAAATACTAATCATGTCTTCTTTGTTTTATTTAAGCTTTTCACTAGTCGTTTTTAGTGCTATTAAATGCAACTATGATGTTTGGATTTAGTGTTAAAATTATACACTGTAGTATTCGTTGAATTTCTTCTGTTAAATTGTTTTACCACGACGCGATGTGTTAAACAAATAAAATTACTGGAATTGTGGAAGTAATCTTTACATTACAACTTTACATTACATATTTTCATATATAGCAGCTCTATTTTTCACAGTTTCTAGAGGGACGCCGCATCTTTCTAGTTTTCCGACAGCACGACGGCGAGAGGATGATGCAAAAGAGTGGACACGGAGTATGTAGTTCGATTTTAAAGGGACGAGCGAGGATTTCGGCAAATATTTCAGGCATCTTCCAACGGCGTCTTACGGTTCGCCGGTCGATGCGATGTAGCGTGAATCGTGTGCATGTAGCTCACGCTCTCTCTCCCTCTCGCTCTCTCGCTCTCGTCCTTTCGTACTGTTCTGTCGCGTGACAGCCGCGTGAGGGAAAATCGATGCAAGGCGTCCGGCGTGTGTTCGCTGCGCGCGCGGTTCTTTGTTTATACCGGCTCTGCTCGAGCACTTTGCACCGAGAGCCGGTACCACGATCACGTGCTATTGATCCTGGAACGATGCAACACGGCCCTCGTGGTCCTGATTATCCATTCGCCGGCCTCGTGTTGCTCTCTTTATTCGGTACAATTCTGCTTTCCGAGAACATTTTGCACGAATATTTCCGAATTTTTTCGAACAAAATATCGAACCTTTCGCGTTGGGATTTTCTACTCGTGTCCATTGGTATTCGCAGAACGTGTATGATTTTTCTCAAGTAAAAGTATCGACGTTACGCGAGTTATATATTTTTTTGTATCGAGGCCGTTTTGGCACGCGATTTTAGGATTTAAAAAAGAAACTATTGAACCTGTTGTATTGGGATTTTGTACGCATTCAATAGTGTTCGTAGTACGTGTATGATTTTGTTTCTCAAGTAAAAATAATAAAAAATACACGAGTCGTATATGTTTATTAACCAGTAGACGATGTAAACGATAAAAACATTTAAAGAATTTCAGAATACTGTTGCATTGTTTTCAACTCTATCGAATGATTAAGAAAAACTTCTATGTCTTAGGATTAATGCAGACAATTTTCAAAACGAATTAAGAATTAAAACCTGCCACAATTTCGAGCAAAGAAAAGAATCGGAGATCGTAAAGACGAGGCACGATCAGAAAGGATCGTCGAGGACAGTTTCGTGAGGTCGATAACACCGGCGCGGCGGTCGATTAACCGTGTGCGCAGCAACCTACGAATATTGCTGCTGATTCACGGTTCTCTGCAAAACGATTAGATAGTGTCTCGCGAAAAAGTGAACGTGTTCCACCAGCAGAAAAATCAAGTCGCTGCTATACCTATATCCGCTATGCTAATTCCGTTCGAACCGAACGAAAATGGGACACCTGTTATTAAGTATGCGTCTAGGCCTATGGATTATTTCCTTCTGCACTTTCAACGATTTCGCAACGATTTGCCACCGGGTTTACTTCTCGCGAGGCGAGCCACGCTCATGAACGGGAGCGTTTGTGCACCACCGCGCGTGGCATTTGCATAACGTGTACCCGAACTGGTTCGGGAAACGGTATAATAACACGTTCCGCGGTGACAAATTAGCGATACGCGATTCTATCTAGCAACAAAGCTCTCTATCTACAGTCGGTCTCATAATTAATCACGCACACTTTCAATCGGAATAACTGTTTCAGGAATGGACCGAACCATTTCAGCTTTTCTTTTAAAATTTAACAAATCCGTTTTGCAGCTTGGTACAAGTTGTGGGTATACCTGCTGGAAATGTCAACGAAATTGATCAATGGTTTAGGAGTTATAAAATGGTGACAACCGCCGAATGATAGAATAAAAAGGTAGAAATAAAACTGTAATTCTCACTATTCTTAATTGCTGATAACTCAATTAATCAATTTCAAAACAAATTGGGTGTGTGTGCCACCGATTATGAGATCGACTGTATTATCTACTGGCTTGGAGAACGCGACCTCCTAGTTCTCGTTCTATGAAAGTTGCCCCTCAAGGACTCGGTCTGTCTTGTACGCCGACAGGTACACGTGTTAAGAAGCCGGGAAACAACGAAATTATTGTAGCTGTAAATTGCGTCTCGGCTGCACAATGCCCGTTGGGAGACGCGATCTACACGAGGCGACTTGGCGCAGTAGACCGCAGTGAAATACAGCTGAAGATTTTATCGATTTCGAATGTCATTAGCCGGCTGCTAACTACCGATTGGAGATTAATTGATGGAGACTGACTTAACACTGCACACAATACGATGGAAATGCTTGGGGAAATTTAGCGAGGCACGCTTCTCACCCCGAAGGGGTGAAAACCTTTCTGCGACCATTTTTATTTTGTTTTTCAACTAGATTCTTTATTGGAAATTATTGCTTCTAAGATGGATTGTACTGGAAACACCGTTTTTGGAGGCCGCGCAAGGAGTTTGGATGAAACAAATTTGTCCACCTTTTCCGTCTCCGCGGGTCCCTCCTCAACCCGTCCATCCATTAAACCCCAGCGAACGGACGCTCAACCGTCGCTTATCAGAACGACGGGTGTCAAAGGGAAGGAAAAACTGTAGCAAGGTAACGGAGCAATTTTTCAGCGGCCGGCTGGCAACAGGAAGAGGAAAAAAACCGGCGAAAAGTGGCTTCTTCAAGGACCTTTCTACCCGTGACATCACCTCTGGAACGGTACACGCGGGCAGCAGCAGCAGCAGCAGCAGCACAAGCAGCAGCAACAGCAGCAGCGACGTAAGTACGGCGTAGCATAGGCATTGCCGAGGTCACAGACCTTCTATGCCGGTTGGCAGGCAATGCTCTCCCTTTGCTTTGCCTTGGCTCTCAGCTGAAGCTCGGCTGTGCTCGGCTCACAGCCTGCGCCGCCGCGCGCTGTTTGTTTCGTTGTGTACAACGAAGGAGAAGAGAAGTCAGCGCGTGGCCGATCCTTTCCCCTCTTCTGCTAGCGTCCGCTCGCTCGCTCTCGCCAACTTTCAGTTGCGTTCGTTAATAATCACAGCCCCGTGGATTACGGTGAACGTATCTCGAGTGCGATCGCGCGCGAACACCGCGGTAACCAGATCTGAAGTGTCCCCTGATGAATGGGACAGCTTAATTTCGTTTAGCGGGTCTCGGGCAAAAGTCGGGCCCCCCCTCGCGGGATGATAGATGGAGCGGAAAACAAACGGGCTTTGTGCTCGCGAGGAATCGGCTGTGCTACGCGAGTCAACCAGCGTGTCTTTCCGGGCACTGTTTCTATTTTAGGTGTCCTCGGCTTGATTCGCTAACGCGACACCAAAAAGCGAGGCCTCTAGAATCAGCCGGACATGTAGGCGCTAGGTAAACATTGAACATGTTCAATGTGTTCCCCGGTCACTTTCGGTGTCCTTATTGTAGAGGTCGTTGTGAACACAGATGTCTTTAGTCCGAGTACACGAGGAGTTCGTTGTTTACTTTGTCTAGTAATCCTAGAGTTTCTTCACAGTTTGGAAAACCCTGTCGTAGAGTTTCGACCAATTCAACGAGCCACCATTTATGCCAGGTCTAACAGAAGGCCCATCGCGGCTCGAAAAAAGAGTAGGTCGAAAAATCTTGCGGAGAAAGTAGAAACGCGAGGAATTGAATGGACCTAGCCGCGGGTAGGTAGAAAGGGTTAATCGCAGTGTTCTTTTGTAAACTGCGCGAAAGTTCCGGCGCGATTTGTTTAGAAGTCAAAGAGGTTTCCAGACCCGGTAGATTGCGAGCAGGTTCGAGCGTGTGTTGGTGGACGCGTTTCGTAAAAAAAAGGAACGAGTGGAAGGTAGAGAGAAGGAGAGACAGAGCGGGTAAACGAGGCAGCCGTTAGGGTAGATGGCCGGCGTGTTGCGATCGAGAGACGACGACGCGCGTGCATCCCCATCTAGCTATCTATACTACCGGCAACATCGTATCGCTCGCGATGCACCCACGGACTGACTCTAGCAACTCCGGCAACCCTGCCCGCAGCTCTCGCTTACTCATCCCTGCCGACTCGGAACACCGCACGAACACAGAGAGAAAGAGAGAAATCTTCTTCTCCGTCCCCGAGATTTACATCTCTCTTTCTTCTGGCCGGTCGGCTGTTCCTTTTTTAGAATCTTGCCAATGGGACGGACCGTGACCAATTACATCGGTCGTCGTTGTATCAGCCGCGTCGCCGTGCCCGATGCAACCTGTTAACGACGATCCACGCTGATGCATTGTGGGTGGAACGAACGCGGCGATTTCCGAGAAGACTCGACCTCTGCGGCCATCGCTGATTCGGAATCAAAACAATTTATATGTTACTCGGATTTTAGGCACAGAATCTGGAGAAGTCTGGAATTGGGGCATCACAATTAAATGAAATCATCGTTTAATCCCCTTCTTTGTAGTGTTATGCCGCATCACCCTTCCGATAAGATTCCAAACAAACTTTATCTTCGCCTTTTACCCAAAAGCTGACTCAAATGTTTGGCTGGACTAGGAACGGCAGAGTTACGTGTCCGGTGACACATTTTAGAGTAGACCAAAGGTCCTTGTAAAGAATCTACATATATAAGATTTCTCTGTGAATAATTTGTTGGTGTAGCCTACCCAATAAACTTCAGGTTATCAAGAAGAAAAAGGATTATTTCTCGAGGGAACCCCATCCTTTCCTTCTTCACAGCATAACAGTACGCAAATAGGGATTTGCTTCGAGTTTTAGCCGAGTGTTCCGTCATTTATTCAAGGGTACCAAAAGTAAAATCAACCCCAGCGAAACGCAGCGCCTGAAGCCCTGATAGTACCCGAAGTAAACATGGAGCATATCGCCCGTATCCCAGAGGTCCGTGCGCGTCTACAATAGAGAGAGGGCTGATGCGTGACAATAAGGAACCAGTTTAGCCGAACGTCGCCTCGAACCCGATAGAGCAAGACACCTCAACCTGCCCCCGTATCGGCTCACCCGTCGAGTCACGACACGCGTGTCCGTATCCGTGTCGAGCAGAGCCTTGAATCATTTATAATTAGACCGTGCATGCGATGATCCGCGCGCGCGGACTGACCCCAAGTATGCTCGACGAATGAAAATTCCAGGCAAGGTCTCCTCGGTGGCTGGCCCTGCCTGGTCGTCTCGCTACACCGTCGTCACCGCTTTTACGTATCAAGTCGGAAACGCATTCTACCGCAGCACCAACGAATCGAGCATTCGTCGACCGTCTCTCCTGTTCCTAGGTGAACGCGCGAGAGCAACCGGTGCGACGTGCACGAAGCCCGGCCACGAAAATCGATCCCAAACTACTTGCACACCGCAACAACTTGCTTTCCACGCGCGGCTCTCGCTTTCTCCTCGGTGACGCTCGTTTCCGAGGAAACAACCGTGCGCGATTCTCTTTTGATCTTTCGCGCACGCGTGATCGCGCCGTGCTCTTTACCGTCGCGCAGTTTTCGGTCGCTTACGGGGGGCGCGTCAGACAGTTTTCTATTTAACACTAGGTTCACGGGACCCGTCGAAATGACGGATTCTAATATCCTTAATTCGCGACCACCGAGATTGTAAAGATGCTTCTCTGAGGAATGATTCACTTTGTGAATTGGCAATGTCCCTCCCACCCTCTATGACTCTCTGGGTGTATTTTGGAAAAATATGTTTCAAGAAGAAGACATAGAAGCCTACCAAGTATGTTAAAAAAGATTTCGCTCCAGTTTGTTGCAACGCAAGTGAACAATTTTTAGTTTTAAGGATGGTTATAAATCGAGTGGATAGGTGAATTCCCTCCGTAACGTCTCGCCCGTCGATATCAGCATACGTGAGGCCTGACGTCACGGTAATTCGATGTCAATTCCCATTTTGGGATGACGTCGTCGCGTCGGTACAAGAGCCGATAGCTTTCACGAGAGCGGCGCGGCATCGTCGTCGTCGGATGTACCCGGCAAAGAAGGGACGGAGAGGGAGAGAGAGAGAGAGAGGGGACCGTATGGAGGCGATCGCGCGACGAACGGAGAAAGAAAGAGGGAGAGAAGTTGCCGGTAAGAAGTGGGGAGCACGAGGGTAACGCCCGGGAAACCAAAACAAACCAGGCTTCTGTGTGTTGGCGCGTCGATCCGTGGCGTGTGGTGAGGGTCGGCCGTTGACCCTTCGAAGGAACACACGAATGCTTTACGCGCGAACACCGAGTGTATACGGGGTGGTCGGTGAAGAACCCATGGGTTTGTTATGGTGTTGGATGCCGCGCGTCGTAGAGAGGCGAAACCGCGCGCGGATGTTGCACCGGAGCACACACACGTTCGTCGGCCAACAGATTAGAAAGTTTTCGGGAGCAACGGCACCGGGACACGATAAACCGCGCTCGCTAATGGCTGCCCACTTAAATGGCCGGGATGATGACGCGTGGAAAAAATCCATAATGATCCACGGAATCCTGAACGCATCGGCCAACTTCCTCCGAAAATATTCAACGAGATTATAGTACCCTCGCTTCTACATATGTATTTTTACGACCCTGCTTTGTTACACTGTGGGATTCGTTTTTGGAGCTACAGGCTGTTTTTCGGAGGCCACCTGCGCTTTTCAGGATTTTCTGTCGCCACACTATCTGACTCGTTCTTGAACCTACAGGCTGAGGAGGTTTTGGGGAGGAGTTTGGGGTTGCAGACGGCTGTTCACCGTGATGAATGTACGTGTTTTCAGGACTTCCTGTTGTCGCACTTGCAATCGACGCCGAAATCTAGTCTAGGTGAACAAGATGTAGACGATGTCTGCCATGACTGTCGACACGTTCAACGTTTCTTTGTCTGGATAAAGGAGTTACTATTTATGAGCACGCGAGCCACAAATCCGCCATTGTTCGGCGTCGTTAACGCGCAGAAATTGAGCCGGCGAAAAATGCACGGCGAAACACGCTGGAACGCGCGATTCGGCGCAATTTCCGAGCAAGAACGGGGGTCGACGACACGCGGAACAGAGAAAGAGGATCGTTTCGTGCGGGCTGGAGGAGGGAGGCGAGCGTCGAACATCCGTGACTCACGATGAGACTACGCCAGGATGTTCGACCGTTTCCAATCCGCCGGTTGATCCCGAAGAACCTACGGAAACGTTGCATTCGTAGGGCAGAAAAATTCTTCGGAATCGACGTGGGATTCTTCGGAAAGTCCTCGAACGAATATACATATAACGAATCTCGATTTGCCGGCCTGATCGCCGCCATTATGAAGGTCAGCGCCACCATCGAGTACGTTTTGAAACGGTGCGGCGTGGCGCGGCGGTTGCTCCGTCCGTGGGACCGAAAGAGTGCAACGATTCGTTGGAGAAAGATGCAGCCCACAAACGACTTGAGTGCACGAGTGCTGGAGGGAAGAGTCGCGCATGCGCATCTCTGTTGTTTACGTCTCCGAGCGGCGTGCATCTTCCCCGACGTCTCCATGGAACGATAGAGGACGCTAGCTACGATGAATCGGGCCGATTGTTGTTTTTATTCGCTATGCCGGCTCGCGACGTTCCCAATTAGGTATTTGTCCCTTGTAATTCTGTATTCGTGGTTATGAACTTTAGGACTGTCACGAACCGAACGCTTTAACTGGAAATTCTAGCGTCCAGTTTGTAACGATGGCGTTTGTTCCATGGGAATAGAGTTGATTCGATGGATTCCTGGTACTCTGATGGTTCGGCCAGGAGATTATGGTCTTTTCCAGACAGGGAGGCCTCGTAAAGAGCATGCTATTAGCGAACACGAAAGGCGAAAGATGGAACGATAAAGACACGAGATATATGACGTTGTATTGGCTTACGGTCATTCGCTCCTCGGCCTTATCACGTTATCGTTGACTTTGACTTTGAATCGAAGTACATTCCACCGGCAGTAAAAACCGACCGGTTACCTTGCCCGTTCTTCCGCGATAAAAGAGCACGCGGTGTATACAGGGTGTTGCATTCGTAGCGACGCACTTCGGGAAGTCATGCGAGCCGAACCGAAACTTTCCTTCGCCTACTTATTCGTTTGTTGACGTTCCGCGGTCTCGCTTTCTGTGGACCTTGCTGCACTCGAACAACACGTTAACGGCTGAACAAGTACCAAGATGGCGGCCAGGGAGATTCGCAGATCTTTATCGACACGAAAACAGTTTCTGTGTACAATAGCATTGATATTTATAATGTTGATTCAGTGACGCTATTATCATTTACATATTTTAGGAAATTGAATATATCAATGTGAAAATACATTCTGTCTAAATTAATTGTGATATTGATTCATTATGATAATCGCTGTTTATTTTAGGATCGAGATTGTCTATATTTAGACAGAATAGTTTTTGTAAAATAACAGCGAGTATAATCTGGCGATTATTAAATGATCGAACGAAGCCAAATCAAGATTACAATTAGCACGAATGTGTACGATAGGGAACATAAATAGACAAGTTTAATATTTGTCAACCGAGGCAAATTGATTGTGTTTCACTGATGAACAGGACTTTGGTAGAGGCAAAAAGCACGGGGAAATTTTAAATCGGCCGCCGGTGTTTACACAAGGCTTTGTTTGTATTATTATATTCCTGCGTTAAATCCCATCTTGATTGATGCCTCATTAATAATGCAACAGTGAGTTTATATTCGAGCTGAGAATTCGAGAAGGAAACGCGGGGCTGATTAATCATGGCCGATACTACTTCAACAACGGTACACCGGTACATTCGACGAAGCGTTCTCCTTTTTCCTTTTTTTTTCTCTCTTTCTCACATGCTCGCGCGTGTTGTATGTGTGCACGGGAAGCGTCACGCATTAGCATAATAACTTGTGATTCTACTTTCAAACGGACGACTAATTATGCCGCTAATTATCCTAATTTAATGCGTGGTTGCACTTTCATGCCGTCACGATTATTGGATTATTCAGCCCGGCCGGGGAGACTGCAACACTTTTGCGCTGCAACGCGACTTTGTTTCTAATTGAAATCGCAACGCGTGCCATTCGATCGAGGCTCTCTTTTCCGTCTGCTGGATCATCTCTCCGAGTTCTTGCTGGAGAGGTTAGCCTGAATTTATTCCGAGGGAACAACGGGCTGATAAGATACGCTTTGTTTCCGGCCTCGCTAAGGAAAGTAAAAATATTTCGCACGATTAACAGTGTATCCTCATTACCATCGCAGCAAACGACTCGCGCTATTTTCAGACTTTTTAACTGGCCAAACACGAGTACTAACGAGAAGCAAGTAAAACGGGTTGTCATTGACATTAAGCCGCCCCGAGAATTTCCGGCCGAGACTGCGAAACAGCTGATGGCATTTTTTGCGTTTTTAGAAAATTCCTAGTATAAGTAAATTCGGTATAAGGCATGTACTAATCCTGAGAATTTAATTATAGCTCGTTGGCAACAAGATTTTCGAATACCTAATTCGTTCTTTCGCGACTGTGAACTATAAGTGAATTGAAAAATTGTTCAATCGAATTTATTCACGGACAATACGCAGATAAAAAAAGGTACAATGGAGCGTACGGCCGGATAAATATATTCGAACAGTTTTCCCGGTTCATTCGCGGTTGTTGTGAGCACACAAAGGCCTTGCGCAGGTTGAGGTGTATTATTAGTTTCGTACGAACCTCGGTGACTTTTCGCGACTCTATAAATAAATCTTTTGTGGTTAGAAGTTTGTCCCTGTAGTTTAAGCGAGAGCAATAATTCGAAAATTCACAGAGCTACTATATTCACCCGTGTAAAGTGTTTCTGTGAATAATCAAGATTGTAAATTAAATTTTCAAAACTTTGGTTTTAAAGCATGTTCAACGGGAAGCCCGTTAGCTTTTTAATTACAGTGTTGCGTCTAAAAGTTCTAATTACTAGACTGTGTTTCATAAGACAACCTGTTGATTTATGAATGAAATCGCGTCATCCAATTACTAGCGATTAAAATTGAATGAGCCAAGAATTTGTGTACAATGCTGGAAACCATTTACTTGTCAAAATGACTGTTCAATATGCATATAGGATATTCCGAGTACAGTTGAACGTCCGAAGAGAGACTCTACAGAGGGCCGCTATAGTAATTTCAACTCCAGCGGTCGCATTAGCGTCGAGATCAGGCCTTTTCCCAGCGTGACAGTGGTCACATTCCACAGCGTTACGCACGTCCATGGCAAAGTTTCGTCAAGCGACATACGAGGCAGATCGAGCTGCCGAAACCGGTAGTACCGTTACTAGGAAATACAGTTTTCGGTGACGAGGAGGGCTCGATCGTAATTCATTCTAAATTGCCTGACGCTGGTAGAGGTACTAATGACGCACAACGTATTCAAATTTGCAGCTCAAACAAAGTTTCAGAAACGTGTTCCCACCTTGGACTGCCAAGAAGCAACTTAAAACACGCAGGTCGCCACGTAAAACATTAAATAGGAAAAATTAATTTCTATAGTTTGAATCATCATTTGACAAGATGCAAAAATTCCTGTTTGATTATTATCTATCGCAGTTCTCTTTCTATTACGAGGTACGTCACGCTTTTAAGGCGTCCGTCGTGCTGACAAGCGACGAATGGTGTTACCGTTCACTGGCTCTAAAACGCGCGTGCAACGCTGCCTGGAAGCCTAGCCGAGCGCGCAGATCGAGCGATTGTTCGCTCCGATACGTGCATATGTACATATATATCGAATAAGGACGCGTTTCAAGGCCGGCCCACGGTCCCTGCACGGCTCCGCGGAGCGGGAAACATTTCCTCGCGCTGTTATCGCCGGCCGGTTCGCTTGTTATTGCCAAACTGGACGGGAACGCGGCCGCTATCGGACGAGAAAGGTTCAACATCCAATCTCGGAGGTTGCCGGACGCTCGCATTGCCAATTTGATCGATACCACTTCCGTCAGGTTGTACTACCAATGTTCTACACTCGTTCTACCACCCTGCGCTTCCCGTTCAGAGGTACAGCTTTACTGCTCTGTCCACAATTTAAACGGACATTCGTGGCTAGGCCCGTACCGAGTGATCGTCTCCCAGTCCATTCGAATCTCTCATGAAGTAACAAACTATGTGTGTGGAAGAATACCTTATATCCATTTTTATACAAAGGAATATTAATCCTGGTTATAAAATACTAATGTTTAGGTACTTAGAAATTTTTCAGAATCTTCTGTTCCTCCATCGGATCATATCGAATACGTCTCAATAAGTGTGAATCACAAAACAACACATTCTCCAAAATCGTGACAACGAAGGGGAAGAAATTCTTCTGACTGTGTATGAGTGGAAGGTGTTGGTGTAAAAAACAACTTTAACAACAATTTCCTTTGTTATAAACAATTTTGCGGCAAGATTCTCTTACAACTGTCCACTGATCCCTAGGTCTAGATTCACCCTTCTCCCTCTAAAACTTGAACGAATTTCGCACGAGCGACCAGAGTCCAACGTCTAAGGAGATTTTTATAAAAGAAATATACAAGCGAATTTTGTGGGAGACAGTTTCGGCTGTCGTCGACACAGCAATCATATTTCAGAAAATACATTCGATGGTTCTTTCGATACGATTGACTTAGAAAGTAGTCCTGCCCTAGGGTAACGTTATCCTCGAGTCCGGATCCTTTCTCTTCTCTTTGTCCGGCCGTTCGTTGTCACGGATTGGTCAGCGTGGAACCGCAGCGAACGCCCCCTCCAAAATTTGCGAAAGTGACCTTGATTCGATCAGTCGCGGTGCCCAGCGATCAATCGGCCGATCGACGTGTCCCAAATTCGATCGGTCGACAAAAACAGACCGCTCTTGTGCGCAAAAAGTGCCGCACTCGAGAAATTACTAATTTGCAATTGCAATAAAATAAAACTAACAGTATTCGTTAATTCTTCTGACGTTCATCACGGTTCGTGTTTCATCTTTTCATTATTAAATGCCTGAAATGATGATTTTCATCGAAAGTGCATAAACTCTTGAACTTGGCTTGGCGCGATTATTTGTTGCTTCTGGAAAGCTAATGCACACAAATCGTCCTCGGAGTTCGTTACATTGTTATCACGATTTTACAATGCCCTGTCGTTACGGTGCACTTACCGAATTTCGCGGAACGCCCCGCGATCGTCTCGCAAATAAGAGCGAAGGAAAGGTTTGCGCGAAGCAAACGAACAGCTTAATGTAAAACTGATTCGAATCTACCGTACACGTCAATATTGGTCGGCGATAAGGACCCATCGTCGGCTCTTATCGCGTCTCTGTTCGATAAACCGCGAATTTGAATGCAACAGGCGTTTCTTTTTCTCGCGATCGAGAAGCCAAATTGGCACGCAGACGCGACTGCTGCCAAGGTTTCCGACGCAATAAACAGACACGGGTTCAATATGGCCGAATTTTATTTTTGCAAGTGCCACCGCTCTTCCCGTTTATCTCGGAACCGAGAATCGAACGTGTTTGCCGAGCGAGTTCCGAGAACACCGTCTACCGTCGCGACCACCACTCTGCACCAGAATAATCCGCCGCAAATAATCATAGTGAAATGCCCAACTATGGCTGCTGCGCACCGAACCGCCGGTAATTTTCCTTTGGAATTCGCCACGGTTGTTTTCTTCGTCCCCCAACTGTCCGCCGAGCGAAAGGATACAAGTGCGCTTTTTACCGGTGCCTTCTCGGCGCCTTAACAGTCCACCGACTCTGTTTCGATCTTTTATCCGAATCTTCAAGTTCAAACGTGTTATTTAAAACAGCATTGTGAGAGAATTTCAAAATACTGATATATTATTTTCGACCTATTAACCGTGCAAAAATTTATTCGGTTTCTTGTCCGAAAAGTTTGTTATGATTAGAGAAATGTTCGCATTGATTGCAGGACACAGGAACCAAATAAATATTGCATTCTTCTGTAATTACCCTATTAAGCTGAAACTAATACATCGATGTCCTTAAATATTTTTAACATGTCCACAGCTTTAAATTGTACGTGTCCATTTCTGTCATAAATGCATAAAATATAAATTGTATCGTTCTGTAGTTCAAACAAAAATAGATAAATTGATCGACGTCAGAATTATCATGAACCTCGCACGAGTTATTTTGCTATAGAAGACCGCTAGATCTCCAGATCGAAAGATTCGGAAGATGCAGAAGTGCACCGGCGGCAGCTTTCGTTTTCATCGTGTTCGGACGTTAGTCAGCGAATGCGGGGGCGTGGTATATCGTCTGGTCAGACGATCAGGATATCTTTGCCGCGAGTAGAACGATCGGCGACGGCGCGGAAACGCAAAAGTCCGGCCGCGACAAACGATCGATCAGTCGCTCACGCCTCCTCGATCGTTTATCTCGGCTCCGCTCGGCTCCGATCCGGTCCGCTCCTCGACGATCAGAGAGCTCCGGTGTAGAACGTTTCGTACGGGCCAGTGGATCAGCTGGCCACGCACCAGCGGATTTTCATCTAGCTGAGCGTGACAACGACTGATCCCACCGACGCTGTCAACGGCCTTGCCGTGTCGCTGACACACGCGAACACCGGTTCGCCTCGATTCGAAGTTGAGCAACGAGCTCTTTCTCGGGCTCTTGGGCGCGGCTTGCCTTAGGACCAGTTTACAGTTATTCCGTTGCTCGACTAACTGCCCGACGAAAGCCGGCTTCGCTACCAACTCCGATTGCCATCGCGAGTTCACCCGCGATCCTCGTTGACAAACGAATTCTCGTCGATCGTCGGCCGACTGTGGAATTTCCCCAGAGTTCAGGGAAATTCGGACGAATTTCTGCTGTTGGTTTTGGACCGCGGATTTTCGGATAAAGATGGAATAGAATTGGTTACAATTCGATTATACAGGCGAGGAATAGTAATCGTATAAAAACGATTAACTATTTTATGAAAAATTTTAGTAAAACTAGATGGAATGTCCAAACTATAGTCGATTATAAATAGACTATAATTTTTTCATTGGACGTTTCGTTCCCGTGATACAGCGAATTAAAAACTCGCCGGTCACGCGAGCGAGTAGGGACGTCTGACGTGTCTGGTCATGGTTGACCGTTTCCACTTCTTGCAGACACTGCTGCCCGTCAAACTTTCGAAGTCGATTATCGTGGGAACGAAGACACGTACAGGAAAATTGCATTCCATATTTTCGACTAAATTTTTCATGCTGAACCGATCGCAGTGTGTCTTTGAAAGACAAGAACAGGCGTGGTGGTGGGGGCCTTGAGGGACGAAGAACGAAGGGCAATGCGAAAAGTGGAGGCCCTTAGTTCTTCATAGACCGTCCATTGAACGTCCCACGGGTGGGTGTTTACGGGGGTAAAAAAGAAAAATGTGTTTTACGACCCATTCGTTATTGTTTCTCGTACTAGAGCCGCGAAACCAACTGGAGAACGCAATACGCAATATCGAATTCTCAATTCCTCGTTCTCAAGAATGAGTATGAATCGTCACACGAATCCAAAATGATTCCACGTTTCAGCAATTGCCGCCTGCGGTAGCAGGGATCAAGATGCGCTCGAGGTGACCAAGATCCAGGGGATCCAGGGCGGGATCGACGAGGAAGAGTCGTGGCGGAGCGTGTCCGTCGGGAGGAAATGCAAAGTAATCGAGCGAGAAGCCGCAATAAACATCGAGGCGAGGTTTACGGGGCGGGTAAAAGGGAAAACGCGTTTGAGCAAGCGAGCGAGCGCGCGCTGCTCGGGCACTTTCCCCTTTCGCGCGAGTATTCCTCTTTCATAAGCTTGTTTCACGGACGAACAAGTCCCGGGGAGAGAGAGAGAGATATGTGACTCGGAGCCGTTCCAGGGGATCGATACGAGAGAAAGTAAAGCGATTGCGATCGGGCCGAGCAAGCGCTTGCCGCAACCCGTGTCGAAACCCGCTTACGTAAAGGCACGGCCGGGCCCCGTTCATGGTTGACGCCGTTTAGCATGCGAGGCCGGGCCTCGAGAGGCCCAACGGGAATCGGGATCGAGCGCGATGCGCTCTCCATCAACCGGCGAGGATCATCGACATTCCACCAGGCCTTTCTCAAAATCATCGAGCGTTTCTTTCGCGACACTTTCACGACGGATACGCACGCAACGCGAGCCTTGTCGCCTAAGTGCATACCGTTGCACTCGCTTTGACGTAACAGTTCTTCGCAGGATGTGTTCAATTCTGTACAACTTTTGTACGTTGGATTCTTTCCTGTCTTGAGATAACACGGAAGTTAATTTTTTTGCTTTTGTCCCATGACAACGCACTGTGCGTCGTTGTAAATAAATAAATAATAGAAACGACACGAACTATGTCGTTCGCGGCGTCTTTTCCCGCGTGATTATTCTTCGGATACTCTTCTGGAAACGATGTCACGGATATTCAAAAATATTCAAGCACCTGTAGCGAAGCTGATACGACGAAGGCAGGCGGCGACGGTGGCTATCGGGAATTCGAGGGACACAGGTGAGAAACAGAGGCATCGGCATGGAAAAAGCTCACCTCCCCGGACGATCGGGGCGTTAATGAAGCGGATCGATTCGTGCCAGCCAAGGCCCTTAAGAGCTTTAATTGTTCGAGCCACCTTCGGCATTGGAGGTCAAGGTAGAGCCAACGGGACGGTCGATAGCACGCTTGCGCGCCTCGCTCTTGCGGAACCGACGACGCGACGGAGCGTCGACGAAAACACCTCGGAACAAACTGAACACGAATTTTCTTGCTTGAAGATTATCCACGATTTTAACACTTTGCCACGTTGGTCATATTCGACCGACGTAATTTTCTTTTTTATTTGAAAATCAATTTTTACTGCAATCGAGTAGATCACATTTTATTAAGATCTACAATTGTATTATTAAATAACTTGTTTTGGTTTTGTGTGACTCTTTCGTGTCCAGACGATTTCGAACAGTCCGTAAAATTTCATACTATTTAAAATATTTCAATTTTCATTTAAAAAGCTGTTCTATAATTTTCATGTCATTAATTAGTTCATTATATTCCAAAGTCGGACACGACTGTGAAATTATTGAAAAGAAAACGATGATATCAAAACATTTTTGTACGAACGAATGGACGAGCTTATGGTCCTGCGAGATGCAGATGAGCGTCGATCGGTGCGGCCAGCCCGCTTGTAAAAAAGACAGTCAGGACCTAGGACAACGCTCTGAACCGTGGCTGGTCCCCACCATAGCTGTTCGGTAACCAGCTGAAATTCGCGAGCGTGCGACCTTGAACTCCTCTCCTACCGCCGCAAGAGGGACGGAGAGAGGGAAAGAAAAATGTCTAACGAGACTGGCAGCAGCCCTTTCCCGGAGATCGGCTCCTTGGTAGTTGGTAGTCGGTCTGCGTGCCAGGTTCACGTGACAGTGTCCATCATACGCTGTCACGTTGACTGCCACTGTCCCACTCGGAGAATGATAATTCCGAGGCGAGATCCCGTTCCGACGATCAGCCGTTTACAAATGCTGATCACCAGCGGATCTTTATGCGAATTAATAATTTTATTTTCCAAGGAGCACACAAGTGTCGTTTAAAAATTAAAAAATCCGGAACGAATTGTTTCGACCTGCAACGATGACCTTCATCCGTGGATCTCCATAAATGTTTTATGTAGTTCGCAGAAAGGCCAGATGCGCGTGTATTATACGGCGTGGGTCGTTTCGTTCGATCAAAGAATCGCTTAATTACCATCTTTCGGGAAAACACACGCCTCATTTGCCACCGGGCGAAGCCATAAGTCTTACACAATCTGTTGCGCAACGCAGCCGTGTGGCGTCGATAAGAAATTGTAAACAGCGAAATGTCATACACCTGGTTGAACGAGTTGATTATAATTATTAGCTGCACCACCGCTCGCGAGCACTTCCTTGTGGGGATCGTTCCGCTGTGACTAGTTCCCTCTGCTAAAGGTCTCCACGTTTTATACATATTTCGAAAACATTATAAAATATCCCGTTTTTACCCGACGACATTTTTTCCCTCGGCTAAGTAGCTTCATTTCCGTCGTCGGTGAACTTTGGCGCGTTCGAGTATCCGCACTCGAATGCAGAGAAAGTTCAATGATTTTTTAAAAAATTTTGTTGTTCTATCAATTTTTAAGAGGCTTCTCAAATTGTCTCTATATTTTAATAAAATAAAGGCCTCTTTATTTCTTTTGTCAATAATGGTAACAAGTTGGGAATATCGCAATAGTATAAAATCTTTAAATGATTCTGCTGTTTCCCATTTGATCAATTCATTTTTCGAATATTTATAGGAACCTTCGATTCCGAATCGATCGAATACACGTGCACTCGAGAGACATGATCGCAGATGCACGCGCGGCTCCGCTGCATTTCCAAGGAACTCGCATTACATCATGTGTATCAAACTAATTTAACGCATTGTCACGCGCTAACAACTTCGATATACTTCGCTAACCGATACACTCTGTCTGATATATCTTCAAACATGAAATCGTTTTTTTTTTTTTCTTCGACTACTTTTTCTTGCGACGTCTGAGGTGTGACACAGTTTGCTCTTCTTTTTAGATTGACACAACTCTGTGCCAGTTCTTGGTGGCTATTTTAAAAAATCAAATAAGAAACTTCTCAGGGAAAATTGATTTGACCTCAGCCTTGGTGGAACCTGATTTATTGCATAAGAGTACACCAATCTTGTTGCATCGGTTGTCTATTTTTAATATATCAAGTATTACGTCTCTATATTTTTAGATTTCTATATTTTCTATTTTAACATTTTTTTCTGTTATTTTTAACCTTCTATGTTTTGATCAGTTCAATATTTTCAGTATTCTCTAATCTCTATCTATGGTACGTTCAGAAGCCTCACAGAGATAAACCTGAAGAGAACACTGGGCTTACGACCTCCACAAATGACGATCTACTAGCCAGGTTGCGTCTCTAATTCATCATCAAGGAGGACAAACGGCGAACGTCTGTTCCAGAAAATTAATAAAAATCCTCGCAGACGTTAATAAAGAACAATTGCACCGACATCCTGAACTTCAAGAATCCTGTAGCAATACTAAGATAACAACGATCCCATGTCAACCTCGAAAGCATAAAAACGACGATAAATAATTTCCCCATAAAATATTCCAACTGAGAAATAAACAAATGATTTTAACTAGTCTTCAACTGATGTTAGAAGCATGATTAACTCACAAGAGGAAATGGGTTCACTATGGATTCAACAATCATCTTCACCACTGCTAACACAAAAACAACCTTCCTAATCACAAAGGCGGATAAACAATTTCCAGAACATTGTAACTATTCTTTAACGAGCACGATCTAGAATCCTCGCACAGGATTATTCCACAGGAGAGGAAACGTCTCGGGCGCTCACGACTTGCACAAACGACGATCTACAGCTAGGACGGTCTCGTCTCCGATTCATCATCGAGAAAAACAAATGGCGGCCTTCTTTCCCGGAAGGGGTGTTCACTTCGCGGTTGCAAAGGGTATCGTTGGCAATAATTACTCGGTGTCGGAAGGTGGGACCGTTTTCAAGTGATGTGGACCCGCGGATGATCAGCCCGCCGGCCAAACGGAATGTTAAACGATCAATCACGTCGCTAGGAACACGTCGCGTCCACGGCCAGGAAATTGAAATGAATTGCCCGATGGAAAATAACGTGACGTCGCGCGAGAGAGGCGTGCTCGTTCCTTCCGGGCAGGTAGAGTCCTCTAATGCAGCGTTGCTCAACCCAGTTCATCGTCATCGAGTCCTGTTCAATGCTGTAACTGCTACGTTCCTCTTCGGAGCAAGCACAGTCGCCAATTTGTAAAAAGCAAGTAAAATTCGACAATTTGCTTACAAGAGAACAAATGTGAATTTTTTCAATTAAGAAATCATGTTTGTCCAGCAAAGTTCGTGGCAAATGCTAGCCGAACTGTCTTGGTACATTTTTCATTGAATTTTGAAAGGAGCCCGAAGATCGACGATTTTATATTAGGTTGTCCTAAAAGTTTCTTTCGGAATGTGTTCCTTTAATAAATACAAACAGTGCGATAATCTTTACGTTAACGTTTTCGTACTTCCTAACATGAGTTTGCATTATGTGCGCGAATCGGAAACCAACTTCTGGGACAAGCTAATATTTCTGGTTCTGAAAAGGTTGAGGAACGCTGCTCTAATGGACGCGTGCAACACTCCCTGCTTCCCGCTCATTAGTCGCACCGTTCGAACCCCGCAAGGTCGTCATTCCTATAGCTTCCAAGGAGATGCCTTAATGAATATACATCTCGGCCTTCCGAGCAGCTTGCAGCAAGCATTGTCCCTCTCGCGGCGCGCATTCCTGCGCGGCGAGAGCCGTTTCGAGCCAACTGGCGTAAGCGAGGACCGTGAGATCCGTGGAGATCTGTTTCGCTGCCCTATGACACCGGTACCCGGTCCAACCTCTTTTCGGGCTCAAAGCTCAAACTAAATCTGTTGACGTTCGAGCCAAGGTCGATGGGTATCTTTAAAGTCCTTCCAGTTAAAGATAAAAAGGATTTTCAATCAACAGATTTTCAGGAAGATGCCTACAATGTTTCTAACAAAATTTAATAACTGAACTTCTTTGTTTAACTTCTATACAAAAGCATTATCGAGACGTATGCGTGACATTTTTCTGATTGGAACGAGCCCCAACATGACACACTTCGGACCACATTTGTCTTTGTTTAATCCACGATGAAAGTAGAACCTCTATTATATTATATTATACAAGATTCATTGCGCAAATCAATCAAGATTTGATCTAGCACCGCTGTTAGGTAACTGTTACCTGTTACCTGGATGACAGAGTCCACTACCTCGTGGATTAATCGAGCGAATATAACCCGACTTGCGTCGTGTCTGGTATCGTTTTAATCAGAAAAGTGTCACGAATATGCTGGTGTTGTTTGCATTATTGCTCTAACGCTTGTATCATCGTGCCGCATCAAATTAGGTCAAGTGACATCCTCCACTGCCCTTTGAACTGACACTTCTATTTTCAATCTTCCGATCTCATGATCGATCGACCTAGAAGGTTCATTGCGAAGAAAGTCTTATTATAAATATTCACCGGAACCGGTTCCCATTGCCAAAAGAAAGAATATAAATTGACCTTTGAGTAGCAAGCGCAACGAGGTAGCAGAGGAACGCGGTTCTGTCGTAACCGGAATGATCGACGACAGGGTTCGGGGATCGGGGATCGAGAATGATCGGCTCTCGAATTTAGACGGAAAAGTTGCTGCAATTTTCCGGACGGCAGGAAATGAATTTAGAACAGCTGTCGACGAAGTGGAAGACGTTCGTCGGGACATTTTATCGTGACGTGATGCTCGGTATATTTCGAGTGAAGACTATAGTTGGTTCGAATGACGCTTGAGAATGCGATCTTGTCGCTCGATACGTGAATGTGTTTTCTAAGCGATCAGCGAATATGGAAAGGGAGACGCACGGTTTTATCCGTGACACGAAACTATCAAAACAAAGAGACGATGATCGCGTACGCGTTACCAGCGATCGTAATGTCGGTGTCATGGCCGGCGACTTATGTCATGCGACGTCGGCCACGCGTGTTATTAACGACGGAGTGTCGTTTTCTACGTAACTCGATTGATAGCGGACCGTTACCGCTGTACCGGTACGGTGCTTGCGGAAAATCCTTCTGCTTTTACGATGGAATGTCTCCGGATCATTGAATGACACCGCCACTCGTCGGCATTTATCACGGGAATCAGCAGATCAAGCGAAACAGTGCGAATATTTCAGGAATTTACGAACATTCTCGTGTTATCCTCGATTTGTCGAAATTATTAAACGAGAGGAATGTCTCAATTAATAGAGACATTTTATAGGACAAACCGATTATGGTCGAATTAAAATATCTGCATCAGCAAATCTAAAACGAACATATTAAACAAAATGTCTGTCAGAAAATGTAATGGATCCCACTGGCAAAATCATGAAAATGAAACGGAAGCCGTCGATAAAAGTGCAGTGTTTCAGGAAATGGTTTCGGCGATCGGCGAAGTGATTGCTGGGAAGAGGCAGCCGCGAAGAAAGTAGAAAAGGAAAATGCATATAATTACAGCCAGCGGCTTTCCTCGTCGTTGTTGCCGGGCGCACGGAAATATGTGCGACAGGCATTACGGTGAACGTCAAGTTTACGCAATGTTATTACGCAAGACCGACGAACGTGTCACAATACGATCCCGACGTCCCAGAGCTCGAGGCGTACGCATATACACGTCGTTGGTAATGAATCGAGACATCCGCGTCCGCGTATGACTCTGTCTAACATTTAACCAATAGCTTCTACTTTTTACAGAAAATTCCTATTCGTAGCAACATTGATCTGCGACAATTACACACATCTGCGTCGGAAGCCAATTAAATTAGAAAACTAAATCTATCGAACATGTTTTATCCTGACAGAAATCAAGCTGATTTTAATCGCTACACTTGACTCTTTTTGTAGACAATTTCAAGGTGATAGCTACGTTTACGAGACCGTGCTCTGGTTTCAGAAAAAATCGAGCCAATTAAGCAGGAAGACTAATTGTAACATTCGAATTTTTTATTCGAGGAAGAGATTTAGTACCAACATTAATGATCTTAAATTGCGGATCATTAAAGAACGAGCTGGGAGGATTGAATGTAGTGATTTTAGGATTGTTTGTTAGTAACAGAGAAGACCTTCGATTTCTTATACGGGATTATAAAGTAGCGATGTAGACCATAGAAATAAAGAATAATTATGTTGTGGATCACAGAGAATCTAAAAAATTAACTGGAAGAACTAAATATGCAATGACTTTTAAATTTCTTGTTAGTAGGAAAGAAAGTAATTCATCGCTATCTTGAAACTTTAAGGAAAATCGCAAACCAGTAGTGACGTAGAGAATGTCGTAGTGAATGGACTGTAAGGTTAAGTTTAAAAGATAACAACCAATTAACATTAACACAACGATTGCATATAATTGCAGAGATATGTCGAGTCTCTGCTACTGTTACAAAAATGGCAGCAATCTCAGAAGAATATTATCGAAATAGAAATTGTATTCTGAAAACGTTCGAGGTTTAAACGAAAAATTCCATTTGTTAGTGATTCACGAATAAAATTTCCAGGATCGACTTATCATACTGACTCGATTGAAATCGGTAATTTTCATTGACACTTTTCAATGAGGATTGCCAGCTCGGCTCCGTGAATTGCTGTTTAAATACAACGTCGGAAGTTTCGGGGAGTCTGTCGGAAGCTTTGCCAGACTATATTGCGTGGTCGTAAAAAGATAGAGGCCGTCGCGGAGACGACTGGCTGCTGTAGAATTATTAAACTCGGAGAGTGACGCAGAGTCTACGCTGAGAGTCTCTGTCAAGGCTTTTACTGAAACCGTCGACGATCCATTCATAGAATTCATAGAATCAATTCATAGAATTTTCAAATAAAAATTCATAGGATACAGTAGCAACAGAATGTGATCCATTCATAGGAAATTTCAAGAATCACTTTTAATTTTCATCCCCTAAAAAATATTGAATATAAACCAATGGATACAATACATATTTTCATCAAACCATTAAAATAATAAGTAATTATACTAAATACCCATTCTACAATTTTTCACGAGAATAGGAGGGGATTAAGAAATAAACGACTGCAGCGTACTTTAAGTCATGGGTATGAGAAGGGTTAATTAGGGGTATCAAAAGTGCGTGGTCCGTGTTCGGTGCAATTAGTCGACGCGCTCAGCAACTAGATGATTTCTTCGTGGTTTGCATTTGTTCTCGGCTGGCCTTGATCAGTCGTCGACGACGCTTGCGAGAGGAACTGGGAGCGGCTGATTTAATCATGCTAGGTGGCAGGATCGCCTGTTTGTTCATCTCGAGACAAAGCGTTAGATACTGTTCTAAGGCGACTGCAAATAAAGTCCCGATGCTCTAGCAGCTATAGGCAAAGTTGTTCAAAGGAAAGCTTGATTACAATTTTGATAAAGCAACCTCAAAAGAGTCGAGAACATTAGATGAATACCTAGAGTCCATCTCTGCTTGATTGAAAACAATGCAAATGATTTTGAACAGATGAGAACAGGAATCAATTTATGCAGATCTTTTTAGTTATGACGTTGTTGGAACGGTGAACATTCTTTTGGCAAGCTATACCGAGTCCGTAGATTTACAGTAACGGAAGAACCGCAGCGACTGCGTCCACAACGAGACCGGAAATTCGGCTGTTGGCAGGGGTCACTCGTCGAACCCCGTATTCAAATCACGTTACCGACATTCCCGTGGTCTTGTTAAAAGAATATACACCAGTATCTACATTATCCCCCTTCCCCTACTGTCGCGTTTATTAAAAACGCAAATCCCCGGCTATTTTTAGCCTTCCAGCGTGTACAATCGGAAAATTCAAGCGGCTGTTCGGGGGCCCGACGGTGCTATATTTAACTTGTTAACTGGGGGAGAGGACTAGCAAACTCGTCATTCGCGTGCAGTGTATCTCGCAGTGATTCCCCAGTTTGTTTACTCATTTCTCCGTAGATCCTCTAAAAACTAGCGTATACCTCTAGACTGTATTTTACACGTGCCTATCCGCCGAGACATTGCCAAATCTATTTTGATTTAAAGTCGATCGCGTTGAACGGTGTCCAAACGAATTAAACACGTGCGCTTCGTAATTTACGAGCGCAGTTTTTCTAATAAACGCAGCAGTTGCTCTGTAGAAACATTTGAGATCCTTCTAGAAGAATTCTACAAGATCAAGTCTTTCGAGACTGTTCCTGAAAATTCTGCTGAGTGTTTGAATAACACGGTGCGTACAATTGGTTGATAATTGTTGGTGATAATCAACCGAGACCACTGAAGAAGAGCCTTGAACAGCTCGAAGAAAAACGCTGTTCCTCGAAACGCCCACGAAAACCGCGTCCGACCAGGTGAGTAACGCGGACGACGCAGGGGTGCATCCTCAAAATGGCTGTCGTCGTCTACGAGACCTGTGGGTGTCGTTGGACCATGGTCCGCGGTTTCGTTACCTTTTTTAGCGAGAGCTGCCTCGGCAAATGTTGAGTTGCCGAGCGAAAAACGTTGCCTCGACAAACGTTTATTTTGCCGAACCAAAAAGTGTAATGATTGCTGAAAGTACAAGACTTGAATCGCGACGATCAATTATTTCCAATCTACGGAGATGATTGAGTAGTCGACGAATTCAAATGTTCATTCTGCATGAAGAGCCGCATTCGAATCGTGCTAGTCGACTATGTAGCAGCACGTGTTCCAACCTGTCCTATCAAAATCCTCAGCTACGATTGCGTGCACAATCTCGAATATAAAAAGCTCGACTGACACCGGTGGAAGACAAAGCATTCGTTGAAATTTCGACACCTGAGTATCTCGTCATCACGCACGTAGGTAGACAGTGGTCTGTGTATACCAGAAAGAGTGTCGGAAAGCGATCGCGGAACTAGAAATAAATCTGCCGGTCTCCGCGTGTTCTATTCGCCGGGTAACGCCGGCTAGAAGGAGGGCGTGCGGGCTAGAGTGAGAAACAGCGGGGAGGAAGGAAGGAGAGGGAGAGAGAAAGAGAGAGCGAGAGAGAGAGAGAGAGACAGCGAACGCACACGAGCATCGAGCAGCACGAGCACACGGCTGCACCGGGCTGCACACGGATATTGTTTCGCGCGCGTGCAGTCAGGGCCACGGTGACCTTAACTGCAACACCATCCCCCCACGCGTCCCCCGGCTGTCCCTCGTGGCGACCTCGTCCCCCCTCTCCGAGGCCCCCTCCCGCCCGGTTAGATGGCGGTCCGAGGGTGCTTGGGGGGCAAGGGGGGAGGCACGTGCCACCGATGACGTCACGCGGCGAGGCGGTGTGCACCGCGCACACTGCAACGCGCGTTGCAACGCCGGCGCCGGTTCTCTCTCGCGGTTGAGGGATATCTAGGTCCATGCGGAGGCGTGCGCTCGCTGCGAAAACCGACGACGTACGCTACTCACACACGCGCCGACATGCAGATGTGTGTTACTCTCTTTGCGCTGGCTCACCCTTCCCCCCCAGCCCCCTGCTCCATCCCCTTCTACCGCTGGATCCCCGCGAATATGAATATAAGTACGCATATAGATTACCCTGCACACGGAGGAATGTTAATGATCACTCCAGTCGAGCATTATCGCGGACGCTGAAGATGCTTACCGGGGACCAGACCCCACATGAACCCCCACCTTCTCTCCATTCGTCTTTACTCCGCTGGATCGGCGACCATGGTCGCCTCGTGTGCTCTAGAACGTTCATTGTCTCGGAAACGCGCCACCTGCGGACTTGCATTTTTGATGTTCCCGTTGCTGCGGAGGCAGAGATTACCCTCAGCTTTAGGATCTCGTAGGATGATGATCGATTTTGGGGATTTTGAGAGACTGTGTCTAGGTGTAGGAATTTTATACTGACTCTAGTAGGAGGTCCATCTTCTATGCAGTTAGAGATATAGGATTATTTTGCCTGGAGGAGTGTCTCCTTTAACCTATTAAGTGGCTTGTTTCGTTGCGCGAAGCGCGTTCCTCTGAGTTTGTTTTTCAACGCTGGCGTATGTGTTCGGCGTTACGTAAGAAAATCGTCTGGTTATAAGCGCTGCGAATTAAAAACTATCGTAGTCATTATTATTAAGAGGTTGAGGCGGCGGCTGTTCCCCAAGAGAAAGATGCATCGTCCGGGTTCCTTCGATATCATTATCGCGAATCGATTCGAATCGATTCGAATCGTTGCGAAATGATAACACGCCGATGCCGTTGATATCGTGCTGCAAACGGCATTGACGTTATCACAACGTATCGAGCAACGGTTTCGAGGAAATTCGTCTGCGAGCGTAACTCACCTCGAAACCGGAAGCGGAAACGAGTCAAGGCCATCGTGCCGGTTCTCGCGACGCTTCGCCGTTTCGTGGTAATTACTCGTTCCGGGGATCCAGCGGAATTCATCGGAATCATTCTCGCGAAGGGCGACTCGTGTTCCATGATTCCGCGGATCGAATCTTCCATTGTGCTGCCGTTGAACGACCGGATCACTTCGACATTGGACCATGTCCACATCGATATCACATTGGACCCGCTGAATTTATACTAACTAGACTGCGGATCTTTATGCAAAATAAAAAATGTTTGCATTGATTGCAAGATACAGGAGCCGAATAAAAATTTCTTCCTACCTTATCAAGGTGAAACTAACACACTGGTGATCTTAAATCTTTTTGATATGTCCAGTGTTTTAAATTGTATGTACCCCTTTTTGTCATAAATGCATCGAATCCACAGTCTAATAATAACAATTACACGAACGTTTCGAAAATAGTAGAAGTGATTCTTGTAAAAATCACTGCACTGGCCACGATCAAACGATAAAATGTCCGACGACCAGACAGCTAAAAGTCGACTAACGTAAACGTGGCTTTAGACGAAGTCCTCCTGAAGTTTTATAAAATGTCTGACAACACGGTTCTTTGGACTCTCTAAGCAGCTAATCAATTCGTGAAGGAGATGGGTCGCGTTGACCTTGATCCGGCCTGGATATCTTCGGCCCAGCCAATTGGGTCAGGTGCGCGGATACGCTCGAGATACGGACCAGTGAAAGTGGTGGCCTGGTCACGGAGCGTCGAAAATTATGTACCGGCGAGCACTGGTGCACAGGACACGGCGATGGCCACGCGACGGGTACGAACGATACCCTGACCAGGTCGCATTCATCCGAGATGAATGAGCCCGAAGTCGACTTCGCGGTCAGCGAAAGTAGGGGGCTAACCGGGTTGCGAACTTCCGCCATGATGCCCGAGGACGTTGCCACTTAACCCTCGAATGACCGGCCTTGGGTCCATTTTGACCCGGAGTGTCATTGAAACTCGAACTTTCCAGTAGCCAGCTGCCGTTCAACCGTTTCACGACCGATCTCGGGTCCAATTTGACCCTGAATGCTATCTCAATTTTCCAGTAGCCAGTTCAGATCATTTACTAGTAACCGGGTCCAATAAGATCAACGTTGATCTAGAACCAGTAGGTTCAAGCTTGCGTTAACAATTTCTACCGAATGTTAGTTAACAGTTTGAAGTAGAATGTTATCTCAAAGATGTTTAGTGAAGCTCGACAAAGGTTTTAACTTAACAACAGCTTTATACCCAAACCGAAAAATCACATATTTGGATTTCGAACGGACTGAACATGTTAGTAGGATTATTTCGAGCTTTTTTCACAAGAAAAAATTCTATAAATTATTTGCGGAGACCAGCTGTCGCGAGAGAATTCGACGCACTTTTTACACCGAGATCGCTAGTACGTCAGCCTCGGAGAAAGTAGACCGCGTTTTAAAAGTGTATTTTGGTCGCTGCAACGGTAACACTTTCGTTGCCGTGCGATTTCGTTCGGCAAAAAGTGTTCCGTAGAAAGTTTATTCTAGGTCTCGACTGGCGGACCGTGCGTTGACACGATTTTTTCGCAATGCTTCCGAGAGATCCGCTTCCAGAACGATACGGTATTCCAACGGCTTACACTTTTGTCCGTGAGGTACCATTTTAGATATATCAGAGCCTTTGGAGTACCATCATCTGGTAAACAAGTTCAAAAAATCCACCAACTTTCTTCGCTACCATTTCCTTAATTAAATTGATAGTCTTTTACAATTTGAATTGAACGAGACTTCGCGACACAAAGCATGAACCTTGCAAAATTGGTTGCATGACCATTTCTTAACTGCAGATAAATTGGAGGACAAATATCGTATCGACATTCAAGGAAACAATTACGCGGGGTATTCTCGCTCACGCAATGATAAAAACGGTATTTTTAAGCAAACTGATTCGAAAAAAATTTCTGCTACTTAACAAAACTATAATGAAAATATTTACAAAGTTTCAGACTTGTTAGATGAACCGATCTTTTTGAAACTTTATTATAAAATTAATTAAATTATTATAAATTATCATTGAATATCGTAGAAAATTATTATTATTACTAGCACGAGAGCAAAATTATGTTCTAGGACGATCATGGATTAATTTATGTTTGATGAGAACATCGTTGAATATCGCAGAAAATTATGGTTATCGGCGCGAAGGCTGCGGCTGAAACGAGAGATTGGAAAACTGGCACTCACCTGTTCACTCTCGTAGGTGGAGCAGCTCGCGGGTCCATTTTCGATCGGGCTGCGGTTCCCTTTCGCCCGGATCTGAAAAACCATAAGGGGAGCGGTGTTAGGCGAGTCGGTAGGGCTTCCGTTCCGGTTGTGGGTCTCGGTGGAGCTCAGTTATTTTCGGACCCCGTCGGACCGATTTTCCGCCGGCACGCTCATCGACACGCGCCTAAGTTTAGCGCACCGCGATTATACCTCAAGGTTCAACTTGTTAGCCGTCTTACGAAATACCGAAAATCGCCGCGCGTGTTTACATCCTTGGCTCGGCCGCGGCTTATGTCATCGTCGTGGACTTGGCACGGACCGAACTGCATCGGGCCGAGTCCCCGTTGCACCGGTGCATCCGCTGCAGTCCACCCGATCGAACGATTCGACGACGTTCTTGTAAAATGTCTCGAATCGATATCTGTTTCATTTTTACTGCTCTCCTATTTTTCTTTCCTACTACTTCTTCGAATAATGCAATTGAAAATATTTCAACAACTTTCGATATCTAGAATGACGAACGAACTCGTCATCGCATTCTAATTCAATGTAATTAAATGACTATCTACTCTCTTGAAAGACATTTTTATTTCACGTCCTCTATTATCTACATTACTTTCTGTGAATCATAGATCTTTAGATAATAATTGCAGACTAACATCTGACTGATCGATACAAGATAAAAAATGTGAGAAATTAAAACAATGCATTCGAAATGGTTCTGCTATCTAATCTCTCGAAGACCCATTCTATCTAATTTCTTACAGTCTATGACTCCATCGATAAAAGATTCAATTCATTATACAGGGTGTCTCAAAAATACTATTACTTTAAGACAAAGTTTTCCTTAATGTGTTCATTCACCAGAAACAACTCGACTGATCAATTTTTAAAATCCGTTCAGTCGCTGCACCAGAATAAAATTAAATACAACAAAAACAAGGATGGCAGACTCATTGATAAATCCAGAAGACACACAGCAGCCTGAGAACGCGATAGATAAACGAATCGCTGGATCGATAACGGGGATTAATCATTGGCAGCGCGGAGGAAAGAATGCGAGGCATCCGATTTGGTATTCTTTTTCGCGGCTGCTCTCGCCTCGTAAAAATTCAGCCGCGCCACGTTCCTCCGGTAACGGTAAATCGTAATCGGTGGGATCGCTCGGATCTAAATGAAAATCTGTACGCGAAACCGTTATCGGCGTGCGCGGCATTCGAGAGGCTCGCGATCGAGAGGATCGTACGGCGGAATTTTCTTCTGCAGAGGAGCACGGAGGAACACCGTTCTGTCGCTCCTATCGATCCCTAATCAGCTTCGCTGCGGAAAAAAATTGGCGAACGGAAGGAAGGAAATTTCGGTGGTTTTGATCTAGGAATTTGGCAACGTTTTGCAACAATTTCTGATTTAAAATGAACACCGAGATTTTTCTCTCTGATTGTACAGTGAAAAATTGAACCAACGAAAGTATTAATTTTTTTGTTAATGATTATTACCACGCCTATATTAACTTAAAGGAGAAAATAATTTTTTTCCTGGTGCTTTTAAAAAGTTTTTTTTATATATTTTTTTGTATTTGTGAAGGCAGAGACCTAAAACTTCTTTTAACTTGAAAGACAATTTAAACAAAATTGAATCTAATGAATAGTTGAAACGGAGACCTAAACATTTCAAGAACTGTATATGGTTTCATATTGGTTTTGGCTCGAGAGACAATTATGAAGTTATGCTTGCGAAGTAGAACCAGCAACATTTTGTAAGTGGAGGTTGTTTATAATCGAGGCTGTTCGGAAATTGTGTTTGTGTGTGTTCGTCGGTTGCAAAGTATCCGGTGACTGAGTATCGGCGCGACAACAACAAAGACGTTCGTGGCGAAACTGTTTAGTAAACATCCGAGATACCCCTGGAACGCATTGCAAACAGATGCTGCGTAATCCCGACGCGATAAGTACGTAGGCGTCGCGATACGGAAGAACGAGTTGTTGGTTCCTTGTACGACAACATCTGGATCGACACTTGCCGATCCACCGGGAGGATTTCATATCCGCGAGTGTTCCTGTAAATCATGAATTAATATCTGTGCGAGCAGAAATAGAATTCGCGAGACCTCGAATCAGGCAATTTACTGGATTGTCGAAAAGAAACAGTGATTTCCTGTGAATATTTGGTGTACGAATTATGTAGTTATAGAGTGCTTCTGTAGATCAGGAATTAATTCTGTGTTCGAATAGAATTTATTCGTGAATTAGTGAATTGAACTCGCAATTGTTTAAACGAACACCCGAGTTAAGAGTCATCTGTCTTGGAGGACACGGTAGCACAACATTGTTCCCTGGAGATGGGCGAAGAGCAAGCCCAGAGGAATCAAGGAAAAATATGTTCATGTTCTACTCGACCTTCGAAACTAGTTTCCAGCGTTGCGTGCTGGTACCGGTTCCACGGTCGCCGCCCTTGCCGGCTCGTCTTCCGAACTCTTCGACGACCTCGAGGGAGCATTCTAGTGCTCAGAAAAAATGTTAAACGACAAGGTAAACATTGCAGAATGTTATGCAAAAATTGCACGTTCGAAGCCTTCTTCATTTTCCACGGAAAAAATCCTAAACGTGTCCTTGGAACGACATCGAAAACATTTTCACCGAAAAATTAAGTTTTGGGAGAAAAGAAATGTTCAACAAGAGTGTAAACATTGTAGCCCTCTTGGTTCTCCATAAAAAAATCCTGAACGTGCCCTTGGGGCGACATCGAAGACACTTTTTGAATAAAAAAAAACATCGAGCGAAAGGTAAAGCACTGTAAAAACAATCTGTAGAAACCAACACACCGAGAGCTGTTTCCATTTGTCCATAAAAAATGTAAACAACTCCCCGGAGCTCCACTGACGATATTTCCAACAACAACCTTTTCCAGCTTCAACGATTTCCAATATTTTTCGACGGAAAAAATCCCAAACAATAGGTCAACAGTACGGAATGAACTGCGAAAAATTCCACACCGAAAGCTCCGTCCATTATATTTTGAGAAAAAGAATCGTACACGTGCCCTTGGAGCGAAACTGCGTCGCGAGCCGAAAGCACGACGCCACCGTCTGACACGGTGACGAATGATTTTTATTTTGAAACGCGGGGAAGACCGCCGATAACGGAGGAACCGTCTGTGGACTCTCGGTGTTTTATCTCGTTGAACTTCGTGGATCTTTTTGAGAGAGAGGGAGAGGGAGAGAGAGAGAGGTTATCGCAGTGATGTTGTAGAGAAGCTGCCTCGCGAACAATTAAATCGCTTGCAAGGCGTGGCGAACGCTTATCTCCCCCGAACTTTAGCTTCTTCCGCATCCGTGGCTTACATTTAATTAACGCGAACGGGACCGATAAAGCTGCCGGGGTTTGCGTAAGACCGGCCTCGCACGCCGCATGCATGTGATCCGTGGCCTCGACTCGGGCCTAGGGCCACGCAACTTCTTACTGTTAGCGATCAGAAACACTGTCTTCCTCGTTGGCAGTCCTCGGCGAAACGGTAAACACCACCAACTTGGTCCCGTATCGCTCCTCACAAGATCTTACGATTCTCCTTGGAAAATTGGACGCGGAAAGTTTTGGATTTACCATTCACATCTTTGTGATTTCATTGTAGACGATGCTAACGAACTTGGTTTACTCCCTAAACAATTTTACGCTTTTATTGTAGTAGTATACGATATACTTTTTTACGATTTATTTAATACGTCGTTATTAATACGATTTTTCGAGCTAATGTATCCAGTTTAGTCAAGTTGGCTAGAATCTGCAAATTGTAAGACGATTACAAGAGTGTTTGTTGACGTGAAATTTCTGTTTTCCATTGTTTCTTTTACTCAGAAAAATGTGACGCATACGCCGGTAAAAGTGTCTCGAAGAGATGATCGGATGCAAAAGAGTTCTGCCATGAAATTCTGTTCCTTATTCGGGATGGATCGAATTTAGGGGTTGATCTGAAAAAGGGTGAGGACACACCGCCAACTGGACAAGGGAGCTTCGTCCCCGCCTTGCCTATCGATCGATCCCCGCCTCGTTATCTGATAGATTCAAGTGCAACGGTTCGCACCCAGGGACTGCGCGTGTTGCAATGTTAATCCGCAGCTGGTGAACTTGGCCTTCTAGTTACCCGGGGAATTATCTATCCTAACCGTCCGCGGAACGGCTTTCCTGATTCCCGCGCGTTTTATTGCATGGCCAATCGTTGCCGTTATGTGCGTTGACCTTTTTCTTCATCACCCTGTGTAGGGAAAACGTTAAAGCGCGAACAAACGACAGGACTTAGGGGATGACCTACACGTTACGCTTGATCTGGACTCACCTTCTTCTTGCGGGGGTGGTGCTCCTCGAGGTAATCGGGCACTATGCCCTCGTCCAGGGTGGTGGAGCCCGGGGTGCTGCTCGACGACGATCCAGAGACATTGTAGGGATAATGTTGCTGATTGTGCGAAGGATGAGCCGGTGTTTGCCACAGGGAACCGGTGGTTGGTGCTCCCTCGTCGCTCAGGGGCGGGCTGGGGGTGCCGCTTCGCCATGAAGCCCCACTGCTGCTGCTGCTGCTGTTCGAGGTGCCGCCAACCCCCGGAGAGCCGACTACTATGCCGCCACCTCCTCCGCCTCGACCTCCCCAGGAACCTTAGTACGAGAAACAACAGGAATTTCCAATTAATTACTTCACTCACGAACACCCTTTCCCTTTCTTTGAGCCCCATGCTCTTTGTCGGCTCCTCTTCGCGAGCCCTTTGCTATTCGTTAACGATTTCGATCGGGTCCCGGGGCTTCCGGGCTCGCCAGCAGGGATACAATAATGATTGAACGTACGTGGAAGATTTGTGCACGGTGTTTGTAAGGTTACTAAGGTTTTTGACTTTACTGAGGAGCAATTTAAATGGTGTGTGTCCGCTGGGGGAACCAGAAGCTCCTCGCGATAAGAAGAGATAAATAAATGAATTTATTGTTGTAACATTTTCTCCTTCCATTATTTCTTTATGCACCATTTAGTAGATCCTTCGTTATCCGAACTGATGACGAAGTCTCTATTGCTGAAATACAACACGATTCTCAAAGTACATGATTTTCAGTATTTATATTTCATTTAATGCTCAACGTTTCACTGATCATTTCGAGGAAGTAAACATGCTCTGAATGGTGGCATGTGGGTACTCGTTCTAAACAGAAAAACGACGCAAACATGATGATATAAGTTTCATAAAAAAATCATTCGGAAAAATTTTTACTTTCTACTTCTTTCTACATGAGTGATCGACGAGCAGTATCTACACACGATATAAACGACACTACGATTCCGAATGATCCCGATCTCGTGTTACGCCCTTTAGAACTAAGAGATGACAAATCAGAAGAGAACTGCTTAAGCTTCACCTTTCGCAGACAAGCACGTCACTCGTATATGTATTTTACGTTAGAATGAAGAATCTACAGTCCGAAAACCGTCTAGTCGACGAAAACAGTGCTCTGGGTGGGCAATAACCTCGCGAGTGGTCAGTGACGCAACACGGTATAGTGATTCGTGCTCACGCATGCACGCATGCATTCGCAAGCCGGCCAGGCCTGTCCAGGCACAAAAGAACGATCGCGCCGCGCGGCGCGCAGGAATAAAATTAAGATCAATTGGCCGCGTTTCTTGGTATTAGTAAGCCATTTACAGTATGATACTGACCGTAATTGTGCTGGCAGTGAAGTGGCAGGGGATTGTGAGGACTGTGTGGCGAGCATGAGAGCGACATGAGGACCAATGCAGCGGTGCATTCGTCCATGCAGTCGCCGCGTTCGTTAGTGCGGCAACCCTCGCGGCCGCATCCGTGGGTTATTCGCTCGTTCCAGCCGGTGTATAATCGCTCGGAGTCGTTGCTTGAGCTGGGTCGCCGTTTCCTTGATCTGAAACCATTAGAGTACAACGCTCAGTGTCGCTCACGGATCCCATTAAAATAAACACCCCGCAGCCCAAGCATTAAAACTAATATCCACGAATTTTACAAATATCTCCGAGTATTCGATGTATGTATTTTTTTATGGACCATTGTTGATAGTTGCCACGATCCACCAATTTTCAGGAATTTTTCCAGGCTATTTGGAGTACATGTGTGATCAAAATCACACGAGTTGGATGTCTTTTTTACAGAGTATGTTTTGGAAAACTTCCGCTAGTCGACAACTAATAAAAGAGGATGAATATCAAACAGTATGAACATGTGTGGTCTGAACCAAAAACAAATTAAACATTCCTAGCACTTTTCCCCTTATATGAATGGAATATTGTTGAAACCCGTCGGACAAACGAGGGACGTTAAAAAATGCAACAGGCAGGAACGATCCGCGAAGGAAATGGATCTCGAGCGGACAGGAACGCATCGAAACGGTCAATCGGCGGACGACTGGAGGAATAACAGAGATTAACCCGTCGTGTAATGCGGGTTCTCTATCTGTCTGTCCGTAAATCGAGGAGATTAGTGGGTGAATAGACAGTTTCGCAAGAGGAAGGACTATCGTGACGAATGTATGCGTACGTTCGCGAATAGAGACAGGGACACTCGCGGAACAATGGCCGACGGCGCGCGGCGCGGCGCGGCGGGCCTTCCTGGAATTTCGCGCTTCTGCAATTACGTAAAATAATGTTCTTTTTCTGCCCCCGTCCCGATGCAACGCGAGTAACGCGACGAGCCCGGTCGTTGTACCGTAATGTCCTGATGGACGACGCACAGTAAATTACTGCTTTTCCGAGAAAAGCTGTAAAGATGTTACGATAACATGCTGCCGCGAATCGTTCAACCTGTTCCCGTAGATTAGTACCCTGGCCTCCGTTTTCTTCCCCTCGTTCTTTTTTTTTTCATTCTATCCCCCTCTCTTTTCGTTAGTTTAATCGTATCGAGTTCTCTTTGTTCGCGAGCGAATGGCTGGAATTATGGTCGCGCGTCAGCGTGTCAGTTGTTTTCAATATTCAATTGGCACATATTCGATTTGTCGTAAATGCACAACATCTGAATTATTAATAGAAATCAGTTCCATCTAGATTGCAACAAACTGGAGTGAACTAAAAATTTATTTTCTGCCTTGATAATGTGTTGGAAATGCTATAACAGTGTTTTCAATTAAATTATACGATATATTATATGCATAACATTTTTAATTCATTAGTAATAACGCAGATCGCTAGAATGAATGAAACAGTTTCGGATGAAATGAACCAAAAGAAGTTCGAAGAGGAGGTTACAAATTGTTCGAATCTTAGCGATCCACCATGTACATATAATGCAGCGATCCGAAGCCACGCTTGAGATAAGATTCGCGATTAAACGGAATTTTTGCAAATGTACTCCAGCCTTTGATAGCCACCTGTGAAGGCCGATAATGCGATAATCGTAATCATGATTGGTATTGAAATGCCGAAGCGAAAGTGGCAGCACGATCGGAGACACCCTTGATAGACTGAGCGGAGCGAGTGGATCGAATGTTCGTCGGAGGACATTCGACACCGGGTAATCGATAGAAACCCTGACTTTCTAGAAAATTACGGTGTAAATTTTCCTCGTTATCTGGCTGGCTCCGGTATCGGCCAACCCCGTGGAATAATCGAATCGATACGGATGTCCTGCGAGGTGACGCCGACTGATAGCGGCGACGTCGGTCTTTGATAATCACCCGCGAACCTGCTACTTGATTGTCGCTCGAGACTTAATCAAACAGCGATACTTCACTCGTAATTATTATTTCTTGCCTATTGCTCTGATATATCAATCATTGCGACCTCTCTGTCGCAGACATTCAATTTGTTAGTGAATGTGCCAGAGTCACTGGCAGTCTAAATATTTTACAAAGTGATTACATAGTTTATTTACAAAAATACTGTAATATAATTAAATTTATAAGGGTGAAAGAAACGCGAGAGGGTGGCAGACAAAATATTGTGCAAAGTGAGGAGCAGACGGTTGTTTTTTTTTTAAGTTATTCGATATTCACATACCGACATAAAAGATGGCGTACCCTGTACAAGCAGCGCACAATAGTATTTCTATATTTATTAAATTTTTTCACTGTCAAACTTCATGTTTGATATATTCTTAGAAATGCAAATGATTACAGCCTCTTCGGTGCAAAGTTGAGAAGGAGAGTTGGTATAATATAAATAGTACAGTAATGCAGAAATAAAGAAAATAGTCATAACGAATAAATAGAAATAAAAATAATAAATAAATAAAAATAAAAATGAAAAATCCCAAGCACAGGAATAGATTCGACAGATTTCAATCTGATTTAGAACATGATCGCTAATTGCACGCGTAGTACCGCGTACGACCAAAACAACCTCCGATAGCTTCCTCGAGGTGTTCGTATCCTGTTTCGAACCGGTCCGCTCCGATTGGTCGCGGGAGTCTATTTGGACCTCTGTGTACAGTACGTCCAAACCAGTTATCATAACTATGGACATGTAAACAATGAATGTTTGAAAGATGACTCGAGCGATCCGCCGACATCGCAGCTGACACGATCAGCCCGAAGGTGTATAACCATGATATCGATCATCCTTTCCTACGGCTCGTGTTGCCTGCGCTCGGCGTCTGTAATTACCCTAAGCTAAGCTATAAGAACATGGATCCCTCCCGAACAGATGGAAACAAACTTCCAAGCTGTGTTTTAGAAATGATTGCAAACAGAACCGGTTCGCGACGTCGGCAATTTATGGAATGCTGAATCAACTGAGAAACTTCCGACTCTTTCTCAAGCACTTTTTCATTTCTAATGATTTTTTAATGAGACCTCTATCGACACACCCGTGACAATTTTCTGATCGAAACGATACCAAACACGACACCACGAACGCAGCACCGATCAGTTCGGAAAACGGAGGTTCCACTAAATCGTGAATTAAACTGGTGAATGTGATCCAAAGTGGGCCGTGTTGGGTATCGTTTTAATCAGAAAAATGTCGCGGATACAACGATGAATAAAAATGTTATAATAATGAAGTTACATCTCGAGCGTTCAGAAATCAGAGGATTTGGTTCGCGAAGAGATTCCTCAGCCTGGACGCGGCACTTTATCAGGACAATGTTCATTCCTGGAGGCGTAGCACCGTGTTCGCGGTACTTTCTAGAAACCGGGCGCAGGTTTCACCTTCGCGACGCTCTTTCTCCGGGGTTCGGGAGGGGAATCATGGAGAGACTTTCGTGGCGAACGGTTGGTTTTGCTGGTAGAACGGGGAGGAAAGGGGGTTGGGTGCTGGTGCATACGCGGAACAGAAGGCGGCCCCCTCGGAACGAGCGTATAGCGTGTTCGCGAAGGACACGCGGCTGCATACATATATACAGGGTGTTAAAAAAAAACCATTCAACATTAATATGGTACAATAGAACACACTGTGCTGTGTAAAACAGCCTTAGTAAACATAGCTCGAAAAAGGTCAACCGTCTCTGAGATATAAACATTTTTGTTTGCCAACATCACGATTCGTTTACTACTGGCCTTTTGATATTTACAGAAGATTTTCCACGCTCCTCGTTTATTTCCTTCCATTTATACACTACTGACCGAATCCGGATGAAATCTACTGTCGGCCTTTGAATGAGGAGATTCAGAACGCGGTTTATAAACACTGAAGTGAGGAAGTTGATCATTTAAAATAATCAATGTGTTTCAACATTTCCATACATTGTACCGTTAATTTAGGTGCCTCACTCTGTATAGTTGGTTTTCTGCGTGCGTGGCGGGGGAGGAAAGAGGCAGAACGAAAGAGGGAGAGAGGGAGAGAAAGAGAGAGAGAGAGAAGGAGAGAGAAGGAGAGGGAGGGAGAGGAACGCGAAACGACGTAGTCAAGGCCGCAGCTAAGCCGTTCCGCTCGGACCGGTACCATCGAGAGTCTAAAGTGAAACGTCGCGTTACCCGCCGCCACGGAATGACGCACGACCTAGACGGTATTTCGAAAGTAACACCTCCCGGGCTACACACGTATACACGTAGTACACCGTCCCGTTTTCTTCGAGAGCTAACGGGGCCCCGGCTGGCAAACGAGCGAGCGAGCGCCGCGCATGAAAGCGCAGAGGAACAGCCGCGGCGCTCGGCGCGATTGCCCGATAATTACCCCCTCGAATCGCAACAGGTAAGCGGCCGGAGAACGCCGGATCGAACCGGTCGAGCATTGCCTTCTGGAAATGTCGGGGACCCCGGGAGCTTTCGCGATCTCCACTCGATTGAACCCTTGTGGAACGTGGAACTTGCCCTCTGTGGAATATCGAGTCTGATTGCGAGGAAATCGGGGCGGGGGACACGCCCACTCGGGGTATTTCGTGTGGAGGGAGGTGGAGAGGCGGGCTTTGAACTCTTAAGTTATGGTTTTACTGATATACTGGAAATGGGTTGATGTGTGGGATGTTTACCGAGGAAACTGTGGAAATTGCACAGACCACGCCCATTTCGGGTAGAGGGAGCTAGATGAATAGCTGTTGGACTCTTTCTTTGATGTGTCGTTGGATTCTCTTTTTGTTGGACGTGAAAGAAAACAGACATAAATCATAGTGGAGAGTACCGAGAAATCGATGGATAAAAATCGGAGTGGATTCCAAGGAAGCAGAGGTCGAAGTAGAACGAATGCTCGATAGAACGAAACAGAAGCGTTTCCACGTTCATTCACTCGGGTTTGACACAGATCTCTTGAACTTTTCTACGATCTTAATGAAGCGGGCAAGTATCTAGACCACGGAAGCTCGAAAATGGCGTCTTCTCCGGAGAGTTCAGACTTGCGCAGGCCGAAGTGCCTGTTCAATTAAAGAGACGCGCGCGCGGCTCCGGCCTGCTAGCTCTCTCAAAGACGCTCCGGCAAAAACGAAAGAGAAAGTAAATTGCCCCGGCGCAACGCGTTGTACAGAGAACGCTCCCAATACTTCGCCTTGTACTTGGACGCGGAATAATCTTCCGTCGTGCCTTTTTTTTTCTTTGCTCGTTGCGTGCTAATTACAAGCAGCCAGGACGTAGCTATAAAAATTGGAGCGTGGGAAACGGGTTCCCGATCGATCGATCGACCTTTCTCCGATTCAAGTGCACCCTTTCACGGCACCTGCCAGGATGCATAAATCATGCTCCAGAAAGACGGATCCTGCGACATCTGCCGAAAAGATTGGCCGTACCATTATTTAAAATGTTTAATCACGTGTAAAGGGTTAAAAAATAGGAACTACAATATGTAATCCAGAATTTCAAAAAATGTTTGAAAGCCTAGAACGCCGATAAGAATACTTCCTTGTCGTAAAACAAGATTTCAGAGAGGAACAACCTGTTCAAGTATCAAAGTAATTTTAAGGAATCATTCCCTACAATCTAAAGGTCCCTCGTTAACGACTGCAAATTTCCCAAAAACGATTTCTCCAGCACTTCGCCACATTATCCGAACTAATTTGTTCGCAGCCTAATCGAGGTCCGGGCGTCATTAGCCTGGAAAGTGGTTTCGGAACAGGCTTCGATAATTGTGTAGGCGATTTGAAAGGAGGATCCCCTAATTATTTTCCGCGGCTCGGTCCGCCACGCATCGCGTCCGCGTGCTAACTAAGTGAAAACGACGCATTATCCGACCTTTGTCTAAAGTATAGCTTAATGGGGCTAATTCGAAGCGTCTAGACGCGCGTCATTAAGCCATCCTCGTTCGCAGATGTTATCGGAACCGATCGCTGCGATTTAAGGAGGCCGTTGATCTGTTGTGTGCCAACGTCACTCGATATCTATACTGTGTACCCTGTATCGCGTATATTAAACACGCTATGTTGGACACGCGTAATAACTGCGTTTTGCTCGATTGTTAACTGCGTTTGGGAGTCGATACTAACTTTATCACCTATTTCACAGATGCCATTTTAGTGCCACGGTATTGTACATGTTACAATAATTTTAATGCTTTCCGGATTTCATGCATCTGCGAGAAAAATGAGTGGGTGCAATTTAAAGCCAGTGAACACATAAAAAATATTTTAAAATATCAATACATTCATTCCTGCTTATTCAAATCATCAAGAGGAGATAATATTTCTGCCTGACTTCTCTTGATTGTAATCGATGCAAACAATTTTTATTTCACATAAAGATACGTCACGTACTACACCGACCAAAACCCTTAGTTTTCTTTCACAAACATTTTACGAGTTGACCGCACTGGAAAGTTCACGTGCTTCTAAAAATGGTATTTACTTATGTACCATTAGCATATCAAATTGAAGTGTTTGTAAACACACTACAAGACGAGAGAGGATGCAAATGCACAACCAGAATCAAAAAACGTCCCCTTTTTGCGACATGAAATTTTGATTATAACGGAATACGTCGTCGATCATCGTCGTTTACGATCTCCTCCCGTTGACAGTCAATGTCGGTTCATCGGTTCGACATACGTCGATCGTCGCGCGACCGTGTCCTTGCCTCGTTGCATAACGTTATGTCACCGGGCGATGATAATGACGCTCGTTAATGGCCGAGGACTCGTAATCGTGCGTGCGTTTTCCGGCGATCTTGCCGGAGACGCCGGGAAAATGGCCGTCGCCACCAACATGGCGGAAGTTCCACCATTAATTGGCCTATCTGGCCACCGGCCAAGATCAATTAGCGGACTGCGGATGCTTATGCAAATTTACGTCCTTCCGGAATGATTTACGGGGACGCGGATTCGAAGTGAGGAAACGCTTTCCAGATCGATCCGCGAGTTTATTTCAACAAATGCTATGTTACTATTTTATGTTTCTCACAAATGCATAAAATTAATAAGGCTGAATTAAAGGATCTACCGAGCATTATATATGACTGGCAATTATTTAGATTTCGTGCAATTTTTACTACGGCAACAGGCTTATGAGGAAAACATGATTTCTCCCAAGAATCTCGATAATCGTAAAATAAAATCCCAACAAAAACATCCTGTAAAGAGGAGCCAAGTTCCTATGGCCGTAAAAAGTTGTGAGATCAAAAAAGATACGGCCAAGCTCGTTAGCTCAGAAATACTTCTTGCAATACTGAAAAAAACGTTTGTAAAAATTAGTTTAAAAGAACGCTATTTAAATTTTAAAGAGTTACATGAAGGACTAAATTATTCAAACTTAGCCGCTACCTAACACCTTTTTATGTACCTAGATATTGAAAATATGACCAACATTTTACGTAAATGATAAAACTAACGTACAATGATTTGTCCAAAAATGCAGAAATGAACCAACAAAGGCATAAATTGCTACAACAAGAAATAAATGAGAAAAGAAACCGGCTGAGAGACGTAAAGGAAAAGAGTTCTACGTACGGTACGCGTCCCCTCATCTTCGATTGAATTTTCTCCGAGCGAGCACACCGATCCGACTGGGAGAGCCCGTCGTAAAGGGGAGGGGCCGTCGTAAAGGGGGAGGGGCTGTGTCCTGTGCCCTGGCCCCCGGAGCACGCTCGCGGTTGCCCCAGAAACCGTAATGCACTTCGGGTTATATGGGTCGGGAAGCGCGTTGATCCATATTCGGGATGCGACCTACCCGGCCGGCGCACGGCGCGGGTAACTGGGTCACCGACACGCGGAACTCGGTTGCCAGCCACCCTCTCCTCGATCCTTAAACCCTCCATCGGACAAACCGAATTCCGAAAAAAAAACCACCCCGTTGGCCGGGGTCTCCCGGTGACCTGATTCTTCAGCTCCGGCGCGCCCGATCGAAAATCGAGGACTCTCGTCGATCCGAACCGTCAAGGTCAGTCTCGGGAGCCCTCGGTTTCGGGATCTTAAGGAGATAGACCTGGAGAAATCAAGGATTAGGTTCTAGGTTAACCCCTTGCACTCGAAGCAATTTATCCTCGAAAGTGAAACATTTCTTGTGACCTAGAATATTTCCATTCCCTATGATTTTTTAAATTTTATTCTAACTGTTTAGCAGTTGATTAGAGATACCGATACATTCAATAATGTAAAGAATATTTTGAATAATGGTACAGTAATTGTTCGAGTTCTGAGGGTTAAGTTTGTTAAATCTACCATGATCTTGTAACTTCACTATTTTTGTGTGTGTGTGGCTCAAACTAATTGTCTCTTATGGAGTCCACGTTAAAAATGAATTTAATACGCTTCGTAAAACCTCGGGGGTCCGTGATTTGCATCGATATAACGATCTCTTCGGGTACCGTACGATGCCACGTTGAAGAACGAAGTTCTAGACGCTGCTCGCGAAGAGAGAAAGTTGCTCCGAGCAGCCGTTCGATTCCCGCGGTAGGGAAACGCGGCGATCAATGAGTCGCGACGATAAGGAGCGCGATAAATATTTTCAATGGGCGACAGTAGGGGCGGCAAGAGAGGGACGAGAGAGTGAGCAGGGGGGGCCGTGCCGTTTGTTAACGCGGTTGACGGTCAATGCCGGTCGCGTTTGAGGATTCCGGACTAGTGGAAACGGCGCCGGTGATTTCAATGTAACTCCATTCGAAGGAGACGTACAGCCAGCTCGTAAATTAAACGCGGCCCGTCGGGAAGCATCCGTTTCGACGCAACAAGCAAACAAACGGGAAGAAGAATAAACGGAGGGAGAGAGTGTGCTGAATGAAATTGATGTGTTTATACGTTCCCTCCGTAAGGACGCGCCCCGCCTCGAATCGGTCAGGTGATCGTAGATCACTTCTGAACGGTGTTGGGGATCGTTCCCCGTGACTCTAAACAGGTCGGGGTGGAGAAGGCTGATTTATTTTCGATTCTTGGAAAAACTGGAAGTCTGTATAGTATGAATTAAGAAAAAGTGGTGGATATCATTTGTCGACGAATCAAAGAAGTCGCGGAAGCATAAGCAAAGACAATCCATTGGACGCGCGAACAAACGGTGGGGACGCCGTGCGCGACGGTAAGGGGGGAAGATCGTGCGTCGTTTCCAGCACGTGGCTTTGTTATGATAATACAGTGGCGATAAATACCTCTTGTTGAAGCGATCGTGGCGCAGATTGCGTGTGCGTCGTGCGTTCGCCAGGTAGCGAGGTATCGAGACGCGTGGCCGTGTCTTCATCGGGCTGTCGCGCGCGAAAGGAGGATCCTTGCTCGGGTGAAACTCTAGGGAAAGGAGACGACGAGTTTTCCCGGACTCGTGCCGCTCCTCCGGTGCCGGGGACAGACGGCTGCACCCCATAAGGAACGCGTGGCAAGTACATCGATCCGGTTCCGAACGATATCCGGGTTACGAGTCGAATGGCGGGTCAGTCCGCCGGATACAGGAACGCTGTAGAGCCGGCCGGCCGGCCTGCCTGTATCGAGCGACCTGATTCCAAGGCAGGACACAACCCGGACAACCTGATTTCAACCGCGCCGACCCCATTCCCTGTCCCAATTCCCCCAATCACACGCCGGCACGGAATTTACGAGCGCGAAGTCGACGCTCGTTCGCCTAAAATCCCTCGCCTAACACCCTAGTCCTCGCGATGCATAGGCAACGAGGCGGTTTACCGCCCCGGCGATCATTCCGGCTAATACGGTCAGTCATGGAGGATGAATTCTTCAATTCTTCATTTTATCGCCTCCTCGGGAAAAGATTTTGTTGGAAACGTTCGTTTACGATCGCTACACTGATCTTACGAGGGAAGGACCCCAAGTGTCCGACTTCGATTTCGATAATGTTTTGTGAGATGATGGTATATGTGTGGATCCCTAATTATGTATGCAGAATATTAGGTGTAGTTACTCAATAGTTTTAAAGATATCAACAATTCAAGTTTCAAGAACTAAATCGTTAATCAAAATCTGAAATAATGGACGAGCTGCATGCGCTTCTCACTTAAATAGTTGAATCGCTCGGCTCGCAACTTTAAGACCGACACACACGACCCTGATGTCCTCAATGAGAGGATATTCATTTCCCAAGAATTAATCCAGAAGGTACATTGGGCTCCACATGGGATCCCAAAGAGTAATTAAGGAGTCGTTTGGAGGAACATTAAAGTTTCAGTCTGTTAAGACTCGCAGACCCCGCTAGTCACCCAAGCCCTCAAAGGGATCACGGCCTTCAGCTCCAGCGAAAGAAAAGAGGATTTCCCTCGGAGCGATGAATCGCAGCGAATAGAAGCTCGTGACTGGGATTCTCGGGGGTGCACGAGGTCATCTAATTAGTCGCGTTATCTTGTCGACCTTCCCCGAGTCCCTCGGATAACAGACAAAAGCTGCTCGCGTTCAAGAGCACCGGTAGAGCATCCAGGGAAAAAAATCTCTAACCGGCAAGGTCTCGAGATTTCGCGCGATACTACAGCGAAGTTGTTCGATATGACACTTTGGTTGATGAGATGGGAAGCTCTCTCTCTCTCTCTCTCTCTCTCTCTCTCTCTCTCTCTCTCTCTCTCTCTCTCTCTCGACTGATAAGCTTCGGAACTCTTTGATGGCATTTTGTTTCGTAATTAGACTTGAATTGATCATGCTTGTCCGTACAATGACATCAAAAACCCTCGGAAGACGGACCACTGTTTTGTTGTTTTTAAAAGACTCAACTCATTTCGAAATTGTAGGAAATGTGTTCCTTTAATCTTCCCGCTACAGTTAACTCTCTGATGGAGATAACCCTGGTTTCTATTAACTCGGAGATAAATGCAAACTTGCATAGCCTTTTGAAATTAACAAAATTATATAAAATTATATGTACCACCACATTTCTCGCTATTCGATAAATTCCTGTTTAATTTTATAATTTCTCATCTACGGAAATTTAAACGAGACAGCGAGATTCTAATTAAATTAGAACACGTTACTTTAAAACGAGTCGAATGGAACTAGTTACGAAAGAGCTCGCCATTTTGCGGCGTTTTGATTGCCCAGCCGGCTTGGAGCGCGCGAAATAACCGGGTCTCGTATTAGACGGTATTAGGCCGCGTCCACACGGTCACCGGGGGAGCTGTGGACCGTATGCACGTGTGCGACACAGTGCCGGTGCATAGGTATAGCGGAGAGGTGCCGGGTACGGTTGTCGGTGTTGGTGCACGTGTAGCGTTCCCGTTTCATTGGCCCAGATTCGCCATTGGATAGAGGAGCGACCCACCCCTTGACCAGTCCAAGTGGGAGAGGGCCAAGAGCGTCGTCACCGGAGCCCTCTTCCTCATCTCCTCCTGCCCTCGACCACGGTTTTCGTCGTCTTTTCTCGCCCCGGACCTCGCCTCCTCCTCAACAAGTAGCGGCCGGAGCTGTGCCAATTACTACAACAGGTACATGCGACGGCACGTGCGATCGGGCGCATAGGTGCAGGCCAGGGGGGAAGAGAAAGAACGAGAGCGACCAAACGAGTGGGTGGTCGAAGCAGAGAGAGAGGCTCGTAGCACGAGGCACGGAGAGAGCACGGGAAGCTAGCACAAGATAGAGGGTTTGAAAATAAGAACAGGGGATAGAGAGCTGATGCTCCTTACCTCGAGCAAGTTCTCTTAAAGCTCAAGTTTTATTTTTCGAGATCTCTCTCTCTTAAGCTCTCCCAAGTTGATACTCGATTTCTCAAGCAATTCGAGCGAGAGATAGAGAAAAGACAGTGAAGAGAGCGGAAGATAAGAGATAGAAAGAGACCTTGACATGGAGATCTGGAAGAATAGCTTGAACTTGAGAGGTGGGAAAGTTGAGAGATAAAGAACTTGGAAAAGCTTGAAGAAAGGATCGAGAGAGAGAGAGAGAGAGAGAGAGAGAGAGAGAGAGAGAGAGCTTGAAATAGAGGTTTTAAAAAATAGCCTGAGCTCGAGATCGAGAGCCGAAGAAAGAAGGCTCGATAAGAGCGAAAAGGTAGAGGGGAAGAAAGCTCGTGAGAGCAGAAGATGCAGCAGTATGCACACACATCTCAGTAATCTCTGAGCGTGTTGAAGTGGAAAGAGAGCGGCGCGTGGGTCGCCAGAGGGTAGAAAAGCAACAACGCTTGACAAGATAAAGACAGACAGAGCGAGAGAGAGAGCCTATAATAGAGGGTGGTGCAGAGAGGGGGGAGTGAGTAGGCGAGGTAGAGGGTGTGTTGTCGAAAGGGAAAGAGGGGGAGGGAAAACAGGAAGGATGAAAACGCCGCGCGTGGCTCTCCGTGTACCTGACCCATTTATCCGATGCGACTCCGCACCGGTGGCTACGTAGCTCTATCGATCGGCCTAGATACGGTGGCCCCAGCCTGGCACGACCTACTATTTGTTAGGGCATCTCAACCACCCTCGTGTAACCAGCCCCGCCGCGCCACCCACGCCACTTTCCAAGCCATACTGCCACGCCGGGCCGCGCGCAATGCCGCGCCGGTGGAGTTTCTCCCGCGTCGCTTGTATTCAGCCTCGACTTTCCACGATCCTTCGCGATCTTCTTCCTCTTCGAACCTCCGCGCTGCACTCTGCACGCTTTATCGACTAAACGAAGGTCGCGGACGACGAGATGGGCCTTGGCTCCTCCGGCGGACACGTGGCTGCACACTTAACCCCTTTGGGAGCAACCTTTTCCCTACACCCAGTCTCGTTGCAATTGTTCAGTCCTGAGACTTCTACCGAAATGGAAAATACCGGTATCATGCGGTATAGTCACTGGTATTTATGTATTTCGATATTGTTACGATTTCAGGAGTATGTATGTCGGTTTCGGTTACAATCCTATTAGCGCAATACCGGTTGCAAAGCTCTGGAGTCTGACGAGCAATAGACAAAAGTAAAAACAGTGGGGTCTAAAATTCATGGTTTTTGGTATTGTAGAATATCAATATTTGTTTCAACTTAATTATCCAATTTTTGTTGTAGTGATTGAGATTATTTTATTTCAGGTTTGTCTAATTAATTTTATTTCTACAAGTTATGTTTAATATAATAAGGCTTCCCTGCAGAATAATTGTTTCGAAGTATTAACAATTTATCCTATTTCTTTTATGTTAAATGTCTATCAACGTGATTTTTAATAAAAGTACCTCAGAGAGTGATTTTTGGTTTCCCAAAGGTGTACAAAGTCCTCCATAGAACCGACTCGGCTATCGATATTGCTACATTACGAAATGATTTATGCGAATGTTTGAACGCAGGGGTGTCCCCAAAGAGGTACATGGAAATTCGCGGAAGTGTTCTTTGGAACTGTCGTTTGAGGTAGTTGTTTTAAAATTACAAACTCGATGGCCCCATGGAAAGTCATATTTTCTAACCCTCTTTTAAAATGACTGGACCATTCATATTCATATGGCTACTCTTATCGCGTGTTCTCGTATTCATGAATCCTCTTTCGGACCAAGAATTTTAAAACCGGTCCCTAAGACACCGAGTTAACTCAAAAGAATTTACAACGACCGGGGAAAAAATCGTAGAACAAATTTTGAACGAATCCATGGCAAATTGATTGCGAGAAAACATTCCACGACGTTCAAATATTGCGCCAGCATCCTAGATAAAGGAAAATGTCGAGCGAACGGTGATCTCGCACGCGGATCTCTGTGTGCGCTGCGCACACAGAGCTGAAACGAGCTGTAATTTACAAGCATTGTCGTACAAGGGTAGAGCCAAGCTGCCACGTTGTACATCAACTTGTTGTACATCATTCCGACAGTGTTGTCCGAGCAAACGTCGCGGAAGACATTGAACGGGTGGTGATCTCGGCGTTTCAGTTTCACGGCGATCAAGCAGAAGAAAACAAGACGGTTTCGTTACGGCCGAGCCAAGACAGAAAGAGATTCGCGGGACAAAAATGACATCTGCCAGTCGAGCGCGCTGCTGTAGGTCAAGAGCACGCGACTCGCTGGCATATTTTGTCGCCCGGGACCTTGGCTTTCTGTGTGTCTAGGTTGCACTCCGCTGACAATGGACCTGAGCTCGAGCGCTGCTCTCGTCTCCGCGAGAGGATTCAGAGGACTATGTTTGAACCTGGTGTCGGCTCCCTGGAGGGAGTCCATTCCCCGATCTCTGACGCCTCTGATCTTTGGAAAAATTCTCTTGCTTTTTCTCCTGATGGTAAATATCGATCTCTCGCGACCCCGAACGCGCGAGCAGTTCAATTCATAGCTCTTATTCAAGGAAGACATTTTTTATTTAATCTCAGTCTCTCAGAATTGTTCCAGGAAATTTTTATTTTCTACACACATTCGCATTACTATCTACTATATTATTTACAAATCCTGATCCTACATGTATCGTGATGTGTGTCGAACTACAAGATTTTGCAACATATTAATTTTTTTTCAGCCAAGACACGCGTAGACACGTTTTCTCTTGGTTGGCCTTGTCCCGTCTGCCATAGCCTTGCGCAACTTTGTTTGATATGCTTCACGGACAACGAGTTCGAAGATTACTGTAGGTCAGTGCAAGGATTAACCCCTGGCTGGGTTTAAAAAGTTGATTTTTATTTCATGAGTGCGCATAGAAATAGCAGTCGAGGCTCGACGTCAGAAATGACTGTTTAAAACTATTACATAAAGGCTCTGATACGGTGAATTGCTGGACCGTAGGTTTTATTTATTGCAAAAATCATGTGAAAATATCGGAAGGATCTAAGAAGGCTGTAATAAGATAACCTGTTTCAATTAATTGAGAGAATAAATAAATTCCTACGTAGTTCCAGGATTATTAAATATTCTAAGTCGTGTTAAAAAATTATTAGCAAAGTAGTTCAAGGATAAAAAGGAGATAAAAAATATAAATAGATTGAGAAGAAACGTAATTTCCAAGTCCGATTTTGCAAGCAGTTTTAAATGGGAATACTGCTTCGTTGATCGCAGATCCACGCGAGCAACGAACCAATGGCGACCCTGGACTACAACAGGGCGGGTCAGAAAACTAGGCCAAGTCGAATCTCTGGTTCCATTCTGGATTGAGAGCCCTATATTCCACAGAACCTCCTTTCTTCCCATGATCTCGCCATTTTAACGTGTAACACACTCGTAATCGCAGCAATATCTCGATGGATGCGAAAAAGATGTGCACGACCGTGACAGAACTATTTTGTTTATAATTATTTTGTTCGTGGAACTTCCGGCAACGTATCCGTCACATTCTTCTGATTAAAATGAGCCCAAGCACGATACGTTTGGGACTGTTTTTACATTTTCCTTATTTCTGCTATTAGCTGAACATTTTCCACTTAGTTCGGATAATCAAGATTTTACTATATCGTGGATTAAACAGGTAAATGTGATAGAAAATGGGTCGTGTTTGGTGTCATTTTAATCAGCAAAATGTCGCGAGTGCGATGGGTTAGTATGCTGATCTTTATGCAAAATAAAAATGTTTATCTTCTGCAAGGAACAGGAGCTGCATAGACAGTTATTTTTTCTCGTAATAATTCTACCGAGTTACAAATAATAAAAACATAAAATCCACAGTTTAGATTAATGAAATTCTCTGTTGCGTATGATGCAAACCTATGACAGCTATTCTGATGTAAAAAAAACGTTACCGACAGCACATTGTCAAAATGAAAGCGTGCTAGCGCGGATTATGCGGCAGCGAGAGGAAGAATGGGACCGCCGAAATCGTCGTTTCGAATAAAAGCAGCCCCGGGGCAGATTTTTACGAGGAGTAATGGCAAGAGATTGGAACTTCTCCAAGTGTTCAACATTGTCTTCGCCGTTTCCATCAGAAGTTTCTTGACCCAGTTTCGCGATCCACCTCGCGGCCTCCATGGGAATGGGAATTCCATGGACGGTGCCTCGCGATTTTCCCTATCCTCGCGTCACGGTTTAATTGGAGATTGAAACCGTGCTCCGCGACTGGTAAATCGTTCGGAGCCGGGAATTCCGCGAGTGAAAGTCCCCTGGCACTTTCCATACGAGTGCGTCTAGGATGTCAAGCGAGTTCGTTGGAATTCTCGAATCGGAAACGGCGAACCGAGACAGCAGAAAAATCGATTCGATGCCGCTCGTCGAATGCAAACGATTTATGTTAACGATCGTTATTTCCAATTAGAAATTAGGCCGGAGATTTTCAGAACGGCTGTCCGACGAGCATTCGATCGAGCTCGGGCTTTTAATATAAGTAATCCCCAAGGTCAGAATTATATAGAATTGACAATCGATAGGGTCTATACTTGCCGCGACACGCCGCTGAATAATTACGCAAATAGATCCATTTTATTTATACCGCGGTCTATTTTCAAATTTTCTTTCGCGTCCCGATGGGTAACTAAAACTGCGCTTTTATAGGAATCTGGGTCTCGTTCGGGGCAGATTTTATCTAAGCTTGTTTAAACGCACGAGAGTGAAAAACCACTGAATCAGAATTGAAAATGGGGACTTTGACAAAAATAGAGCTCGGACGCGAGGAAGTAGAGGCTCTTCGAAATGAGCACAGAATGTTGTAAGATTTAATTGTACGAAGTGGTGTAAGTTTCGAAGGGGACCAAGTATTTTTAATTGTCACCGTTTCCACGCGCGACAGCTCAGTTATCCGGGGTTAATAGGGGCCAGCACAACTCTCGCCCTTCCATCAGCAATCCCATCTACATAATATCCCCTATCATCTGACGCAAAGTCGCCGAGAGTCGTGGACAATCCCTTCCTCGGTGCAATTACCGTGCGAGCGAGACAATACTGATCGTAATTGTAACCCTGCGACGCGGGTCTGTTGAACCCGACGTCGACATCGGCGTCGACGTTGACCACGAGGCCACCCGGTTCGTCTCCCGATGGAAGCGTTATCAAGATCGACGTCGATTGGACTCAATTAACACGGCGAAGCCTTCGAATGCCACGCGAAAGAACGAATATTCACGAATCCATTGTAATCAATGGGGCAAAACAATCTCTTTACGAAACGTTCGTTAACCCTTAGCACGCGAATGGTGACTCCGAGAGAGGCGCCACTAAAAATTGCTGTACCATTATTCAAAATCGTCTGGTCAATTACTAAACTAATAATAAAATTTCAAAAATCATAGGGAAATAATCTAGGTCGGAAGAAATCTTTAATTTTCCTGTTAAAATCGCTCCGAGTGCAAAGGGTTAATATACCCGTGACATCTTTCTGTTTCAAATGAGCCGCAAAACGATACAATTCGTCTAATCCACGATTTAATAGAACCTCCATTATCTATTCTATCTATTACTTGAAAAATTCACGATCCACCGAGTGCGAATAACCGAGGTTCCACTTTATCGTGGATTAAACAAGCATACAAGAACCGAACAGCGTCGTGCTTCGTATCATTTTAATCCGACAAACGTTGCGAACATTTCCGTGAAAGTTTCATTCGAGAATCGATCAGAACAAAGAGGTATTACTCCATTTGATATATTTCCCACGATCAGGAACAGTGTCGCTGCAAGATCTACGTAACATTTCAGTCCCGAATTTTCCAAATACTGTGAATTCAATTTCGCCACGTTCATAGGGCAACGCATGCACTCTCCAGGCTCTGTGGGTTCGGTGTTGAGGGTGGTCGGACTCGCGGGGGCTTGGATCGAAACAGGACATCGTCGTCCTGGAATGGGGGTTGGGAGGGTTGCTAGGTGCCTGTAGAGTGGTCGACGGGTTGCGGGGGATGGAGGGTGGACACCTCGAATATACAGACCGTGGTAGTGCACCTGACCCATATCGCGCCGCGGTATTGATCGACCTAATTCCCGTAAAGCCGGCCGCCCCTGTCCTCCTCCTCCTCCGCCTCCTCTGCCTCCTCTTTCCTCCCCACCACCTACTTCTCTGCTTCCTGCCCCCGCCCGTGGAGATTGCCGGCCCGAAATTACGTAAGTTAACCTACTGACTCACTGCACCCGTTGCCGCAGCAGAAACTTTCAGTTGTTACATCCACCAACCTCCCCCGGAAACCCGGTTGCATCCGTGTAAACGCGACGGTCGTCGTCCACGGTGCAGCATTTCGAGGCTAACGAGAGGAGCGTCGGTGTTTCGCAGTTGAGGCTCGTTCGCGATTCATGAAAGCGTCTCGTTATGTACCCTGCTGGGTTATTAGACGATCTTGTTTTTATAGGTGTTTCTAGCGTGGTTAGCCGCAGATTGATTCGGAAGATTGCGTTGCAGGGGTGGGTTTGCTTTTGGTTTTCAAGACAGGTTTCTGAAAGTGGTCCAGGATTTTGTAATAACTCCTTTAAATGGTGAACGCACCTACCAACTAAACTATGATATAATAGTTTCGCTTGGCATTATTATACAATAGAATATGATTTTTAATCTCCCTTGTAGTACAGACGATTGAAAATCCTGTTAATATGTATTAACCCTCCAACCGCGGGCGACGCGCACGTACGCGTTTAGCTCCTCCCGTGCGAAATCGCGGAGCACGCTATTATAGCTACTGAAATCTTCCCGCGAATTTGTACGAATAAAGGGGAAAATAGCCCGCGGTTAGAGGGTTAATATGTTGAAAAGAATAGATCAATATTTTTAAATTCTAAATAATTTTATATATTTTGCAGGAGGATGTACCGTATTTGATAAAAAGATATAGTTACGTCCTTGGATAAATTGATAGGCTCACAGACAATTCAACATCTCGCAGAGAAGTGTGTTTGAACAAAGGGTTTCTAATTAAATCGTGTCCATGCGTTTAAACAAGCATTTCGGATAGCCGCGAACGAATGTTTATTGAAGCACTGGCGTAAATGAAAGTGCTATTGCATCGTCGGTTATAGATCGCCGCCGCGAGCAACGAACCAATGGCGACCCTGGACTACAACAGGGCGGGTCAGGTAACTAGGCCAAGTCGAATCTTCCATTCGATTGCAGACCGACAGAGAAAGACAGAGAGAGGGGGAGAGAGAGAGAGAAAGCTAATTCGAACGGTACAGAATCGCATTTCTTCCGTCGATTCCACTCTCGCGATATAATTCGAACGACATTCGATATACGTCTCTAAAAAACCAATTGCTCGACGATTCAAGACATAAAAGACTTGACAATTTTCAATTTCACGATTTTAACAACATTTTAGAAAAGAAAATATTTAATTGATATTCGATTCTTTAAATGCAAGTCGGAAATGCTAAGGAACAAGGGGACGAGAATTAGGTGGAGCCATTAACATTATTTCTGACACTTTTCTGAATGGATCGCAGCCTAAATATGTAACTGTTATACGAGGTCTTACATCAGTTCCATATATGTGAAAGGAAAAACTCGTATAGCTAGAACGGAAATAAATATTCTAGATCGGAAGAACAATGATCGATCGACAAATCGAAAAATCCTGACGGATTAACGTCGAAGTCGAGCGCCTTGCGACGCGCACGCAGCATGATCGAGACCGGGGCCCGAAGGGAGCTTCGCGCCATCTGTGCCAACAAGAAAGCAGCATGGCGGGGCCCGATGCAGGGCAACCAGTTTCGGGAATGGAGGGGAAGTGGGGAGGAGGCATAACCTGGGGGGACCGGAGCCGGTTGATGGATTTCGCGTGGAATCCTTGGCCGCGGCGCAAGGTCTCGTTAAACGGTAGCTCGTACGCTTTCGTCATCGATACGATCGGGACACGAGAGAGCCCCGAAGAGGCGGCCAGCCGCCACTCGATTTCTCTCCCGGTGACCTTTCCTTTCACGTGGGGCAGGTCGTGCCGGCTCCGGGCCAGGTGCAGCCACGAAAACACCGCACCGGCGCGCACAGGCCGTCTACCTGCGTAGGCTACGTGCCCGGACGAGACCGGACGTTGCAGCAGACCCCTCTGGGCCCCTCTGTCCCCTTGCCCGACACTCGTCCTTTGTCAGAGGACCCTCGAGAGGGACCCCGGTCGTGCACGACTTCAGGGGCAATGGAAAAACGTTCGAGAGAGAAAGAGAAAGAGAGTGGAGGAGTGGGGAAGAAAAAAAGACGAAAAGTCGAGGAGGTCGTTGGCATCGATCGTCGGTCATGAAACAGCCGTTCCACCCTTCGCGTGGGAGAGCCGGGGCCCGAAAGGAAGGGATAAATCGATTGGGGGACAAAGACCGAGCTCTAGTCTGCCCCTGGAAACTGCTTTTCGAATTATCGCGAAACGCGGTCTGTACCACACTCGTCAAGTTGCAAGGATCCACAGTATTTTTCGAATTCTCACATTTTTAGTCATGATTTTTGTTGACACTCTCACCATGGTAATCGGGACATTTTCTGAATGAAATGAGACCACACACGGGATACGGTTTGGATCGTATTTTCCTGTTTAATCCACCGATTTGTAAAATAATTGTGTACGGAGAATTCTGATGTCATCGTCATCAAAACAGAGGAGAAGCTAACAAGGGGACCTTGCGTTCTGGATGCGAACAGTCCCCTTTCCCGTTGCGTCAGCCATTTTTTTTATCTATAGAGCGTGGAGAGAGTGAGAGGTTGTTGGTTCCAAGAACAGAGCTGTGGATCGCGACCGTTGGATCGGATTCCGGGAGGACGTTTAACGAGGGCGAGAGAAAAGCATTTCGGGAGGGCCGTCTGTGTCGTGGAAGGGACAGGTGTCCGGCGAGGGTGCATTCACGGTCTAACGATCGAGCAGCAACCAGACGCCTTTCTCACCCGGTGCAACGTGTGGGCGCAGCCTTTTTCAAACTGCGTGCCTCTCTATGTGCACCTTCGATCTTTTCAGCTCCCAACGACGACATCAGTGCAAGGCTATAAGTGCAAGTATACAAAAAAGTATAGGATCGATCTAATCGCGCGTTCGCGATGTGAATATGATTTACTCAGAAATTGTTTTAGTGAACTTTTCTATTGAAGTACATATTTAAACGAAACTAATACGAAATCTAAATAAATGCAAATTTCTCGTTATTATAAGGCAAAGTATGTCAATTTCGTTTAGTGCTCGGTAGTTCTAGTGTTAAGCACATTTCAGTAGAAATTTCACTCAAAAATCTTTAACGCCAATTGCAAGAGATCGAAGAATATCGTCCGTTCACGATACAAACAACGCTTCGGACCCGAATTTATCACGTACGCAGTGATTATTGCACGATTTTTCGTTGTAGAAGTTCCAAGGTGCGTGCACGTGCAGGCAGGCACACGGGAATGGAAGGCCGCACACATGGTAGCGGTAAATCTAGCGTAGAAGGGTCTGTCGGGAAGGAATTTTTTCGAGTCGGCCGGGGGCCTGGAAACGCGTCCGAAGGTGTATATCATTTTTTACGAGAACGTTTTCAGGGGGGCCCTTTCACTCGGCGCAGGCTTGAAACCGACTTTTCGAAGCCGGAGATAAGAATCGCGCGCTCTGGTTTCTCGCCGTTTCTTCCCGGGAATTCCGCGGAGTTCCCCGGAGCGTTAAATGGCACGGTAATTTGCACGCCTTCGAGTAGTCGCGTGGCTCGGTTTTGTTTTTCGGATGAGCGTCGCTCGCGTACCGAGCAGCGTACCTACGCTGTCGATTGTTTTGTTTTTTGAAAATGATCGTGCCGAGAGATTACCTGCACAGAGTATCTGGAACCACGCGCTCACACGATTCCCCGTAATTAGTTCCGGGTTTTTATTCGCATGTAGAAAGGATAACTGCGTGCAGGATGTGGGAGGACGTTTGGGACGGGTTCTTCCGGATCATGGCGTACCTATGGCGGTGTTTCGACGATTAGTTATTCCCTCGAATTTCGGATGTGGCAAATGATCGAATACATTCTTGTTTCGTGTAAAAAGTATGTCCAGTTGAATAAATGTAGAATTGAAGAAAAATGTGGAATAAGATGTGCACTTACCCAATCACATGCGGCACGTCGATGGAGTGGGAGGATGCTCGCTTGCGATCGCCAGCCATATCGGCGAGTCTAGCGAAATCTGTATCCTGATCGGCCAGCCGGGCACTCTTGCGTGACTCGAGCAACCTGACCTCGTCTATACGTTTGGTCAAGCTTATCGTCTGCAACAGGATCAAATCATCTGCGTGAGATAGACTGTCCGCCGAAAATCTCGTCTTTTTCCAACATAACTATACGCGTATTCGTGATAATCGTGTTACAACAAAGTATACAATGTCAGTCATGTTTATTGCAATCCAGACGATGCGGGAATATAACGAAGAATGCAATGCCTTCGTCGATGGTTTTATTGAACGAAGAATAGAATGAGAATGTTGCTTTAATTATACATATATACATTGAAAAGTGGTTTATTGGTCTTTTCATAAGATATTTAAGGTTAACATATGTTATATTCATAAAATTAAATTTGCACAACAATGTACGATATAATATTTTTGATAATGTCTTTTTCTAGGAATTAATTACGACATAACACACCCGTCATTGCATTATCCGTTCACCAAAACCATCGATGAAGACATTAAAAAATTGTTGTGATATAATATTGTTAGAAATGTCTTAACGTGAACGAAGACGCTAAAGATCATCGATCCCGGTTGTCGGTCGATTTCCGAAGGTTCCCCGCCGCGGAAAGAGAATGGTTTAATTGCATAACATAAATAAAAGCGAGCGTTCGACTTCCGCGGAGCGCCAGAAGCCCCGGATCAATTTTTCCCGGCCCGTGACCCGATTCGTCCCGCTGCCCGCGGGAGAAAGCGCGAAATTTTGAACGCCTCGAGGTCCGCACACTTTCCCCTGAATCGCGGGAATTTAATTGCGGTGTCAGCGACTACTTCCTCGTAATTACTCAGCCCGCGAGCGAGCGGGATTCCTGCGCGCCACCTCGCGATTTGCCACCAGTTTTCTTTCTCTCGATTACTGTATTGCGATTCATCAACTGTTACAGAGGCTTTCCTGTACGTAAGCTGTATTGGCACTCGTAAATCTGTCTATTCCATCTATATGTATATATAAATAGAATTATGTTTCTTTGGATATTTAAGATTTACATTTTGGATGTTCCCTGGATGATTCCCTTATGGAATAGTTGAATCGTGCGAGACGAACGAAACACCCAGTATAATATCTAACTCGGCAGTATTGAATTCATTCATTTATGACTTTTAAATAACTGAAGAGCGACAGAGAAGCAACGAAAACTCAGCCTTACCGATAGTCCAGCGGAAATGAATGGAGGCTTGTATAAACAATCGTTGAATGAACGAGCCGATGTGAATAAATATTTGCACTGTCTTCGATCGCCACCTCTGAAATGATCTATTGAAGTCTGCTCGATGGGGGAGAAGTGTTTGCACATTGGCAGCCCTGGCTTTCATTTGTTAATATCATTTTCGCAGATAGTAACCAGCAGAGAAGTATTCGTTAGGGTAAGAATTAAGAGCAAGAAGAATCTCTTTAGAATCTATTAAACATGTCGAGAATGCAACCAATGCAGAAAATGCATAAATGCACGCTATAGCGATGAAGAATGAGGAAGCTCGCGCATGTAAACAGAGTAAAAGGCGGATCGCCAGCCGATTGGCAGCAACAAAACAAACAGACCCGCGGCCGGATATCATTTAAATAATTGCCGAGCTGTCGAATCGGGGCGAAAGAAAAGGGGGACGCGTTCGCTGGGAGGAATAATGAGGAAACCATGAGGAAACCGTGCGGAAACGATGCGGATTCCTGCCCAGGGCGTTCCTCGCCACAGGGCAACGCGAGGAGAAAAATCTTGGGACCGTATGTATATATCTCGTCGAATCCTACGCTTCAGCGGTGCTCGTCGTGAATTGGAGCGTGCAGATTGCGAATTCTAATCGGCATGGCGAACGGTTGGGAAACGAGTTAATTGATTACCATTGAGTATCGTAATAATCAGTTGGGTCCGACTCGGAACGAGACCGACACGGAAAATCACCCTCTTTTTCCCCAGCGAGAAAACGCGTAAAAGTGGTACGTACTGTTAGACGATGATTGGGTACAGATGAAGATCAGTGATCGGATTTAATGTTTCTTCTGGTCAGGGGATCTCGGAAAATGGATTTATACTTGTTCCTTTCGTTTTTACGAGCTCAGTGGTACTCAACTTTGATTGGAACAGTGTCTGGACACCATTTTTTAACAATTACAGCTTTGTGAAACATTTTCTCGGGCAAACTTCACCTGGACTTCATTCCTGACGTTTTTCCGATTAAAACGACACCAAACACGGCACGGTGTGGTTCATATTCACGTGTGTGATACACGATATAGTGGAACGTCTATTATCCGAATTGGTCAACGAAACGTTTGTCTAACTGGATTACTTTCGCTATTAATTTGTCGAACGAATCACAATCGTGTGCATGGATAATGGCCGTGTTCCAAGAAAATAATGTGTTCTGGCTTGATGTTGGTAGATTTTTCAGGAAAATTATTTAGCGAACATGTTAAATAAATCAATTCTTTAGCCCGCGAGGCTGTCACGCAGGCGCACACGGAATTTATTCGCCTGGCACGCCGTACACGTGTTCAATTAAATACGGAACGCCGACCATAATTGCGTGTACCCGCGCAATATAGGGCCCCGCCGGCGGCCATATTTACGGGTTTTATCGGGGCTCCGCGGGGATTTCCTGCGGGATTCCCGGTCGTGGCCTTTCCAAGCAATAATCTCGGTCGATCCATGGTCAGATCGGCGTAACTTTCGTCCGGAACACACGATGGAATTCGACGCCCACGGGATTATCGGGCCGAGAAACGCCTTCCTCCATCGCGGAACTCGAAGAGACCAAGTCTCGTTTCGTGATTGTTCCTCCGATTCGATTCCGAACGTCGGATTCTTCGAGTTTCCCGTGAAGAGGAGTTTTTACTGGGCCCGGGCCGACTTCGGAGCATTTTCTGGAGCGGTTGTGGCCGATGACGGACTGGAAAAATTGCTAATCGCTCAAACTATTGTTTGGCTCTATTCTCTGGTCCAATGACGTTATTTGTGTTTTTTGTAAAGGCAAAAAATGCCTTTTTTATTTTTGCATGTAATTATAAAATAATTATTCTGTTTCGAAAGTTGTAGGAACACTTTTGAGGGCCACTGTATGTATGTTATAGCTGCCTGATAATTCTTGTAGGGAATGTCTGCAATTTATTTATACAGCGAGCGCCGTCATACTCCTTTCGAAACACACTTTTAGTCGATAGTTGTCTCCAGTGGAGGCTCGATGTGGATTTACGAGCGAGTCACGTGCGAAGGTAACACAATATGCAACTCGAGCAGTGCACACGTGTTTCGAACTGCCTGTATTATCTGTGTTTTAACGTTCGCCTAACCTTCGTGCACTGTAAAATCAACTAGAAGGAGAGTACTACAAAAAAAATGTATACACCAGTCCAACATTGGATAACATATACAGCCAGTCTCATAATCGATGGCACACACTCTTTTAACTCGGAATAATCGAACTCGGCTAATTAGATTCCGTCTACGTAAGATGTTCGTAAGCATCGTGAAAAAACACGAGCACTATTTTCCATGGAATCGATCGCAAATGACGCAAACCTAATGACGCGGATCGAAGGTTTTTGTCGCCGGTGACGCGCGCAACTTTAAAATTCATAGCTGGAACGTTTGAGAATTTGAAAATAATGATGTGTGCTCAGAAAGCTGAGAATACAATAATTAAGTTTCGAAATGAGTGGAACTTAAAACAGTAGAAACACTAGAAAAATATAGGGACGTTATTCTCGACCAATTAAAATTATGTACGCAAGAAATAAATTTTTAATTATTGTAATTTTCAGTGATGATCCGCGTCAAGTTTGTGGTTCGCAGACAGATTTTGGTAAATCAGATTCGGTGAGGATACATTGTAGCAGTGAAACGATAAATGCTTTATCTGTTACCCAGTTTGGACACGGTATCTGGGGTCTACGGTGATTTTAAGACCTATGGAAATAAGATTTATGTCTGTCTGCCTAGCGGGACTCGTGTGGTTATGGCGCGGGCCGCTTTTATGGGTTTTTTAGACTTGCACTGTTCGAAAGAGCCGTAAAATGTTCATTATGACTTGTTTTTACTTCTGGAGAAATTTGAGTGTCCACCACGAGTACTTCACGCCGATGACATACATTTAGGTTAGATAAACAATTTATCAGAAGGGAGAATTATTAAAGCTTCGACAGCGAAGTTCTTCACGATTGTTTAATCCTGTATCAGTAGTTCAATATTTCTTCAGTATGATTAAGTGTTCCAGCTGGGGAAATCCCGAATTAGTACGTGATCCTTGACCGTACGGGTCAATTTAATCCAAAGGGAAATCCTGGCGTTAAACTTTGATAAATATGTATAAAGATATTCATAAATCAGTTTTAACGATCCCAGCGTCGTTAAACAATAAACCATTTACTGCGAGGCCGTCGTGACACGGTCCCCGATAAAAATTACTTTACGTAAATTACAGCAGCTGGAACGGAAAACATGTTTCGCAGTAACAGTGAAATCGTGACGGTAATATGCGCCGAAGGTTGCAAAATAATCTGCCTTTATCGAAAACACGACACGACGTGAACAACAAAAAGTGAATACCAAACGTCCCATTCTCGAAAAATCTTGGAACTATGATCATTTATAATAAACACGTGTTGTTTCGAAAATATTGCACATTGAAAGCAGTGTCGCAGATGAGAGGAAAAAGTTACCACCTCTTTGCCAGTACCGGATCAGTCACGTGAGTCCGGGTCGTGGTAGAGTGGGGGCACGAGAGAGTCTTGATCTGGCGATACACTGATTGAAAAGTCAGTAATAACATTGAAAAATATTTCTCATGACCGAATCAACTATTGAATTGAAGATTGAACTTTCCCCTTTATAATGATTCATTAACACATGCTCTACGATTTTTTTCTTTCGTCTCATTTCGCTTTGAACGCGTGCAGGCATATTTTAAACCGTCGTTGCAAAGAGGGAGTAAAAAATTTAGCAAGACTTTTACAGGTCTTTTACAAGTCTTCAGCTTTTCACCAGCTGTATCGTGCATTTTAGGAAAAAACGGACGACGCATTGCAAAAGTAGAGGCTTCCAGCTTTAGAATGAGTCCAGATTGATGGTTGTACCATTTTTTTAAACAAAATTATCACTGTTTGAATATCGACGACTTTTTGGATGTATTATTGTGCTTCACGGTGACCGCGGAGAAATTCCAATAATTCGGCGCACGCGGAAAGAATCCGCGGCGGACCAAAAATCGCAAATCTTGTAAGCACTGCGGGGGTGGGGACGACGAATTTATTCGGTCGGGTGTCCGTGGTTTATCAATTTACCCGTCGAATCTCGACCAAATTGGAGTCACGCTCGTCCCCGGGCCGTGCTCGTAAAAACCGTCCGGCCAACCAATTTTTCTTCTCCGGTCCTTCACCCGGCCACCGTCCCATCGAAATGGGACCGGCTCTTATATAATTTTAATCCGACGATCGCCTGCAGGCCGTAGGAACCACGCGCCGCTGAATTCGTCGCGTAAACACGTGGGCAACGCCCGATCGCTCGAATTAGGCTGCTGTGCTATAGCAGCTCTAATAACTCGCAATAATACTCGGTCAATAGTTAGGTATCTGGACCTTTTAGAAATCTGTCATCAATGACAATTTTTCGATGAAACTGTTATCGATGTGTGCTAGGTTAAATGAGATCGCATTTGAATGAATTTTGGCGTCGGTTCGGATAGTCGAGGCTCTCCTCTATCGTGGATCACGCCAGTGAATTTGATCGAAACTGTGTCGTGTTTGGTATCGTTTCAATCAGTAAAGTGTGGCCAGTACGCTGGTGAGAGTTTCATCTCGATCGTGAAATTGCAAACAAACAATTCCACTGATTTTGCAACATTTGTTCTTTCCAGTAGTTTAGATTTGTTCGAGAAAAAATTCTGGTCCAAAAGGGGGTTGAAGTTCAAGCGACGTTTATAGCGAGAATGATCGATAGCGTGTTTTCTCGCGAATAAAAAAAAAGCTCGCAAAAATATCGTAGCCGGCTCGGTCAAGGGTAGCGCGCAAACCCCTCGGCGTGCGGCTTCAATTATGTCTGGCCGATAATGACGCACGAAAGAGGTAAACGAAAGAAAGAACAGTAAGAAACGAAAGTTTTCGACCTAACGAGTTAGTCCCACCTACAAACCGAGCTTTGGAACGCGCGCAGCTGCCAGACAAGCGTTTCATCGCCTTATCGCGTTGCTCGCCAGAAAATGACCCCCTTTTTTCTCCCCCTCTCCTTCTACTCGTTCGTTATCCCACGGCCGATAATCAACGGGAGCATTTTTCCGAGCCGCGGGCGATTGGAAATTTTTTTTCTAGGCCCTAGCACCGCCCGTTGAGCAATCGGTTTGGGAAAACGAAGGGTGAAAGTTCGTTACCGACGTGGGCCTCGATAGTTGTTCGAGGAGCGCATTTATACCACTGATCGCCCAATTTGATTACGTCCGTTTCAAGTTGAAAATTGAATTAGTGCGGTAGTGCCCCGATAGTTGTCCACGTTTCCTTTAACGTTGGAAAATTGAATTGAAGGAGTAGAAGATGGAAAGTTGTTACTGTGGTACTGCCTCGATAGTTGTTCACCTATCTTGTCTAGTTGGATTAGCACTACACAGGTGTGCTTCGATACTTCCTCCCCAGGTAATTATTTCGACACCGATTAATAAACAGAACGAGATCGTAGTGCCTTTCATTTATGAATCAATGTATGAGCAAAGAAAGTCGATGGACTATTAACGAGGCGCTACAGTAGAGTTTCCTCAAACAGTCCACAAATCCTATTTTAGACATGAATAATAATTATAAACTCTGTGTTCAGTGTATACTTTCGTGTAGAAAGTCGTTTTATAAACTCACTATATTATCTAACACAGATTTATAGCGCGTAGATCTTCCGTTGCCCGATACCGAGAGGCTACGTCACAAACGAGTTCCCCGACGTATTCAAATGACTGTAGAACGCAGAATAACCGATGGTTATCCGGCGAGGCTCATAAATTAGGCTGATCGGTGGAGATAAGCTTTTCGAGTGAGTCGAATATTCAATTCGAGCCGGCTGTACTAAAAAGGATGATCCTTCATCCACGAGGATCCGCGATTCATCCTCTCCGACTGGTCCCCGGTTTATGACTCCTTAATTCGCTCGAGTATCGCAATTAGGGGATCACCTATGCAAACAGCTTTATCTCGCATCCATGTGTCGCCGTCTTCCAGCACTCGGCGCGGTGAATAAATTAAAAGCTGTGTCGGACGTACGAAATAGACAACATCGTTCCTCATCTATAAACCTTTTTCCTCGATAACTTTAACGGAAGACGAGCGAACAATAAATCAAGCCGGCCGGTGGACACTTTCACCTTGAAACTCGAGTTCGCGTTCAACATGCATAGTAATCGATAAGGAAACGGAGAGGTCAGAAAGAGCGAGGCGAACATTTTCATTTGGAAGTCGGCGGAACAGCTGTAGAAAAAGGTGTATCCTCTCCAAAGAACATTTTTCTGGTAAAATTTACAATTAGCTTCCTACTGTGTCCTCTGATTCTGTTCCCGATTTCATCAGAATAAAGTGAACAAACGAGAGTTTGGACGATCTCGGCCCACCATACCTACCGGCCGAAGAAACGTGACCATCGGGAGGCTTATCATTCTCCTGATAAACGCACTACGGTGATCAGCGTGTGCCCGGTTTCGCTGCGAAAACCGATCGGCGACTGAACATTCTGGGACACGGTGTCCAGCCAGCCGTGCTCGCCGAAAGCTGTCTGCGATGTTCTGCGATGATTTTCTCCACTAAACTTCGCGGTCACGTTACTGAAACTGCGACTAGCATTCTAGATTCCCAGGGCAATTGACGATTCCCCGTTATTGCGAAAGCCCGGCTCGATAACGCGTTGCTATGAGGAAGGGGCAGCGCGCGGCAAGTTCACGCGGCCCGGAACGTGTGCGTTCAAACGGCAAGTCAAGGTCGGATACGACTGATTAAGCATTAGCGGGACGACGATGAGGAAGAACGGGAGATTTGGCATTCTACGTTCGGGGATCGTCGCTGGAAAAGGTCAGCCTCAACGATTTATCAGAAACGGGTTCGAAGTATCGAACTGGACCTAGAGGTCCTCCTGACTTCTCGGGACTTCTTCCAAGATGAAGTAAGACGGAGAGGTAGCTCGTGTGGCAACCATTGTGGTTGACTTGTTACGTGACAGTAAGGCGGCAGAACTAGAAATTCAGCCTGTAGTTGCATTTGACTTGCTTCGGTTCTTCGTTAATAAGAAGCTGAAGGTCTTCCTTCGTGGCAACTTTGTCCCTTTCACTGATGTTGCGAGCAGCTTTCACTTTATCTTGACCAACTACCATTGAAGGTGTCGAAGCACAACTTGGACTGGTTTGTACGAATGACCTTGAAGTTCTACTTTAGCTTCCCACGAGTTTTCAATATGTTCGAACACCTCAGGTCCAACTTGGCATATCTTCAACGGCCTCAAATTGTAGAACTCAAAGAGCAACCCTAGAGGCCAGTCCACGTAACATTTCAATCTCGCCATCTTTACTTTTCCCTCGTGAGACCATGCCGTCACAGCAACCTTGTCCCTTTCACTGATGCTGCTCTCGCAGCTTTCACCCAAGATGGAGACCCGACCGTAGAGCAGCAGGAAAACTGAAGAAGGTATCGCGAGTGGTATCGGAAGTCGATAAACCCGGTCGAAGCATTTTCCTTCCGGTTGAACCGTTCCGCCTTCGCAGAGAGCACGCTTAAAAGGCCATCGAGAGGAAGGAAGACCGTTCAAAGGTCACCCAGCGAGGCTATCCAGAGCTACGGTCGAAGGTGGGCGGCTGGGAACGATTAAGGGCAAAAGCGGAAGAAACTGTGAGGACAGGGGGGACAAAAAACCAGGAGGAAATCCGTGGCAAACTAGCAGAAGTCCTGGAAAAGGAGAGGGGAGCACGCTCGAGGTCGACATGCTATTTCGCCGCAAACCACGTGCGCTGCACTCTCTCTCCCCCTCTTTCTCTTTCACCCGGGGCACTTTCAAATTTTCGTCCCTGCGTCTATTTTTCCGCAATCCCCTAAGCCCTACGACAGAGTTGTGCTAATTCAATTACGTTATAATTCAATTAAATTTAATTACGATGTAATTCAATTACTTTGTAATTATAATTCCTGGAGTAATTCAATTGTAATTCTGCACAACTCTGTCCTATGATACTATGTGCCTTGCTCTTCAGGCTACGCGACATTTTTCTTTCAATTTATTGCTTCGAATATTGATCACGAATTAGGGTACGAGATGAACGAAGTTTTGCGTTCGATGAAGTTTGATATTGTTCGAGAATTTGTCTGCAACCTCAGCACGTTTGTTAAACGTGTCACTATGAACAGTGATTTTACATTTTTGTATCTTTTGTGGAAAGTGTTCGAAATATCATCCGGTCGGAGAGCAATTTAAAAAATCAAATGCCATCGCATGAAGTGTCCCCTCCACCTCAAAATGTCAGATTCTCGTCCATTGTTCTGTGGAATCGTGTAGGGCACTTCGAAATACCAAAGTGCAGACGACCCGGGGATTTCAATGGAATTGATTTCATTGGAACAGTTTCACTGAATCACATTTTTCACATTGTTAACTAATGTTGGAAAAGTTTTGAAACCGAGAAGTACCGGCTGGAGTGACTTGCAGCGACTTCTTGTAGCTGGAGAAGTTTTAAGTAGAGGTTGTAGTGACTTGTATCAAGTAAAGAAGTAGTAATTGAAGCTTGTACTATTTTGTAGTACATGGAAATCATGGTAGAGAAATACTGTAATAATTTACACTAACTGAAGGAGCATTAAGTAAATGTCGCAGTAACTTGTGATTAAAACATTAGTAAAATAAAGATTGTAGTAGGGTGTTGTAATCTAAGAAGCAATAAGTATAAATTACAGTAATTTCTAGCGGTAAGCAGCAATTAAAGGAGTGGTAATTGAGGACTGTGGTAATCAGCGCTAACTAAACTGGTATTGAGTAAAAATGGTATTACTGTATTTGAAATAAAATCGTAAAGAAAAATTGTGAAAATTCACAGTGACTATATAAACATTTTCTTCGTTATTTTGTGTAGTTGAAAACAAGGAATTGTGGAAACTTACAGTGACCAATGAGTAAAGAACGTGAGTGAAGACTGCAGTAACTGAAGAATTGGTCGAAAATTAATTTGAATCGCAACAATTATCAAGCCGAGCGATGTGGGACCCGAGAAGATAAATCAGGATACCACGATCCATTGGAAAATACTGTCTTGCTACGGCGAAGTCCATTAATTCTTTCCGACGAACAGCGCGGTCGCGCGTCGACGTCACGAGCCACGAGTTTCGTGTCTCGTTATCTAACAATCGTTACGCAATCCTGTTTTCCAACCTACAACAACCGGTCGACCTGCCGGCATACGAGGAGGAAATGCCGGCTTCGCTATGAAATTTCGGTTTCCAGCTTGGGCAGGGTGGGGGGGAACGACACAAGGCATTAATAAGGTCGACGACTCGCTCGTTCGATACTCTTATCGAACCGAAGACAACTTTCCTGAAGAGGGAACTCCGATAAATTCTACTTTGTTGCGTCGACGCTTCATTTCCATGTTGGATTGCGTCATTTCTACGTCACCGCGACGTACGCAATGTGAATCTATATACGATGAACTTTTAAGCTGCGAATTCTGGAAAATTTGGTTGTTTTAATTGTGACATTTTAATTACGCTGATGGTTTTATCATTCGCTCAACTTCTGTTCTATCTTGTGTAAATCTCTGATCTAAATTTTGCAAATTCTTTGATCTTCATTTTGCTACACAGCATTGCTTTCAGTCGGAAGAAGTGAAGATCAGTTAATAAGATCGCGGGACGTTGATTCTACTTTCAGATTTAACTATTCTTTACAAGTTCTACATTGGCGAGCAGATAATAAAATAATAGGACAATCGGAGAAGATTCAAAGATCGTGGGCGGTTTAAATGGCCTCGGTAAAATCGATAGTTACCGCTTATCGCATTACCCGCTGAAAGCGTACCGATAAGAATCCGCAGACGAGACATTAACAACGAAAAATCAATTAAAAAAATTTCCAATCTGAAGTTACAGTCGTGCAACAAGATGCCATCGCGAGCATCAATATCCTTTCGTTCTTACCTAAAAGGAGATCGATATGCTCCTCGCTGGCAGCCACCATCAATAAAGAACGTATTAACCCCATTTTTCATCGTGTCCCCTCCGGAGATCTCAGTATTTCAATTTAAAAATTCAACCAAACAATTGAAACCCTGTAATAAGCTTCCCTGAAGAGTAGCTGGAACATCTTGGACAAAAATGAAAAAATTTATGCAGCTTTTTTAAACATTTTTGTCACGCTGAGTAAAACACGTAATAAAAATGCATCGGCAAATATATTTCGATTATTGAGGGCGAAGAAAATCGGAGACAAAAATGCTGAAATTAATGCTGCTATTTTAAACATTTTTGTAGCAATGCATTCATTCCTTACTACACATGCGATATGTCAACATTTTTGCCATGTCCGAATGGAACTGGTTCAAACGAAGAATTAGCATCATACACTCGGAAGACCGTCGAGAGCAACGGGCAAAATCGAATCGATGAAAAATCGCGGAGCTAGCGAATTATTCCGGGTAGCCGGGTCCATCGGGGATATTAAAACCGCGATACCGATTTTTTTTTACCCGTGGCTGCGGGGCAACAATCGAAACGAAATGTCGAACGTTCTCGAGGGAATGACTTTCGTCGAACAAGCGAGCAAGCAGGCGAGCGAGTAAGCGAATAAGCGAACGGTAGAGGTTGCGAAACGCAGCGCGCCGGGTGAAAGTGCATTTGCTTCATTTCACAAGGTACTCGCGGATCGCGGACGACCGAATTGCGAATTGCGAATTGCTCGACGGCGAGAAGAGTTTCGAGCGTGTCGCAACGACTGGCGAGGCTCTGTTCCGTTGCTCGAGGAAATTGACTTGTGCAACGGAAACTCGATCGTAAGGGCGAGCCTCCAGCCGCCCGCGATTATAAGGAAATCGGTGGCATTGTGCGTTACGAATCATTATACAACAAGCACTATCGTGCCCCGTTGACGGACGCTTCGATGGCCGAAAGCGGAACGAAAGTGAAAGGTTCGCCGAAATTCGCGGTGTGTGCTCGTTTCGCGAGTATGGAAAATTCTTTTACTTTTTACGGATTTTTATGTCATTTAATTAACTCTTCGCTTTGCTATGTAATTCTTGTGTAGGAGTTGAGTCGAATAAGAGGATTAATATAGTAAAATTGTATGCAAGACAAAACTGTAATACGAAGCAATTTTTTAATTTTCTAAATTTATCATTATTAGCCACACTCGACGTTCCCGTCGAGTACAATAAACAAAGGTTTGCTCATTGCATTTTTCCGTTTATTTAGCAAGGAATTTCTGCTACACGCTCGCCGGGGTGTTTCACAACAAGTTATTGATATTGACATATTCCCTTGCTTTTAACTCGTCGTTATTATCGAAGTTATTGCAATAATAATAAGCAAAAATTGTCGGCTTTCGACGAGATCACTGTTACATCACGAGACCGGTATTACATCAATAACAGCTTATGCGAAACGCGAGTCACTTAAGCTCGCTCGAGAGAGTAGATAACCGACAATTTCGAATGGAAATTCCACGGTGCACGTAAAAGTATTAATAACATAATGCCGAACACCTGAATAGGGTAGCGACGGCGATCGGACTTTCCGAGTATGGCTTTTCCATATTTGATTTATAACTCTTATGGTGCGCATGGTACGCCGCTGACGTCGAACCGTTGAAAACGGTCCATTAATCTTTCTTGAGATGTAGTTAAGTGTCTCCAATAGAAAACAAACCCTATTACTTGGGAGTCGTATTTCTCGGAATGGCGATGTGGAGAATTGCAAATTTTTAATCAATTCTTTAATTGAACCCCTAATTAACTGTATTCAATGGAAAAGCCGTTTTCGCAAAATTTATATACGAGCATTTTACAATCATTTCCTGGAATCCCAATTAACACTATTTTCATTGAATTACCATTACAGGCGTCACAAAGCCATAAAGAGCAGTTTGATTCTATTCAGTTCAACGGGAATAAAATATGTTCAGGAATGCAAGATCAGGTGCAAGGAGAGGCGACTCGAAAAAGTACCATTTCGCGAGGCCCGTTGTCACCGCGATTTCAGCAACGCAAAGGCCGATCCCCGAGCATTTCGAAATCCGTGCGATTGCGCACGGCACTTGCATACCAGGACGCGCTTTATCGAACCGCGGAATTCGCAATCCACTCGGTTCGTTCAGCCGAAAGCGTCTCCGCAACACCTGGGCGTTTTCGCGAGTGTCCAAGAATGCGACTATCGCCATTTCCCTGCTCTTTTGCCGTCCCTTTGTCCGCTAGTTAAACGTTTCGGTGTTAAGGTTGAACTCGGAGGAATGCGACACGCAAAATGATAGAAAGAGAGAGAAGGGAGGGAGAGAGAGAGAGAGAGAGACGGTCTTTTCCGGGTTTGGCCATATTGCTGCATTCGCGACCGGCCTCGTCACGAAACAGGAAAGGAAGGCCGCATTCCATCAAACAATGATAACTGTAAAGCCGGCCAAGCTCGGAATCAGCCGATACACCTCGAACGGACCACCATTCAGCCCGTTCATGGGAGAGACCTCACGAGTTAGGTGTACACGCCGACATGACAATTTCATGAATCAGAACGCTGCTGCCTCCCCACCTCGGGACGGATAGCGGGACGACGGCTCCCTGCCATTTCAAGAATTCCCCTAGTCACCATTCGTATCGGTTAATGCGGCGATGGTGCCTGAGAAGACGTCATAATCTACGGTGTGAATGAAGAGGTGAAGATGTATCTTGCAGGAATGATGATGTAGTCCGAAGAAGTGAAGGTGTCTTTTCTGAACAAGCGAGAAAGGCAGAAACATTGAGGACAACCGATCGAGAAGATTTTACATCTTCTCAGATCAAGGACATTTAGGAATCAACATGAAACCATCAAGAACAACTTGTGTCCTCTAATTAAAGAGAGTGTGAAGAATGCAATCGAGGACCAGGCTAAAGAGGACTCTTCTCTGATAGAACCGGCCGACCGAGAACACTTAGCGTGTTCCAATGACAACGTGCAAAAACGGATCCAAACACTCTGGACCACGAACACTGGATCAACGGATGACATCATCAGGAACAACTTGTTTCCTCCAATTAAAACGTGAGAGCACCAATTGACCAAGAACATTCAGCATCTTGCAATAGCAAACTACATGCGAGATTGAATCGAATCATTTTGGACCACCTGGATCAACAGATGAAACAGATGAATGATTAATGAGTGCTTTATCTCTGGAATCTTTCATACTAGGTTTATTATGTTAATAAACAGATAATTTGATTTCATCATTCAGTGTTTGTGTTATCATAAGTTTCTTACATGCAGCCCGCACAACATTTTTAAAGTAGCTGGCCCGTTGTAAAGAAAGGTTGCTCATCCCTGGTTTAGAGGGTTCTAACGAGCTGTTAGCTGAAAGAGCGAAGTAATCGAGAGCGTTTAGCGTTTTCCAATAGCGATCCACACGCAAAAATGAATGAAAACCTGCTCGAGTCGGGTCCTAGGATGAAATAGCATTCGCGCCACTGACTCACCAGCGGCTGAAGCTAAAAATGCCAGGGGAGCGACCCGAAAATCGATGTATTTTCGGAGCCGGGTTCCCATCAGACGGATTGGTAGACCGCTTTCGCGCCGTTCGTGTCCCCAGGAATATAGTTATTCTAGCCCACGATACATCAGCCATGATCCCACGCGATTCGCTTCGTCATCGTAGCGTCGTCGAAGCGCGTAGGCGAGGGGCTACGTTATTTTTCCTTTGCACCTCTATGCGCTCATCCTCGGGACCAGGGGTCTCCTTTCAAATGATTACCGATCCCCCGGCGCGATATAAAGATGTGAAGAAAAAACTGGTGAATGAATTGAACGCGTCGGCATTGTCCTGTTCCGCAGACCGGTCGCGCTCATAATCGCGCATAACTTGAACACCTGCTCGCGCTCTCGCTGAAATGTCAACAGGGAATTGGTGTACACCTGCGCCTACCCGGTCACACTTCCCTGCGTTCTCCCGGCGAACACATTGTTGCACTTTCAACCCGTTTAACCTGAAATGACCACGTGCGGGACGCTGCTCGAATGGAAATGGCAAATTAACGAGAAACACTCCTTAATCTTCGGTCTGTGTATGGGGTGGAATCCCAGCCTAACAAAAACGGAAATTAAAGATTGATGAATGGAAATTTTGTATGCGGTCCAATTACCCCCCTGTACACGGTTAACATTTGAATAGCAGTAACACAGAGAGAAGGTTAACCCGTAACTTTTTACGATACTCAACGATGTTGCACTTTACAGTTTCAGTGCATGCTTCTACGGCCCAGATACAAATTAATAATTAATTATGTCGAAGTCGACATTGCGAGGGTGCGTTATGCTAAATCGCATTCGTCAGAAGGGAGAAGAGCACGTTGAAGGCCAGGATTCCAGGGTTAAGCCTGACACTGACTGACAGAGGGCTAACGAGATTATCGCGCTTCCATCTTGCTCGCGTCGTCGTTGTAGAGTCTCGAAGCGAGGTAATATCCCTGGACGTTTTTTTCCTTGGTGATCGTCGACGTTTTCTCGTCGTTAACGGTGCGTGTCCGGTAGAAAGGACGCGGGCTGCCACGATTTTTTTCCCGGTTGAAATACGCCGAGCACACGAAGAGATGTAGTCCCGGGTGAATTTTACGTGGTCCCGTTACGCGGACCGAATCTCCGCGCGCATTCTTCGATCGGGGTCACGGATCCGTGAACGCGGCCTGCTGCTGCCAGCCGTACCAGATCGAGGGATTCCAGAGGTAAATAGTGGGGGAAATGGTATAGTCGGAGCCTGACGTCACCGAGCTATAATGCGATCTGGACAGTGACGTCGCGATTCGAGCTGACGATGGGGATCGTCCCTAGTTACCCCCACGTTAGGTTAGGTACATCGGCGGGTCAGTTCTCCTCGGGGCGTGACGTCACGCGATCTCTCAGAGGGACCATTTGCATTTGAGGGATCTTTACAGTACAGATCGAGGGATTCCAGAGATAAATAGTGGGGGAAATGGTATAGTCAGAGCCTGGCGTCACCGAGCTATAATGCGATCTGGATAGTGACGTCGCGATTCGTACTGACGGTGGGGATTTTATCGCGAAGTCACTAGTTCCTTCCACTATAGGTTCATCGCTGGGACAGTTCTCGGGGCGTGACGTCATGCGATCTCTCTCAGAGGGAGCTATCGTGTCGACGCTGGATCATTACAGTATAAATCGCGACGTATGTACTCCAGATGCATTGCTGGGACAATTTTCGGAACGTGACATCAAGTGTCCCTTTGAGAGACTTCTTTCCGCAGCAAGTTGCTGCGTTTCCTGGCGTGGCCTGCCCACCGGTTTTGTCCGTAACGATTACCCAAATCAGCGAACACCGTCGGCCCACCTAAACAATGGACTGGCTCGACACGTAATTGGCGAACGTGCTCCGGTTCCCTTCCGCCGGCTGAATTACTGTTAACTCTATCAACTCCATTAGTCGCGGCCGGCTGCTACGCCGTGGCATTTCTTTCTTCGGCTGCCCCTCTCCCACTTCAAGAGCATACCGGGCCGGCTGCCCGAAAGTGTAAACATTTCTTGCAGTTCACTTGGACAATTTTTATTTTGCACAAAGATCCCCAAGATTCCAGTCTTCGGAAACTTGATCTCCGTAGCAGAGAAGATTTTTTATCCGAGATATTCGGGACGGGTGACTAACCTAGCCTGTCCAGCAGACATAACTCCGAGTCCTCGAAGTGAATCAGCACCGCACCGGTGTGTTCCCGGGCGTTCGCGGATTTCGCAAGATCCGGGACTGACTGCAGCCTGACAATTTCTGACGTCAGACCTCGAAAGCGTTCGCCGGGCTCGAGGAAGTCCCGATGAAAGGTTGGGAAAGGTTCTCCTGCTTTCCTGACGTCACACGTAATCGCTTCAATTTGAAAAATTACAACGCCGCCAACACTCGAGAGAGCTCGCGCCTCTCTCTCTTTCTCGATTCCGATTGCCAGCTGCAAATCGAATTCTGCGAATGCCGGCGCGAGGAACCCCGTGTAGATCCGTAGATCCGTGAATCGGAGCTGCCGGTAATTACGACGAGTTCGAGAGACGCCAGAAAAACAGCTGTTGCGTCATAGTAGGAAGATACTCGGCTATTTCGGAGCGTTAAATGCGTTTCGCGGGGATGATGATGATGATGCTCGCCGTGGCCGACTTTACGCCCGTGGCTAATGACATCGACGAGATTTTTATCCGCTGCCCCACACATTTCTTCGAATCTGTTCCTGATCGTGTCGCTGAATTTAGAACGACATTTAATTTAGTTTAAGTTAATTAACTATTGCAATAAAGAGTTTATTGTATGATCCCACTGTTTTATAGACAGCCGAGTAAAAGGTGTTTGTATGAGATTAACGATCAACGGCAAAATAAATTATTATTGAAGTGCACAAAAAAATAGTAGCCCTACAAGATCTATGTCGGAGCACGGCCCCGAGGACTTGACTTAGATCGAGACTTGTACCACAAAAATTAAATTGGGCTTGGAATTGCGAGTCCCAGATATTAACAGCCGACGTGATGCAAATTTTATTATCAGCTTTGTTGTGTTCCGGGCTCCTTCATAAAAATGTAGCACACACATTGGATATCAGACTACAGTTGCAGACTACAATGAGTAAGAGGGTAAGGTGTCCGCGGCGCGTTGCTTAATTAAATCGAAACCGGAGGTCAGCCGACCTTTGTCGCCACAGTCACGAATGACCACGATGATTCAGTTCATCCTTCGACGATCGCGTACCTTGTATCCAATGACAGCTCCTTCTGTCCTCAACGAGATAACACACGGCCCGTTTTGGCCACGCGATTTGCATCGCATTCCGTTCGACCGTTTATAGCGAATAAAAGCGATACAGCAGCGAAAACGCCAGATTTCCTTGGGAACAAAGGATACTGTGCTCGCGCGCGTGCCGTTGCATTAGTCACCCCGCATTCTTTTTTTTTCTTCCCCAGAATTAACGACAGCTTGTGTAGAAACCGTGATAGCGCGGTTATCGTTTTAAGACGTAGAAAAGTGCAAATGAACAGTGCCGATAAATAATTGCGGGTCGAACCGTTCGCATTGCGTCGCGATATTAAATGTTAACGAGTAACGAACGCTGCAATCAAACGCCTCCGACTACTACATATTATTCAGCGTGCAACAATGGGATAAGATAAACCGTCGCTGATAAACAAAGATCAATAGGCGGAACAGATATACTCGATCGACTGTTGCATAAGCGCGAAGATCCGCACGAGCGTCGCTTTTCGGGTTGAAGTCGTTGATGTCCGAGTTAAGTCCGATTGACACACCCAATAATTTCTGCTATTCAAGAAATCAATATAGTAAAAAAATGTGAATTATCCAAGAAATAAATAAAATTCGAAGAGCTCAACGATTGAATATATCTGTTTCGCCGGTCTGTGAAAAACTCGAATAAAATGTGAAAAAATCTCAACGAGAGAGTCTGACTTTTGAAGAAAAGTGTCTGTTACAGAGAGTACACGGTGAGATCGCGGGGAAGATCGCACCGACGTTTTATCTAAAGGGGCCACGGAATCACGCTGATCTCGCTGGTATCTGTCTGTTCTGGCTCGTCGGCTCGAGTCGGGGATATTTCTTTGTTCCCGAGGTTTGAGTCCGGTTCTCTGCGCGTTGTCTGGTCCCGATATCCTCGTCATCGACCGTATTGGCCGATCGCAGTTGCCGATGCTAATGGCGCAACCGCGTAATCGTGTTTCCACGTGTGGTGCTGCACCTGAACGTGAGTAACGAGCGTCTGCTAGGAAACCGGGCATGCAGGAATCTAGGAACGAGCATCCAATCGCGGGAAAGGACACAAAGCATGGCGAACCAGCGCAGCTGAACGGAGTTGCGTCAGGGATTCTTGCCGAGACCAACAGCTCTTTCCACTGTGATCGCTGCGGAGCCGATATCGATATAATGTAGATCCGCGGAAATCCAGGATCCTAAAATCCCCGACGTCGCGCCCCCAGCGGGGAAATTTAATTGTTAACGGAGCCAATTCAACAATTTCCTAGTGATTTCTTCTTAAAACCCATCATTCAAGTTTCTTCGGTGAATACATCAATCTTTCAATTTAATAATTTCGAACAAAGTCAAGTCACATATCAAAATTGATAGGACAGAAGAAGGAATAATGAAATAGAATCCGAAATTTGAACATCCCTAACTGTCTTCCAAGCTTATCAATGGACACCGGATGCTCAAACTTGGAGATGGTTGCGGGATTCGAAACTAAACAAAATGAATAATAGCCCGATGACCGATGACTATGCGTGGCCTTTCCCGCATGCTCGTTTGTTCTAAATCAATTATCGTTGCTGTAGGAGGGCGAAGAAAGATGAAGCGTTGCAAAGTTCACGCAGATAAAGTTACTGTTTGCTCCGAGATCAAGGGAACGTTATGAAAAATCTCTATCCGTGGTTACCATACTCTAAACAAGAGGAAGTAACGTGGAGATTTCGTGTATGTACCGAACACTTCGCCGCTGGGATTAGGCAAACTACAGTGGACTAGGGTAATCTTCATTCAATAAATAAGCATCCGGAGAGCGACACCACAGGAATTCAGGACTATGCCCCCGGCCAAATTTAGGCTTGTCGAAATCTTAGTCGGCGAACCACCGCGCCGACGACCGAGTTATTTTACGACAAAGGCCCTCTCTCCTTCTCGTTTCCTTCCGTGCATGCTCTGTCCCCGTTGTCGTCCGTTTTTTTTTTTCAACGAAGTTCTCGTTCCGTCGACGAGGCATAAACGTTACAGAAGTGAATGATTTATTTTCGAAGGAGTCCCCGCTTCCCGGAGACGCGCGATTATCTTCTGAAGCGAAATTTTTCTAAATGGAACCCCGAGCACCGCTTACCTCGAATTTTTCCATTTTTTAAATTTTGACGTTCGCGCCGTATCCTCCCGAGAATAAGTGACGTATGCATTGAACAGTAACGCTAATGATTCATTGCCGGTGCCATCTTTACTCCAAAGTGGGTGTATTTAATTACCCGGCCCAAAGACGTGAATCACTTGGTACATTTGGAAAGATAATTTTAATCATCGTTGATCCTCCGTAAACCAATCGTCCCATCGACTTTTTACGTGTCCGTATTTATCAATAACGCACTCCCCGATTCGTTTCCAACGTCCGTTTTATTCCGTTGTTTATTCATCTCTGCGCTATTGTACGATCTAACGAGCTTCCGGATGAGAAACCATCGACAACGCGGCAAAACACCGGTACCGTTCATTTCCATAGATAAATCCCGATCCACCGATACATTCTTTTATCAACAAAACAAGTTGCTTGCGTCACCGCTGTTTACTGCGTCAGACGCACAACGAGATTTTTATCTGGCTAATCAATATCGCCGGTTCTCCAGCGATGCATCGTTAATGTAGTCTTCGAGTATCGTACTCGAGAAGAAAAATTCAAGACCAGTCCTTTAAAAAGGAAATTGAGAAAAATGGTACTTCGACAAGTGGGAAACTACAAACAAATTACTGGAATATAGTCCTCCAAAAAATGAAAACGAGAAAATAAGAAATTTCAGAGTAGCGTCCCCCAAAAATCCCCCAAAAACTGTAAAAAAACGAGAAAAATGAAGAATCGAATATCGATAGCGTTTTCCAAGATGGCGTCTACTATCGTCGATCGATCTATCTTTCCGGAAGGCAAAGCACACATTATTTGCGAAGGAATCGTCGAAATATCAGGCGATAAGCGATGGGCAAAATAAATAGCGACGACGCATTCGAGACTGATTACTCGTCGCGATAAGATCTAGACAAAAGGAGGCCTTGATGGATCGATCGGATCGGCCGAACGAAAACAATGATCTATGAGCCCGTATCGAAGTTATCGCTCGATTCAAGGGCGAGAGAGGTGGCGGAGGGAAGACGGTCGGCAAAAGGCAAACACGAGGAGCGAAGACGATCCGTTTCGCTTGTTGCTTGTTGCGTTGATTCGTCTCGCGGCGATTTTCACGGTCTGATAAAAGGTGGCGAGGGAAACTGCGCAGAACGGAGAAAAATACGTGGGCAAAGGTAATCGTAAGTTTCCGCGGCGCGTCCACGAATGTGCCGCAGAATTATCTCTGTTCGGAGATAAGGCCGGCGGGATTTCGCGAAACCCACACGTCAATTAAACGGGAATCGATTTCCGTGGGATCGCCGTTCCCGGAAATTCGTTTCTTTCCGAGGTTGAAACTATAAACACGGAAACGAATTCGCCGAACAGTCCGCAGGTCCAATAGTATTTATCAGCTAATTGGGGAATCGCGACTCCCACGTGAATCAGGATACCTCGAAACGCTAATGTCCTCTCGGAACCAGAATAATCAGGACTTCCGCGAAGATATTCACCAGGAAACATTCAGAGAACTTCCTAAGAATAAGCGCGTCCAATGTCTAAAGCGTTTTGCTACTCCAATGTTAAATAACAACAATTTTTGAAAAATTGATCGGACGATTTGATGATTGCGTGACGACGATATAAAAAGCAAATCGTGATTCCTGAGAAAGCATCGCGAACGTCGACCTTTAGTAGCCGATTCGAAAAACTATCTATCATCTCCCTGCGCGAGAGCATCCAAAGTCTGAACCGTATCGTTTAGTATTTAAATTCAGTCCGCGTGTAAACGCTGACTCGCATTCCGGACTGCAGTCTGCCATTGATTATCTAATCGCATTTGTTTAGCAGCAAACCTTGGAGGAATCAAGGCTAATCGTTTTATTGTGATGGGCAGAAGCGTCGCGTTACGATGGACTAATAAATACGCGAATCTGTTGAAAGAAACTAGAGGATTGCTCGGCAAAGGTAGCGAAACGGTATGTACGACCAGACCGATTGCAGGGTTCAAGGAGGCCCAGTTAGTACTGTCTACTACGACAAAAATAAACTACTGTTACTAGTCCACGGATTTTATGCATTTACGACAAAGATTGAACGACGAGAAAAATCGTAAAAAGCTGCACAAGAAAGTGCATCGTCGAAACAGTAAATGCGCATCTAATTAATTTCTGAAGTCGCAGGTCGCAGCACGGGGAAAATGGTTCCCCGATCGACGTCAGCGGTTGCTTGATTCACCATAGCAACAAAAAATTCGCATCGCATGTGGCAATCAAACGCAATCTAACAAGACGGGTGGACGCGTCGCGATGCAGCGAGCTGATGCATCGCCGAGAACAAAGGGAGATCGCGTGCACGCTGGTCTGTTATCACCTAGAAAAATGTTTCCTTGTCCGTCCCCACTTCGGGATCGACGTTGATATCAGGGAATCACGGACGACGATCCGCGGAAAGAGAAAGAGAGAAAGAACCGAGAGGCAACCGATGATCAGTTGAGTTGTGGTGTCCGATCGTCTCTCTCTCTCTCTTTCGCTCACTCTCCCGGCAGAACGATCGGTGTCACTGTGTCGAGCTGCTACCGGTGACGTCACTTCTCAACACTGTCAACAATCCCCGCCCCCAACCTCGTCTTATCCACGACACTGAATAAGGAACGAACGGGAGCGATTAGCAGCTGGCAGCTAATGTTGCGGCGTGCGTGCGAGAACCGGCTCCGATGGACAACTCTGTTTCATTGTCCCTGGGACGAAGGGACCGTAAATGGGACACGTACAGTGAATCATGGTGCACTGTGACTTGGTCTAGTATGATTCGGTCTGGGACGGGGTTAGAGGATTTTATGATAGCTAGATTTTAGGCTCTGGAGACCGTGGGCTACCGATGTTGTTGGGCGAAATGCCGAGCCGAGGCTTCTTGGACTTGCTGGATGGAATTCTTCTTGATCTTCTTGATCAAAGACTAAATTGTCATTGAATTAGTTCTACCATAGAACTTTTGTGTTCTAGACAGAGACAACGCATCATTTTCACTTTGTACTATGATTTGAGTATACTAGGCAACTGAACAAACGATTTTTTAATTGATTGCTTTCGAAGAATCTTGTAGGATTTAATCAGCAATTGCGATTACAATCAACGAGCAAACAAACCTTTAACACAATGATGATTGTGCACCTCATTTGTTCCATTCCAGATAAAGACGAGCTACCAGTTTCCACCTTATACAATGATTTCGTTATTCAACGATTGCAGAAGTAAAAATGCATTTCATTCTGTATTGTATTTCATTCTGTTTGTATTTTATCTTCAACTCGAATTTTACACGATCGGTGGATGTGAAATAACGAAGTGTCACATCTCGAGTACAGAGATCCGAGACGAACGGGGACCGAAATCCGAATTTACGATCCGTCATAAAGGCCCACGACCACGGATCGAGGCGGGATCGTAGAACGGCAGGATTTTCCAAATTGCTATAGTAATGGCAGCGAGCCAAGGGGAAATCCTCGGCGATCATTATCGCGACCGAGCCAATTACGAACGGTCCGCGATCCCGGCGAGATACGCGGGGCAAAGCCACTTTTCTGCGTTTGCTTTTCCACGTGGACGCCATTGCAACGCGGCTGCACGGATTACCGTTATCGCCGTTGCGTGACCTGCTTTTTGGTGCCCGAGCTCCTCGCGGGAGAATCGCTAAGACACGAGAGAAACGGAAATTCCAGAAACGTCGCTGCTCGAGACTAACTCCGTGGCAGTCTTCGACGATGCTAGGAAACGTTTTCGACATACCGATCGTTAACGAGCTGCGGCGAAAGTGGCGTCCTTTAGACTTGTGCATCTTGTTTCGCTTCGGGATCAGAGCGCCAGTTTCACTTTGAGCCATAACTTAGTCGGAAAATGAATGTCTAGTTGATTTTCCAAGAGGCTTGTGGAATTTGTCCATGATTTAGAATCAAAAGAATTTTGTAGACTTTGATCTGTGGCTAGAATTCCAGTCAAAGAACAAATATTTAAGACAGCTAGGGTTTAGAGACATTAGAGACAGGGCACCATTTTCGCAACACAGAAATTTCGCGGAGAGTTCCAGCGAAGCTGTCAACTGCTTCTGGGTCAGTGTGTACATATTTTCGCCGGTACTTGAATATATTAATACATCGGCGGTCCCCGTGTAAAAATAGACGCTGCTACGATAAAAATAATGGCAAACGACGGAAGGAGGATAATTGGGAGCCGGTTTCCGGCGAGGCATCGCGTTCTTGACGGCGTCTTTCAACGGATTTGCCCGGTGATCGTGACACACTTGATAAATTTGAGGCCGGCTCGCAGTCCTTCGTTCTCAGCCTCGTAAAATTTCAACAATAGCCGCGCCGCTGTGCGCGAACATTTTCCACGACCGGCCGGTGGGTGACGTATGCCCGTGCGCACGGTATGACGCACAAAGTGTAGGAAGAGCCGATGACAGTGTCAGCTCCATGACAGAGCCGGGAAATTGCCGGCCGGCTTCGTCTCTGCCAGCGGCTTCAACGTCGCGATCATAGTTAAAGGAGAAAACCGACTGGATCGATCGATCAAGGTGAACTTTGACGGGATCCCGGATTTCGAGAAAGGTCGGAGAACCGACGAGCGTTGATCAAGATTTTTCAACGTGACCGCAGTATTGGATAGCACAAGATTTTTCAAAATAATTCACAAGATTAAATGGAGCAGATTTTTCGAAATAATCGGCAGGATAGAATAGAACAAGATTTTTCAAAATGACCGCAAGATCGAATAGAACAAGATTTTTCATCGCGATCCACAGTATCGAGCAGTACAAGATGTCGTTGTTCTCCGAGCTACTTCCGGTAGCTAGAGTCCAGAAGCCACTGTCCTATCGATTCAGCTACCGAATTTAGCTTGGTAGAAGCGAGGCTAGCGATAGAACCGATGCTACTTCACATCATTCTCATTCATTCTGTAGCTGTATTTCTTTCGTTAAAAAACGATCGATAAACCGTTGTTGAAGCCATTCTTGTCGCCAGTGTACAGACAATATTTCAGAACGTGTCGGTGAGGCAACACCAGTTCAACGATACAACTTTTCTGTTTTCCATTATTCTTTTATGAAACGTCATATTCGTTAAATTGTTCTGAATAAAATGATATCAAACACGGATTGACTTGTTTAATACCCGATATAGTGTATAGAAATAATCTTTTTAAAATTGTAAGGACGTTTCACTACATTATTGAACTATCTGGAACAGTGGTTTCCAATTATCAGCTCGATTACTGCAGACAATCAACACAGATAGCGTAAATGTAACTGTACTGATAATAGGACAGTTACCTAGCTACAATGCTAGATTAAATCCTCGCTGGTTTGTACAACAAATCATGTTCTACATTCTACATGAATCGCTCGAAACTAAACAGAATTGTGTTCGGGTAATGACGAATTCGTATAATGGACTCTATCGCGTATTAAAAGAGCAAAAATCATTCGAATTGCGTCGTGCTTGGACTCGTCTTAATTAGAAAAATTGCACAAACACGTTGATCAAAGTTTTGTAGAGAAACAATAAAAAAAGAATCAAGTCTTAGGTACTCCCAACAAATTTTCTGAAATACCTTGCACATCTCTCTCGCATCTACCGGGACATTACCGTACCATCGTCGCCATCGTTCAGGGGTTAATTACCGCCGCGAGCAACGGCGGCTTGAAGCAAAACCGGCGGCGGGTGGTTAGGGTAATCGTCGATTTGCGAAGGCGCAACAGTTCCGTACGCACGCGGCGCGTGCATGCATAAGAGAGCGTACCGGATCGAGACCGCGAGCATTATCGAAAGGCGAGAGTGTCAACGTTCACCCGCGCGAAAGTGAAAATCTGGGGCTGCGAAGCGCTGAGAGCGAGCGAGCGAGCGAGCGAGCGAGCGCGCGCGCGCGTGTGTGTACGTGTGGATTAACCAGCAAACACATGCACACGGTTCCGCGTCGATTGTCGGACGGAGACGGGCGGGAAAAGGCCGGCCTGCGACGGTATCTAGGCTGCGACCCGGTTCGCGGTATCATTTGGGTCATTGTGTTCCGCCGGGTCCAGCGAAACCGGGTGAAACGCGGCCGAATGCACAGCGTCGGCGTCGTAGCCGGCGTCGGCGTCGCCCCTGGTTTATCCTGCGCCGCGACGCATGTGCGTGCCCTACGGGAGAGAGCCTAGCGCCGCTGTTGCACCCGTCAAGTCGATGCACATGCACACGCACACACCGGCAGAGACGGAGGGACTCGCCGGTGTCTCGTTATATCACAGGCGACGTTGCGTAAAATGTGTACTGGCACACACTCCTCCCTCGACGCTGTTACGGAGTACGTGGCCGCCTTTCGCCCCTCTACTGGCCCCTTTTCAAACCCATCCTCGTCGCCTACCTCTCCTCTCCACACGGATCAGGTTCGTGGATCGCTCCTACGAGATTCCGTTGCGTCCCCGTATGTGGACCTTAGCGGGGTACACTCGTTTCTAGGATTGCAAGGGTGCAGGACACGCCTTCTCATTTCTCGATAACGCGAAGATGATAAAAGATCAATGCAGGTCGCAATCGCCTTCGAAAGTCCTATTTTTACGTTTAGCAAGCGTAATTTGCATTATTCGGAAGCATAAGCTGCGCATGTAGCTACGTACTTTCATAAAGCTGCGACAGCTACATGCTGCCGAATAATACAAATTACGCCTCGTACACGTAAAAATAGGGCTCTTTAGGTCGTATCGGGTTACGATTACTTCAACCAAAATTTCCCATTTTCGATTGTACACGACACGGTCAGCCTACCCGCACTCGCCGTGCCTCTCTTCGCACGCAGCGAAAGTTTGTTTTCATTTTTTCGCCACTCCACCCACGCGACCCGCATTCCCCGCATCCCTCTGGTGGATGGTCCAACCAGCGGGGGAGGACACAGAACCGCATAGTTCGATAACGTGTCGGCGGGAGGAGGATGATCGCTCTCTCGTCCCACGTGTTACGAAACGCTCAGACCTACATGTGTAGCCGGGTGATCGATGCGGGACTCCTAGAGAGCGCGATGGAATCGGACACGAGGAGCTTGTGCGCCGGTTTCTGTGTCAATGTTACTGCACGCGCTCGGGCTAACTGCTTTTCGAGCCACCACTTTACCTCCGCAACATGTTCGATCCACCACTTTGCCGGCGTAACGCCGCGCGGCTCGTGTTGAGCTCCAGAAATATGTTGGTGAAAGAGCTCCACTCGAAGGTAATTAGTGACATAACGAACTTTTTGTCATTTTATCAATTCCAAAGGATAAACGAAAGCGCAAGGTTGGGAACGTAGAATGATCTTTGATTGCACTCTCCAACAAATTTCAACTTTTTTTATTGGTGTTGCACAGTGTTGTTTATGTTTGTTGGTGGAACGAACAACCATTCAGACGAGAGTGCCCAGTTGCCCAACGAGGCACGTCCCCTATTAATTGCGTTTCCGTAGCATGCAGATGCCGAAGGAACACGCCCAAGCAGCAGCTCGTAGGAGTAATTTATTCGTCGTTCTTCGTGGAATCATCGGAGTCTAGCGACGTCCAATAAGGTGGTGTCTCTCGACACCTACCGGCAACGCGACACGGGTTCTTTTCGCCGATGTTGCGCCGCATAAAACCGTTTAATCGATGCCAGGCAAGGCCATCTATCTCGTTCCACATAGTCGGAAGCCGGCCGGCCGGCTCGCGTTGGAAAGTCATAGAGCGGCGCAACAATGCGGGAAAAGGGTCGAAGGCGAGCGCGCTCATCCACGTTGGCTCTCTTTCTCCGCGGTTCCCCAATAGACGACGACGCCGGGGGCATGAGATCCGTGGGAGAATCGCCGTGTGATGCGTAGCAAAGGTACATAGTTAGCTTTACTAGGTAGCCAGGTTCTCTAGCTTCGGTAGTTTACACGAGGGAACGGATCAACCGACACACGCTTTCCTTGTGAATCCCGCGCGTGGAACGCAACGCGGCGAGGCTCGAGTGCGCGATCGGTACCTTCTCGACCCACTTTTCTGAGAAAGGCCCGACCTCGCTTTTCTCTCGGTGCAGCAGATACGCGCCACTTTTCCTCGCGTCCTCGTATTCTATGCAACACGCCGCGCTACTAACGATCGGACCCTAAAGATCGCCTCGGCCTTTGACGCAATTGTTCGCGCCGCGGATATGGGAACCGAGCTTTCGCTCTTCGGCTCGCCACGACGTATCTTATTTCTTGATTGTTTCAATACTTCCGCAGGAGATGGGTGTTGGTATCGATAGAACATTTCAACAGTGAAGGTGGCCAACAAAATCTTCAACCTGCGTATCACATTTAACAGACAGCTGTCGGTCACAGAATTAGGGCTGCAGGTGTTCAGGAATTCTCAAGAGTCCCTTCATGACCCGAAGTTCCAGGATCTCCAAAGTTGTGAGTAACAGCGACCTCCCGCTAGAGGCAGCACTGTCGACATTCTAACGAGGTTGCTAGAGTGAGCGAGTCGGAGAGAGAGACCCATCGTATTCTCTTCAGCCCTCGGAAAGTGAATGTCGAATGCCGGTCACCGTTACGGCCAGAATGCATCAAAAGCAACCGGATACTACGCGAGTCAGTTATTAAGTAGTGGAGCGGGGATGAACGGTGTCCTCTCTTCTCCTCTCTTCTCCTCTCTTCTCCTCTCTTTCCTCCCGCCGTGATCCTTCCCCCTTTCTCTTTCCCGTGGAACAGCAAGCATGGGATGCCATAATGGGCACGGATGACCGGGGAAGTCGATGTCGTTGACAGAAATTGTTAGAAAGTCCTAGAGGACTTGAGCGATACACATTCCGACCATATGTTACCCAGGCGCGTATCCGCAAGGTTACATTATCGATCATAATTTACGACGCGTGCTGCATCGTTACGTCAGCGGGACTCGTTTGCGAACGATATCGCCGGGTGGGAGACACAAAGACGCGTAAACTTACGCACGACCTGCACGATCAGCTGATCCCGTGCGATTTACGTTTCCGATAACAGGAGAACTGCATTCATAAACAGGAAAACAAGACGTCACGATTGTGGGAACTTCTGATGGGCTCCCTGTTGGGAACGTCGATATTTTTCGACGAACATTAACAAATTGTGGAAAGAAATGCAGTAAATTGGTAAAGAACGTCACTATAATTTTATTGAATATATTTTTAAATTACCCTTGTCATCCTGGAAAAACGAGTCTACGCCCTTAAGACCGACTCTGTAAGTCAGGATAACTGTTACAATACGTTGTCATCCAATACAAGCGCGAGCAAAATGGTCTCCAGTGCGCTACACCGATAACACGACAAATTTTCAAATTATCCAGCGCGAATCTAGCCTACAAAGTGACCACCGCTCGCCATAGCGTCTCCGAAAAGCAAGGGGCATTCAGAAGCGTTCAAACAAACAAATTTGCCGGCTGGCCAGTGTAGACCTCGTAACACCGATGATGGTAATGGGGTTTACTTTCGCGAGGATACAGCGAAATTTCAGAGACGGTGTGTGCACACACGCAACGACGCGATGATGCACCGACGCGACGCGCCGGGTGAGCGTTGCAGTCCGCGTGGCGGACTCGGTAACGTGGCGCGTCTACCGATGGTACGTATTCAAGAACAACGATTCCGGGTAATCATACCAGCACGCGCGTTCCATTTTGCAATTCCATGCCGTCACGTCCGCGGTTGCAACTTATTAAAAGTCCGCGCCTCTCGTGCGTACTACGCTCCCATTTTCGACGGATCGCCTTGCCGGCGATCGCGCGCGATGCATATGCATCGGCGCACAGACACAGGGAACGGTTCCCATATCCAAGGTAATTGTACTCGAGCGTGCTAATGATTGCTACACGGGCGCAATCGCGGTAAACCTAAACGTGGAGGGGGCAGAGGAACAGAGAGGACTCCGATTAGAGAGTAGAGTCCACGATTTTGGATGTGCAGCGTGCAGCCGTGCGGCGAAGGGACACGTGCACTTGCACTTAAGCAAGCGTAAGTATGGCTTAACCCTTGTGATGCCGGGTAGCCCGGTCCCATTTGCTGCATTTCTTTCAACAATCTGTTAATGTTCCTCTAAAAATGTCTACATGTCTCTGAATATATTCATTTATAATAGTCTTAGCCTGTGCTGTCTTCCTCGGGTCTATATGACGTTAGTAAGTAAGGATTAAAATGAAAATTTGTGCAAATATGTGGAATACAAAAGGTTTACACTGATCTATCCATGTTGGTTGGCAAGATAATTAAGGGTTGATACATGGCTAAGAATGTTTTAATAGATCCCTCGACAGCAACAAGGGAGTAGAAAGAAAACGATTGAGCAGAGAGTAGAGCAGTGCGAGAGAGCAGCGAGTAGAAGAGAGTGGTGGAGTAGAGAGTAGAAGAGAGAGAGAGAGAGAGGGAGGGAGTTCGAGAGGGGCCGTTGAATACCGGGCCGAGCAGAGAGAAGGCGTTGCATTGTAAACTCTATGACCGACTTTACGAGCGATCGGCTAGGATGCAGTGCCTCCAACCGGCCGGTCGGTGCAACTAGCCGCCATGTTGTTTCCAAACCCGAAATCAAGCGGTTGTGCAGCGGCGGTCTTCGCCGAGGAGAAAGGTGAAGCGATCGTTGCAATTATGTCATAACTCCGGCCAGCCGCTTTTAACCCCTTCGCTACCATCGACGAGATTTCGCACTACCGTCATTGTCAGTAGCAGAGAAACCTCGTCGCAACAACGTTGCTGTATCTCGCACCTCTCCTAACACATTTTGGTCGATATTGACCCGAGAACTTGACACAAAATTATACAGTTCATTTATTCCACCATTAGCGGCATCATTGATGAATGCGTGTGACGAGAATTAATAAAATCAGAAATTATCGGACCTCCCAAGGTATCCACGGTGCCACAGCAATCTGCAACCGTGATCTGTCGAGATTGTACCGCGTTCATGGTGACGCAGGGGTCAAAGTGAAAAAAAAATGAGAATTCGGTGTGATTCAACGATCCCGAGGTTACGATGCCGAACGTTACTTATTCAATAGAAATTTCCTGTTCCATTGTCATGTAGAAAAGCCGGACCACCGGCCGATAGACGGTAGGAACAATGTCAACGTTAATCGCGATATCCCCGGTATCGATCTACGCGCTCTTTCTCTCCCTCATGAATATTCGATTTTTAATGTTATGCGTCGACGCTGAACAGACGCCCATTTTCCGGGACCGACCTTCCTAGCGCATCAGGGACACGTTTATCTGTTGTTCCAGAGAGAGAGAGAGAGAGAGAGAGAGAGAAAGGGGGGGTTGTGTAACGCCGCGCCAAGCCGTTCGAAAATTTTATGCCGCAATTACCGCGGCTGTACGACATAATATACACCTCGAATAAATGTGTATATTAAGATAAAGCATCTCGGACGGAAGAACTGCGTTTTCTCTGGAAAGTTATGTCATACCATTGTTGACAGAGTCGCGCGCGCGCGCGCGACTACATAGGAAGGGATTGCGTTGTGTGGTTCGGGAAAAAGAAGGAAAAAGTGTACAGAAATTTGTAGCCGTTCGACGGAGGAAATCGCAACCCGGCGTTGTATCCTGTTATTACATCGTTTTCAATTTCTACTCGGCAGTCCGTTGCACGTATAGCGTAGACACGGACACCAACCGGCCCCGTAGCTATAAGTTAATACTTATGCAGAGTGGCCATCCGTGATCCATCTTGCGTAACCTATTTACCAGCAAAGTGGTACGAGCACACATGACATAATCCCGTGCAACAGAACACGCACTGTAGATTCCGGCCTGTTCGGATACTATTTTAAATAACCCGACGCGCGCGCCTGCGTATCGCTGCTGCACACGCACGCTACGCCGCTATGCGTGCGAGTTACGCAAACGAAAAGACCCACCGGAAAACCGACGCGAACGCGACGGAAAATCGTGATTCGCCCAGAAAGACCTGGGTTACCCTTGGTTCGTCGACAACCCATTTCGTCGACGATTTGACCGTGTCGACGAAAGTTACTGTCGGTCAAATCGTGTCGATGAAAACAGTGTCGGTGAAATGGGTTGTCGACGAACCAAGGGTAACCCGAAAAACCTACCTCCATTCTGGGCTTAAGTCTAGATGACCTAAACGTTTGTCTAATAGGCTGCCTGCCCCCGCTAATCTCGCTAATTCGAGATGTTCAACGTACCGTTCCTAAGGTGACCCGTCCAATGAGTGGACACTTAACTTATACGTCTGATATAGGATCAAATGAAAAATGGGCGAAATGACCAATAAATGAACATCAGTTTCTAGGAGGTACCCCCAGTAAGTACTTCTCATAGCAACGTCCCCGTATGTCCTTAAGAATCCTCTCGTGAAATGTGTATTCGAAGCGTCAAGAAAGGTTTTTTTTTTTTTTATTCAAACGCAGTCCTAAGAACTAGCGTTAAAAATGCACTTTTACCACCACTTTAGCCGTATGAATTAAGAAAAAGAAGTATGTACGACATACCGAACTTGCCCGATTTTAGCACCAAGGTCTTCGTCGTGTCCTTGCGAGGAAGACCTTGGCACAAGAGCCGGGTCCACTTTTTACTAAAATTATACTGGAACTTTTTGCACATTCCCATGTGCATTGCCTGCTGCAAGAGTCAATTCTCAGCATACTAATTGTTCCCGTGTAACATTCTTTGTAACACGAATGAGTGTATGATTTCTATGCTGATACGGTTACGAAATAAATGATATGCTTTTTCCACGTTTGTCCGTTTGTCCCACAAAGCAGCGGCGAGGTCGTCACCGGCGACGATCGATCGCAGAAATCGAATTCCATAAAAAACGATAATGAATTTCTATCGGCGAGAGTTCGCAACCTCTCGAAAGAAAGAAAGAAAGAGGGGCAGGGGTGAGGGAAAGAGAGACAAAGAGGAAGAGAGATTGGCCACCTGCTGCTGCGCAGCGCAAGCAACTAGAGCAATGAATTATACGTCGGATATCATCGAGCTGTCAGCAGCTGTTGGATGGACGGTGGCCGGTTCTGCGAACAGGGAGAGAGAGCCACAACCGAACACGCCGGATTCTCCGGGCAAGTTCAGTCCAGTCTTGGGTAGCGAAAAGGAGAACGGAGCCCGACGATAAGGACGTATTTACCGGAAGTGTCAGTAGCAGAAAGATAGCGCGCGCGCGCGTGAGCTGAGGGGATCGCGCCCGTGTATACACCCGAGAAACATCCGCGTAACTACGTCACCGGCTGGACAAGACCGGCACGGCGCGCGTGCACGGGGCTTGTTTACATCGCGCTGTTGTCACGAATACGATGCCTCTATCTTCTTCTCTCTGTCTACGGTCGCCGGCTATATAGGGTGGTTCGCGCGAAGGTATCGGCGCTTCTGATTGGCGGGGAACATAACTGTTCTTCGCGCGCAAGTCACACTAAATTCTATGCTTTACATTAACGAAATTAAAACAAAATTGCGAGCTACATCGTATTTTTATCACTAGATTTGCAAGATGTTTCTCAAACTATCATTTGCATTTCCTACAACAGTTAAGTAATATTGGGTTGGCAAGAAAGTAATTTCTTTCTATCGTGTTATCAGGGGGTAGAGTGCATTTCATATTATGTACACGCAAGATTTTCAAGGTTCCAGGGGCGGAAGAGCATAGGGTACACGATTTTTAGCTATGAAACTGGGGTAAGTTTGAAACCCAACCAGACGGTTCATCCAAGACCTAAGACATCGCATCGAGAGCAGAGTCAATGTACAAATCAGATAATTTAAATATAAGACTGAACACCACCTGAGTCAAATATTATTTATCTAAAAATCCTATGGTGGCAAACGTTGGTCGGAGCACCCTGTACGCGTATGCATCGCGTGTACATGTGTGTACTGTGTACACGGCCGAGTCAGTTAGGTTCGACCCGCTGGTGCCGGGATATCTATCTTTGGATCCACTCACGAAGCGAGGCGCGCGCGATCTCTTACTCAATCGTCTCACGCCCGTGCCGGTGACCAGTGACACCGTTAAACGCGGCCATTATTTCGAATGCGCCCCGCGGGTCGGATATTTCCGTGACGACCGTAGATAGAGCCGATGGGGATCCGCTGTTGCTTGTTCAACGGCGAAACGCGCGCGCTTCCCGCCGCGGTTACACGCGCAATAAACGCGCGAGCGGCACGGCGCGGTTAGTGTTACCTTTTCGTCGCCTCAGTGAAATGCACGCACACGCGTCAGTGATTCTCAACTTTCTCTACGTTGGAACGCGTTCACGTGACCGACGACGACGACAATGACGGTAGCCGATGGTGCGCGGCGAGACCGAAAAGATTGTTTCGAGACTGCCATTTTTGTTCCCCTCCGCACGAGTACTTTAACGGTAAAACGAGGTGTCGAATGGCAAAAGGGAATCACCGGCGATGCGATGTCTGTCCATAACGCTCGCTCGCTATCCTGCACCACGGGAGCTTTGAAAATTAGCCACTCACGCGTGCATGCACCTAACAGACGAACGAGCGTGGTGTGTCCGACGGTATTTACCGATTCATGCTTCGGTGACCTTCGACGTCACTACAAGTCCAAGATACGTTGTTGCACGTGCAAACTCTCCCCGGTATTGACGCGAGAGAACCCCTCCGCTTGCGTAAAAACCAACACGCCGTATCGATGAATTAATTGCGATGCTCGCTGATTAAAGGTTACGAACGCCGTTCTCGAGAGCCGCGAGAAATTATCCGTGATTTTCAAGCGAGAGTACAGAACCTATCTGACGCGGCGTCGCGCTAACTCGGAAAGAAAACGATGGTGTCCGTGTGTGTGTGTCCGTCTGTCTGTCTGTCCGACGCGACGGTCCCGTAATAAAGAAGCATGTTAATTCGCCGGGGAGAGGCATGTGCAAACGGTAGGATCGTTGACTGACCGTAAAAAATATCGGAACCGGACACCACGGTTTGACCAGATCCGGTTCATTTTTCCTCGAGCGAACGCGCGAAGGAACGAACGAACGAATGCGAACGCCGCAAAGTTTCCACGAAATGGAACCGCGCGGTCACGCCTGAGCTGCCTAACGGAGGTAGCAAGATAGATATTGCGCTAATGCGTTCCACGTGGGGTCACCGGTAGCCGGTGCACTGCTGGCGAGCAAAGCACTACGCCCGTACTCGGTCCGCGGCATAAGCCGAGCTCGCGCGTTCCCGCATATACACGCAAGCGAGTACGGCTGGCTTGCGGATAACGCGCTCTGGCCAGTGCCTCTCATTACGAATCTAACCGCGCCCACATAGCGGTATCGAGGCTGCGTGTATTTCTTCGCCACGCCTGACCGATCGTAATAGCGCTATCCCCCTCCCCACCCCGGTTTTATGGGGTATTTACTGCGGTGTTGCGCTCTCGCTACGGTTTTACGCGAATCCTCAAACATTCGTGGCGGTCCCCCGATTAGCTCGCTGGAGCGCTCTCTATCCGCGACTGTAATCCGAGGAAGGCGTGTCGAAAATCGACGGTCTAGCGTCGGCAGATATTAGCGGCGTGCAACGTTTCATTCTCTGTTGACCAGCTCGTTAACCTGTTGTGTTCATCCGCGACGGATAATATACCCATCCGCTATTCCCCCGCGTCCCGCTCCACCCCATTTACCCTCGAATATTCCGCTTAATCGCGGGATCACTGCCAGCTAGACGGATTTCGATTGCCCCTGGGTTAGGTTTGTGCGTGGCGCATAGCGTGCCCGCGGCCCACGGTCGTATCCAGATGCAACGTCGCAAGGTAACGTTTGCCCTCCCCCACTCCGTTATTCTCTATCCCGATCCCGCGACAGAGGGAGAGAGCATCTCTCGCTCATGCGCGCCGCATAAATGGAACATCCACTCTATAGGTCGCTTTAGGAACGAGGTCACGAAAATTAAATTTTCTGATTAACGACGCCCGGTCGCGGGCGCGTTCGCTCGCTCGCTCGCTCGCTCTTCGGCGCACGCATAACAGAACCGGCAACAATGCCGGGGCCAGAGCCGGCCCGGCCCGGCTTAGCCCGTCATCATCATCATCGTCATCGACGGATTCTTCGTCTTGACCAGCCGTGGAAACACGACCGCCAAGAAATTCTCTCGGGCCTACACGCGGAAATAAAAAATTCTGCCGGGTAAACACGCCACAATTCGTCGAGCATGTCATCGATACGGCCGGCGCGGCGTTATCGCGCGAGACCGCGCGAGACCGCGTTTCCCCGCTCTGGAAAGCAGTCTCTCCGTTCGGCTCGGCGTTCCATGCCGACCGAACCCAGAGAGAGAGAGACGCGGAACGGTACGCATGCGCACCGGTTGTGTGTTTGATGCGCGCTAACCTGCTTGGATGCACCGAGGCACCGAGAGTCCCGGCGGTCGTACGGATGACGTATCAAACCTCGTTATGCTCAGCGTACTGCATTCGCGGAACTTTTGCGTCGTGCACGCCGGTTTCTTTCGGAAAAATACCTCGCTGATTACGCCATTATTCTAGGCCACTTCAACGAGACCCTTTTCCGACGAATTTTTCCTTGACCTTCAGCGGGTCGGCATTTTGAAAAACTTCTATACATACAACATGTCACGGTAAATTCCCAAGTTAACCTTTAAAGATCAACGGAGTACCAAAATGCAAGGATTTCGAATGGCAACTCACCTCCTGCCCGTTCGGCGCGATCTTGACGTCCACTTCGTCGAGGTGCTCGCGGTGTTGTGTGACCTCCGCGTGAATTTCCCGGCCGTTGTACGTCAGATAAACTTTCTGTCCGGGCACGAGCCGCGCGGTGGTCACAGAGCCGAAACCGGGTCCGATCAGATCGCGATCGGAATATTCGGTGCTCGGACTCGGTGGTCGTCCACCGGGAACGGAATCGAACCGCACCGAGTAACGAGTCTTCGGTGTAATGCTGAGGCCTGATTCGGAGGCGGCTGACGCCGGCGTTTTCACGGCGTGTATGACGCCGGTGTAGTACTTCCCGTCTTCACCGGGAGCACACACTCTGGTGCCGATTATGCTACGTTTCGCCAGCCTCTTGCCCGTCGACATTATTCGCGGATGCTGCTGGTAGACGATCTCTCGGCGATCACCCACAGGAATAATCGATAAATCGTTCGGGAGCACGCACTTTCGAATCTCCACCGTACAAACACCGTAGCGACAGCAGCGGTGGCAACGACGGCTATACTTCCTTTTCGATAGTATCTCGCGGCGAATAGTCTCTCGTAAATCGCATTTGCACTGACTCTGAATCTTCCTCTCTTTCACCACTGTCTTTATTCTTTCTTCTTTATTTCCACTAAACGAACGTGATCACTGTTACCGGAGAAAATCGTTGTATCACTTCGCCGGACGAGGGATAACGTACGGGCGATCCAACAGTTCGATGAGTGACGCGTCGGTCGATATTGTACGTGAATCGGTTGCACATTTAACGCACTCCCGGCAAAACAGTGTACACCGACACACAGAGACGCGTCGCTTGAATTTTGACTGCTTCCAAAACTCCCGACTACTCTCTCTCTCTTTCTCTCCCTCTCTTTCTCGCTCTCGCTCACTCTCTCTCTCTCTCGCACTCTGGCACACGTACACCACGATTTTAGGTCATCGTTCCTCCGTATAAATGAAACTTCTCGCGCGTTGAAATTTCGTGTGAATCGTAAATCGCGGCACGCCGATCGATTTTCCTAGACCGTGGAGGGACGCGGCGGCCTTCGCGGCCTGAACACAGAACTCAATGTATCAACAAAACGGCGTGCACCGTTGCCTGGGTTTGTCACGCCGTCCGCATGTTCGAGGCACTTCGTGATGGATTTATCGTGATACGTTTGTGTGCACGCGGTAGATAGCATAATATATGACTGACGCTAGCCGGCAAGTAGAAATCCGGCACCTTACTGCGACCTGAACGAGCAAGCGGTACACGGTTGGCTGGTGTACAGACAGAAGTCAGACTCGCCGCGGTTTCCGACATGTGACGCACAGCTGAGCGACCGGGGAGAACTGAGGATACACTTCCAAACGGCTTTCACTGCGCCGGCCGGCCACCCGCCCGCCCGGGAAAAACAGCTGATAGATAACAACAAACCCACGTGACCCGGCCTCGAGCACCGATTGGACGCCCGCGCTGACCTACTTACTCTCATTGGCCGTCCGCCCGGAGAACGAGAGGAACGAGAAAAAATCGCAGGCTAGAACCCTAGCCAAAGCGCTCGGCTCACGGAGACCCTCCACTTTCTCAGCCCTCTCCACTTTCCGTACGACTGTACTCGGCGTCCCTTCTAGCGTCCCTCTACCATTTTTAGTTCTACGTGTCGTGAAATAAAACGCCCTCGATTCCATATCTCTTTCCACAAACGAAAACCCTTACGCGAAATCGACTCCCTCTCACTGACCGACCGTCGATAACCGACACCGAAACCTACGCCGAGCTCTACCGTGATTTTTCGTTTAAAAAACCACTTTTGCAATCAGCTGGTATCGTTAAATTCACAAGGCAGCGGTTTTGACACCAGCTGAAGACGTGTGACGAAATCCGTGAACGATCAGCCTGCCAACCATGTACAAACGTCCGACCAAAGAAACCTAGTCTAGCGAGATACTCCCACTGTCGCTCGAATACCATACTGTACATTCTTTTTAATGAAATACCATGAATTTTCGCTGTCTCTCGATCTCGAGAGCTAACGATGCTTGTATCAAGACAAGATACGCTTGTTTCATTCGAAACGAACACGTTTTTTCAGAGAAAACCGATGTTCGTGGTTCAGCTGACAGTACAAAGCGGCCATTTTACGTCAGCTGGGAAGGTCGGTGACGACACGCGCCGAGTGAAATATCTTCGGCTTGACGCGCTCGGGAATGTGTCGCAAAGAGCCTCGCCTCCGAAGTTAATTTCCAAGGTTCGCAGCGCGAAGGAATGCAGCGTGCATTTCGTTAATTTGGGAAACGGGCCTGGCTGTGATGGAAATATTGGTTTCGAATAATCAAACAACCTTTCTCTTCGTCAGGTGTGACAGGTATGGTTCTTTTTTCATGGTGGATTGATTTAATTGCCGGATTGTCACGACGTCGAACGGACGCTCGGTGTCAGCTGAGGGCGCCAGTGACGAAACACGCCGAGTGGAGTGTCTTCGACGGAGGAGAAACGTTTTCTTGGCCGATGCGTAGTTACATCGTGGTTTCGGAAACTGGTGCATGACCGTGATCAAACTTGTCCGTTTGCGATGATTCTCGGTGTAAGAACGCCGGGATGCGAGTTTCGACAGCGAAAAAGCCGGCCGGGTTCTGTTAGGCGAGTACGCTGCTGTTCCACCGATAAATCGATCCGATGCGGCACAGCGGCGGCGGTGTTGTCGTCGAAGGTGAGGCGGTTGCAGTGCTATACCGTTCGCTCGTCATGGCGGCGAGTAGCGTGGAGGACGAGCTATGAAAATGGCCGGAAGACGCGAAGGGGCGGTGGGGACGGATGGTAAGGCCGAATAGAAGGCAACGGTCCACGCGTTCTCAGCAGCCTATCCTAGATTTATTTCCGTGGACGTTGCGCAATAAACACTCGGCTCTCGGCGCGCTTGCTATTAGCTCACATACAACCGTTGCTTGCTCTGCCTCTCTGCTTTAGCTACCCCCTCGATTCGCTTCGAAAGAGGTGCCAAGGGCTAGTGAGTAACATTTAATTGTCGCCGGCTGACCAACGCGCCGCATAAAGGAACAAGATTACAACCGGCCCGCGCATTGTAACGTTATTCCTCGGGCTGTCAATGTAATAGGGGTCTTAGTCATCTTCATTGCACTAACGTCGCCGTTTAAACGACGAACACGCCTTGGGCAACACCGAATACGTCCCCCACGTGCCGGAATCTTCAATTGCAACCGGCTTCTCTTCTTCCCTTTAAAACTGTTCGACATTTTTGAAATTTTAGTAGGCTGTTACGTATGAAATGTACGATTTTTAACTGTAACGTTGAACAAACATATCAATAAATTACGAGTCTCTCGGTCGTATTGCGGTGGAAATTGAATTTTTTGGTCGTTCACGTTCTTCAATTGCAAGATTGTCATCTGAATATTTTATTCTTCTTTACCATCAACAAACAGTGCGTTAATTGATCAATTAATATTGACCAACTTAATTAGTATCACATAATGCTGATTACCTTTCCACTCATACCAAAAGAATCGTATTGGCAATCGCATTGATTGGCATTGAAATAATTATTTACAAGTCAAATTGGATATACAAGTAAAAATTTGTACCTTAAAATAGAGTGTAAATAAACCTGTAGGTTTTAATAGTATTTGTAGATCAAACGCTTCATAATAGTTGCATCCGAAAATCGGAAATTTCATATGCAACAACCTAATATAATTACAGAATCATTCATCATGGATACATTTTTACAATCTCGCCAATTGCAAATTAAAAATATTAAACATCCCGTAAGCTTATTGGTATTATTTGTTAAGAAAGACTCCATGATTTTCTACAATATGTATTGAATTTATTTAACCCCTCGAGGTTCGGCAATAATACTAACTGTAACCTGCCGGGTTCAGCCATTACAGAAAGTTAAAATAATTTCAATTCTCCGCGTCTCACCAACGATCGCCTCTAAAATTGAAATTCGTTTCTATGGCGTGCACCGGAATCGGAGTTCTCAAACGGAATTTATCGCGGTCATCAGTTTTGGTTTGCAGTGAGGATGTTTTTCGGAGAAGCTACCCCCTCCTCGGTTTATGATACTCCATTGTTCCTGCTCACAAACCGTGTCAGCCGGTTTAAAGGAATTGGCACGGAAGGTTCGACAAATAATGTCTATTTCCTAACTGTACTTTCCTTTATCTACTCTTGAGGAAGGGTCTTGTTTGTCCCGAAATCCCTGCGACCTCCGACGAGTCATTATATTGCTGAAAAAAGGGCAACTTTGATGAAAATCGTAGGAGGCGCTCGTTATAACGATGACGTATCGTAATCGCTATATCCACAATAAAGTACACGCATAAGTTACACTTAGGAAGATAAGATTACGTTAGCGGGGCAGTCACGATCATCCTACAACGCGACCAGACCTATCAGAAGTGATTTTCGCTGGTTCGATCGGCACGATATATTTTTACAACGTTATTTCGGATACTTTGGTGTCGTGACTAGCCTCTGCACAATCAGCATGCTCGTCTTCCTTGTTTTAAACGCCATTGGAATCACTGTTTCGGCCCAGTCTATCGAAACTTGTTCCCCACTGTGTGTGTGTGACGTTTGGCTCGAGCTGCAGCGTACTTCTTGCACAGGTCGCCATCTTTATAGCGTAGACACAGGTATCGCGAACAACGTGCAGGCCTTGGACTTGTCGGATAATGTCGTGTCCTCCTTAAACGCTTACGAGCTTGTTGTTAGTATAATTTCATGAAAAAGTCTCGTTCAAAATTATCCTGTGTATTTTATAACAGATTCATTCTTTTAGAATGTAGGACTGGCAAACGTGATATACCTGAATCTTACGAAAAATTCGATCAGCGAAATCGATTTATTCGCTTTCCACGGACTCGTCAATTTAACCGTCTTAGATCTGGCGAAAAATTACCTTTATTCCATTCCGAACGATGCTTTCGTACAAAATAAAAATCTGCAAATTGTTTACCTGTCCAAGAACAACTTCAAGGCTCATGTGCCGAAATTACAATCGCCCTCGATTACGGTAATTACAGAAATAAAGAGTCTAAGTAATATTTACAGAAAAATTGTATTGTTCATTTTTGTTTAGGAGCTGAGCTTGGACTTCTGTCAGATCAGTCATTTACCCTCGGACACGTTCATTGGACTCCCGCGACTCCGGCGTCTGAACCTTGCAAACAATTTGATGATTCAGATGAGTCGTTCGGTTGTGCAAACGTTGACTTCTTTGAAAAAAATATCGTTTGAGGGGTATGGCAAGAAAGATGTCTGCAATGATGTGCACTTAAAAACATAATTTATTAGTATAATTCATTGGAAATTTATTAGTAAATGTATTACCGTGTATAGATATGTAAGAAACCGTTGATACACGATTGTAATCAGTCTCTAAATCTTTACAGGAACCCATGGTCGTGCAACAAAGAGCTAAACGATCTGGACACACACCTTGTGCAAAGGGGAGTCGAGTTTCAAGAAATTTGCGGTAGAAAGTATCCGAAAAAATTTGAAAAGATGGTGATGGGGCCTGTAAAAAAGGAAGTGAGTTACCATCAATCGGCAACAACAGTCGCTGTGGGTACAGTGATAAGCAAGCATAATCTCACCAGCCCGTCCAACAATCAAACTCGGGCAATAGGCGAACATTTGGAAGGAAAGATCACTATTTTCGATTCGGTTTGGTTGCTTATTCTTGGTTTTATATTTGGCATGGCATGTGGTTTGATTATTTCCTACGTATGGTTGTCGAGAATGTATTCACGTTGCAGACGTCGGGAACTGAATGATATTGAAATTGATGCTCGGTTGCAACAGTATTTCCATCATCGATTTTTAAGCAATAGTACAGATAACAATAGTTTGATGACTGAGTCGCGCCCCGATACACCTCCACCATCCTATCTGGAAGTTATCCTAGGATTTAACAGTTGAACCCGAATTAGTTTTAGGACATTCCGCGGATCATCCACATTTAAAAATAAGAGAAATACAAAATTCTCAGTTATTTGCATACATAAAAATCTTCGCGCGTATATATTCATCTCATAAATGACATTACGAACATTTATTGTTTCGATAATCACACTTTAAAAATTCACACATGAGCACACAGGGGATCATTGTTATACATATGTTGTGCACGGATTAGTCCAGCAAAGTTCACAAGATTCGTTAAACAAGAACAATGAAGTTTCAGTAAATTAATTAATAACAATATTTATTAACAAACAGGTTATACGAGTTGCATAACAACAGTATGAAATCTCAGGGCATAATATACAATAGAATACACTTTATATTACAATATATTACATGCATACATAACGATGAGAGTTACTAAGTCTTTTAATAAAGTCGTATTATGATACAATTCTATACAAATCTTGTGAGATCAAGCTGTGGCTTGATTATACGGTGAGTCTGTTTAGTGTACACAAGAATTTAAAGCACAATCATTATGATTGTTCGTCGGGTCATTGCGTAGCAATCATATTACTTTTATCTACGTTCTGGCTCGTACTTAACGTAACAGTCTTGCATCCGATGGCAGTTATTATGTTTTCCGTTATTTCGTGGTCGTATCTCGTTCCCCGTAGATTACTTATCACGCTGGCGTCTTGGTTGAAGTCGTTGGACACCAAGCCGGCCGGGAGCCTCATTTTTATTTCCTCGATGATTCCGTTCTGTATTTCCAGCGTCAGTTCGAACCGATGGACTTTGCTATCTTGAGCGACAAGGTTCAGTTCGCGGGTTACCGAGAATTTCGGCGTTCTTCCATAGTTCCAGTCCCAGGAACGAAACTCGCTCACCAACTCGTCGAGTCCTGATAACAGAATTATTTTTAGACAACTTCCTTCGAGTTCCAATAATAATCTACTCTAATAACTAGGCTGCCGGTTTTACGCATTTATCACAGAGATTATTAAATACTTTTGTTCACCCACGATTGACCTGGAAAGCTTTTATTTTACATAAAGATCCGCAGTCTATTAATAACACTGTCCAACAAATTTCAACTTTTTTTATGTTCCCAATATACTGTTGGGTCCTTCTTATAGAGTTTTTTGCGCTGATTCCGAATCTGTCTTTAATTTTTCTCCTATACGCACAGTTTTTGAGGAACATGGCTTTCAAAAAAAAAAAAAAAAACATTTTTGTGTTGGACAGTGTTACACAATGACAGTGTTGAACGATGTAGCGAGGATATTAGAACAAACGATGTACGTATACATTTTGTATTGAAGAGCTATGTGCCATGACAATAAACATAATTTTAACTCACCTGGAAACCAATCCTCTGTTGGATTGATAAACTGAAAACCTTTCTGCTGTTGAATAAAATCGTGTCCACCGTCTTCTAAAACTAGCGGTTTCGTGCGAAGATACTCCCAACCGATGGCATCGATTAATTTGTCCATGCATATGTGCGAATTCACATCTATTAAATTTTTCACCGGGGACCGGGTAGATACGGTGGCATTAGTTTCTATGCCATCCTGTAATATCAAGAGATCACATAAATTAACGATATATAAAATTAAAGAAATACACATGGTTGTGTACATACTATACGCATACTAATTGTAATTTTATATCATTCTAGCATGCATGTGCACAATTCAATTACTGTTGTTTTCTATTCGAAATGAGATAACGAATTTTTTGTGTACCTGTACACGATGGGAAATTGAGGAGAATACACAGTTACCCCCTCCCTGTCGTTACCGGGTGAATGAATGAGGTCATAGAAGGGGAAGGGTATTTACTCGAATTGAAGGGAAAAAGAGCCATCCTCTCTCTGCCTGTACCGGATTAGTCACGTGACATTGTGATACTACATGCACGACAGAGACGAAACGCGTCACGTGACCGACCTATAACGGGAGAGTGGGGGAATAGCGTCGTAGAAGGGGAAGATAAAGTGAGAACAAGTCTTAATCTGACGCCACTGCCTCTACATAATATTCTCCTACCGTGACAAGACTGTACGGGAAATGGAGCGACAATCGCTTGCAAAATATTTACCTGTTTTGTATCGAGCGCTAAACTCAAAGCTGATTTGTTTACATTGACCAAAAGCGTGCAATGATGATAAGCGTTCGGTCGTCCTAATTTAGCTGCGGTACCAGACACCTGCGTTTCAACAGAGTTAAGGAAACATAGATCGTGGGTTCGCGAAGCGCGTAGCTTCGCCATCGGTAAGGTTGTTCCAATTCGCTCGAACATTTACAAAATTTCGCCACACAACAGCCTTTTTGAAATAAACATCAATGTCGCGCGACACCGGCGTCTATATGCACACACACACACACACACACACACACATAACTTTATCCAGAAAATTCTATCGAGCACTAGAACTACCGAGCGCTAAACGCAATTGCGTACATTGCCTTATAATAATGACAAAATGACAAAATTAAATATGTACTTCAATAGAGAAGTTCACTGAAACAATTTCTCCAGAAAACAGAATTATAATTTTAACATTTCTAAAAGAACAAATCAGGAGCAAGTAATTTTGACTCATCCGGTAGTTCTAGTGTTAATTGAAGTGCAAACTTCTTTAGGCGCAGTGAATGGGTCTGGATGGGTCTGCGAGGTGAAACGCTATTCGAGCAAGCTCGGGGGAGCCGAGTTTAGCCGAGCGAGCGAGAAACGGACAGGTGTACGTCGCTGAATTTTCTGCTGGGCAATGAACGAGTTTGATCCGTCACGGTCCGAGGTGAAACGCTATTCCAATAAACTCAGATTTGCAAAAGCCATAGAAGTTTTCACTTCGGTCACTCGTCTAGTACTGACTTTGTTTTGGAACACCCTGTACAGATAAAAGAGACATTTTGATACATTACATTAAAGGATACTTTGTAATTGCCTTCAACGACGATGTCCTCGCGTTGATTAATATCGGCTTTCACGCCCCATTCCCGGTACAGTGCTCTGGTTATGATGCCTAGATTATACTTCCGTTCATATCTTTCCCGCGGCGTGAAAAAGGTCAGATTCAGATTGCCAGTGTCATGGTAGACAGTGCCGCCGCCACTGTTCCGTCTTGCCAACGCGATACCGCGTTTCTCAGCAATCTGAGCGTTATGCTCTGTCCATGGGTTCTGATGACGTCCGATCACCACGCAAGGATCATTCCGCCAGAGCAGCAACATATGATGATTCGTGAAATTGTCGTTCCGATAGAACCAATCCTCTAATGCTAAATTGGTGAACACATCCGTAGATTGTGATATAAATACTGACTTCTTGATCGATTTATTGAGGTCGGTTTGCCTTCCGTCAGAGCCTGTCGTGTATCTGCAAATCTGGTGCAGGTTGCATGATCCGCGTTTGACCACGATCAGAACTCTATTGATCAAAGGCATCATTCTCAGGGCAGACACTTTCTCTCTCTCTTGAAAAATCGGTCACCGATATTCGAATACCGTATTACTCCCTGGAGGGATTGTTGAACTCGGCGAAATCAGTCTTTGACTAAATAGATCTGGTTGGGCTGTTTTTTTAGCTGTCCGGAGTTCACGAAATCAACCTTGATCACGGTTAACGTTTCGGTCAGTAGATAGCAGCCCTATTGAAACATATTTCTAGAGACGTCGGATTGACTTGCTGTGATCGAGATCAAGTAGTCGTGTAGAGCGATCGTTTGGTGCAGCCACTTCCAGGTTTGATCCAGGGAGTTGATACGGTATCGGAGACCTAAACAGTCTCGGCAGTCCTTTTGCATTCCTCCGTGTGCTGACAATTTGAAAAGGAACATTCAAATCAGCCGCGACGAGTACGGTGAAGCACGAGTTGAGCTTGTAGACGACCTCTTTACGTCGAGTTTCAAACTATTAAGTTTCACGAGGGACGCACAAGCGCGTAACCGTTTTTCGTTCGAAGCACTTGAGAAAACGCGTGATTCACGGCCGGAATAAATCCGTCGTCGATGTACTTACGCTCGTGTTGCAATGAGCACCGAACTTCTTAGCTTTTGATGTTATATGAACACCGTGTGGTCGGAGAAAGCAGAGGGGGGGTCTTGAATCAGATGCAAGAGGTTATCAAAGGCCGCAGCGCAAAGTACAGCTGACCCGATATCGTCGCCACCAAGCTCTCTTTCAATAGTCGCAGCTTGATTCGTGCCTAGCCCCTTCGTAGCATCCTTTCCAGGAACGTACGTGCTCCTTCTAGCACCCCCTCGATTCACGATCAGCGGAGCTTGGGTCGTTTCCGACCCGTGATCGACGGTGACACTTGGCGTGACACTTGCGACAAGTCGTTGACATTGCATGACGATGTCAACGAACTTATCTTATTGATAGACCTCGGATTTTGAGCATCTATGACAAAAATTAGTGCACGAAACGTGAAACAGTGAAAATCCTTTTTCTTGTCGTTTTGCATAAAATCTGATGTTTATGCAATTTTCAATTTTTGTAGACGAATTTTAAGAAAACGGAATGAAATGGACACTTATGGATAATCGCGTACTAGATTCTGTCATATTTTATATACCAGCATTTTTTGAAAATGTTCAAAAGAATAAAGCAAACAATTGCATAAAGATCCGGATTCTACTAATGACATATATATATAGGTACATGCGTGTACGTGTTGCTTGAATATCTTCTTTGCTCTGAAAAATATAAAACACATATCGTAATCCTGTTCTTGTTCCAGTAGTTGTAAATACATCGAATTTTGACAGCGCAATCAAGCTACTAATTAAAATGCATAATAATAAGCTTATCATTATGTATCTTATTGTGTTTGTCAGCATATATCGTTTCTTGAAATGTATTTTGCATCAGTAACGTATACGACACTGTATTCTCATTATTTCGATGGCTAGTAATTAAAATCTCGCGAAAAGTCACATTGTATACGCGTGTCAGTTAACATCGCCTAATATTGGAGGGGGTAATTAAGGCCAATTGATAAGAATATATTCCGCATCCTTCCGTGTCGTGAACCTATAATACATAGCTGTTCTTATTGAATTTGTGGCTACAGTATTGGTAAATCGTTTCTGGAACTATTCATCAGATGAGATTCTTCTAGAATTTTTTCATGACACGGCGGGTACGCATGTTGCAACGAAGATTGTAAGTGAAGTAGTTATTATATATACACTTTTCTTGTAAACATTTCATTCTAATTATCATACGACTTTTATCTGGGACCACACAAATTGTCTTTAATTGCAATGATTCAGACGTACGCGCGCAAATATATACATACGTGTCTGATAAATATATACATATGCATATGTGTAACATATACATGTATATGTTACAAATTATATCTTCCCATTAATTATATGTATTTGCTTGAATAAAAATATTGGAAACTAAAATTATATTTTTCGTCGACAAAAAAGGCACTTTAAGTTCACAACAATTTTAACATATTTTCGAGCGGCAATTATTTCATACTTTCTAAGCATCTGTAATTTATAGCCGAGGACTTTTTAATTATCAGTAAAAAATTCAGCCCTATAGCAATATATATAATTGTTCCTTTCGGGATTATTACTTGGAAGACAATTTTTTTAAACTCCTTTTTACTTTTATTGTAGTCCATTGAATAGAATTATAGTAAACAACACATAAAAAAATAAGGAATTTTGAAACGATAAGATATTTCGAAATAGAATGCGCAGGTAACGTCTGTGTAGCTGCGTACAACCTGTCTATGTATGTGTACGTATGATGCGTTTCGTGGCTGTGTCAGTAATTGCAAATACTATAAAGAAACGTCGTTTGCATAAAATCGAAAGTAGTGCCTGCAAGAATATATTGGAATCCACTGTTTGTAATTGTGTGCAATTTGTCCGCGCGTCCTCTGATTTCACGATTAAAGTAAGAATAATTTTTCAAGCGTATTCCACGATGTCGCTATAACAATTCTAATTATATATATATTTCTTCAAAATGCAGGTGTCGAGTCATTCAACGAGCAAGCAAACATTGAATCGAGAAATGTTGGAAAAATTGCAATATCCCCAAGCGACTCGCGATGAAACCGTGATTGACAAATATCATGGAGTCGAGGTTAGAATAAGAAAAAACATTATCATTTTTATGGAGTCCGTACATTAAAAATAGATAGAAAATTATTATTTTACCAAAATAAATTGATTCACTATTCGAACATATAAAGTTGCTATATATTTAAATTGTTATTTCATTTATCAGGTGCCAGATCCATACAGATGGTTGGAAGATCCAGATTCCGAGAAAACCAAAGCATATGTTGATGCCCAAAATGCCATAACTAAACCGTATTTAGATTCGTGCAGTGCACGTCAAGATATTTATGATCGATTGAAACAGTTATGGGATTTTCCAAGATATTCGTGCCCGGCCAGACACGGCGACAAATACTATTTCTATAAAAATACAGGTTTACAAAACCAAAGGTAATTGTCACAAGTTCGTCGATCAAATTATAAGATTGCAGTATAGAAATTTCCATTTTCCAGTGTTCTATATGTACAAGATACTCTAGACAGCGAACCTCGAGTGTTTTTAGATGCGAATACATTATCACAGGATGGTACTGTTGCCATTTCTATTAGTAAATTTAGCGAGGATGGTAGTATATACGCCTACGGACTGTCCAGCAGTGGATCCGACTGGTGTACGATTCATTTCATGAATGCAGAAACTGGTACAGCGAATATAAATAATCTGAAGTCTTGTTTACCTTGTTAATGAAGCATACTTATTATCAAGAAATGTTTATAATTAGGTGAAAAATATCCAGAAGTTTTGGAAAAGGTCAAATACTCTAGGATAGCGTGGACTCACGATAACCAGGGGATATTTTATGGCTGTTATCCAGACCAGAAAGGGAAAACCGATGGTTCAGAGACCGAGGGCAACAAAAATCAGAAGTTGATGTATCACGTTCTTGGAACACCTCAGTCGGAAGATGTTACCGTAGTTGAATTCCCTGAGGAACCTCTGTGGAGGATGTAAGAGACCTATTTATATTTATTAACCCATTTGTATCAACGTCCTTATCTATGTTTCCGATATTTCTAGAGGTGCCCAAGTTTCCCAATGTGGAAAATGGCTAATCATTTCACCTGTGAAGGACTGTAGAGACAATTTAGTGTACTTCACAGAATTGAAGCCCGAAATGAAGTTTACAGAGAAGTTGCAGTTAATTCAAGTCGTCGATAAGTACGAAGCCGATTACGAAGTTCGTAATAATACAGTGTACACGTATATCTTCCCCGAGTTCCAATTCGCTCGATCATCTTTATCAATTGTATTCTTTTTGTACAGTATATAACAAACGAGGGCAGCAAGGCTATATTCCGGACAAACAAAGGTGCACCAAACTACAAACTGATAGCTATAGACTTGCTGGATTATAAAGAGGAAAAATGGGTTGACCTTTTGCCAGAACATCCGCATAACGTGCTGGACGGGGCCTGTGCGGTTCACGAGGATAAATTGATAGTTTGCTACATCGAAGACGTCAAGGTGAAGATAAACAAGCGAGAGAACAGATTCAAAAAAGATGAAAAAATATTGAAACTCGCGTTTACAAGTCTTGTACATTTTTCAGAATGTTCTGCAACTGCACAGTTTGAAGAACGGCGAAAAATTGCGAACATTTCCGCTGGACGTAGGGAAAATAATCAATTTCACGGGAGAGAAGAAATACTCCGAAATATTTTATCACTTCACATCCTTTTTAATCCCTGGTATTATATACAGAGTTGATCTCAAAAATGACGAAGAACCACAGGTTAGAGAAATAAGCGAACAAACAAATATGACTAGACTGTGGATCTTTATGCATTTATAGCAAAATTGAGTAGATGAAATGGAAGATCTATTAAAATCATTAGGGGAAGAAATAACTCTACCTTTTTTGCAATCGATGCAGACAATTTCTACTTTGCATAAAGAGATCCGCAGTCTATATAATGGAAATTCCGTGATTATGTAAACGGGTGGACATTTTTCTAGGTATTACGGGACATTAAAGTGAAAAACTTTGATGCGAGCATGTACAAGACTAGTCAGATATTTTATACTAGCAAAGATGGTACAAAGATTCCAATGTTTTTAGTGATGAAACATGTGAGCGTGCATCGATATACTTTTCCTACAATCGCAGAAAAAGAACAACATAACTAATCATCGATTCTTTGTAGGATGCAGTTTTGGATAGCTCTATGCCGGCTTTGTTGTATGGTTACGGAGGCTTTAATGTAAGCATTCAGCCATCGTTTAGCGTGACAAAGCTGGTTTTTGTACAACACTTGAACGGAGTATTGGCTGTCGCGAATATTCGCGGAGGAGGGTAGGTCACATAGCAGTGTAGTTATTGAATATTAATCAATCCTGAGTGTATTATTTTATTATAGCGAATACGGAGAAAAATGGCATAACGGCGGAAGGTTCTTTAACAAACAGAACGTGTTCGACGACTTCCAAGCCGCTGCCGAGTATTTAGTCGAAAATCGTTATACCACATCGTCAAAGTTAAGCATTTTAGGTGGCAGTAATGGCGGATTGTTGGTCGCCGCGTGCGCGAACCAAAGACCTGATCTTTTTGGTGCTGCGATTGCTCAAGTCGGGTAAGTTCGATCGAATCGAATCAAAATTAGTTTGTCGTATTAACATTTCGATTGGGATTCGCTAAATGCAAGGAGGTTGGAAGAGTACTTTCGGTATTATAAATCTCGACAGCGAATCTTTATGCAAAATAAAAATTTTTTAACTTTCAACAATTCCAACAAATTGGAGCGAAATAGAAATTCTTAGTATGTTTAGTAGGTTGAAAATAGTATAACGATATCCCTAAATTTTTCTAACGTGTTTACTATTTTAAATTACGCCTACTCATTCTTATCATAAATGCATAAAATCCGCTGTCTAATCGTAAATCTTAACATATCAATTGTTATTTTATTTAATACATTCCTTTGAGTTCATGGAATTTTTAAGGCTGCTAGGTTGCCACTGACAAAGTGTTAACGGCAATTACTTTTGCATTTTCTACTACCAGGGTAATGGATATGTTGCGTTTTCATAAGTTCACCATCGGAATCGCTTGGGTGTCCGATTACGGTAGCTCCGACGACCCTAAACACTTCGACAATCTTCTGAAGTATTCCCCGTTGCATAATGTAAAATCTCCGGAAAATGTACAATATCCAGCAACATTATTGTTAACCGCAGATCACGATGATCGTGTAGTACCGTTGCATAGTCTGAAGCTTATTGCAACGCTGCAGCATACGCTCGGAAAATTACCGCAGCAAACGAATCCCTTGCTGATTAGAATAGACACCAAGGCAGGGCATGGCGGTGGAAAACCAACCATGAAAGTGGTCAGTAGTTTACACAATTTCTATAATTTTTTATCGTTAATGTTAGTGACCAAGGTTTTCGTTTCAGATCGAGGAAAGCACGGATATTTTGGCATTTATAGTGAAGTCGTTGAACTTGGAGTTCAAATTGTAACACATGCCAAGGATATTAACAACTTTATACTTATTTATGCTATGCATAAATCTCTCAACGCGTTCGAAAACATTCTGCAAAATACTGTTCCGAAATATGCTAGTACGCTTCGTCGCAGACCATTTTATAAAACGAATTTCTTGTTTAAAGAATAAAAACTATCATGCAATTTACTGTGCAGTATTCGTGTGTTCATTAGGATGCGGGGCGAACGCGTGGTTTTTTTTATAATTTTGCCAGAACGAATAAAAAAACGATACTGATCGTAGCAATAAATGAAATTAGAGTATCGATTTCTTTTTTTATTAAATACTAAATAACAAATATACAATTTATTATTAAAGTATGGCATTGGTATTTGGTGTTTTATATGATTCTAGCGTTAAACAAGTAAAAAACATGATGTAACGTGATTCGGGGTGTGTTGTTTAGACTCGTCTCTGTATGATTCCTCTTAATACTGCGAAATACGATGTTACGTGTAAAATGTGTAATAATAGATTATTATTTTCTGTATCACAACCGGCGATGTTTCTTCGAACGGCATTTTTCTTTTAACTGGCTGATGATATAATGCTGTTTTGTGTAATTTATTCTAATGTTCAAGTCAATGTCCAGTATTTAATATTACTCGTAGTACTGACATGAACACAGTAACGATATTGTGCGACCATTCTCGAAAACAAGGAACTTCTGCTTATCATAAATGTATGATTAAATAAACGTAAAGTTCTGTTAATCGTGTTGTAAGTTTATATATTATATACACTTTCTAACGAACTTCATATTTTTCGTCGTAACATGTCAGCGTAATAAATCCGGTTACGAAATATTGCCACGATTAAACTTACTGCGTTATAAATAAATATCACCATGATATATTTATGTATACGCAAGAGAATGCGATTGCGAGTACACCTGTCGTGTATGTTTTGTAAAAAATTATACCCTATACGATTAGTAACTAGTGCTCGATGGATCGTTGGTAAAAATCTTTTTTATAAAAGCGACGAAGGTTCTGTAATTCTTATCACTACTAACATCACATGTGCCGTACCCTGAATATGTGATTAATTATGGCACGCGATCTCGTTCTTTTTCGTGTAATGGCCAAACATGGCGAACGCGTTTTCACACCGATTCTCGTGGATGAGGTTGACATGAATTTTATAAGTTCGTCACAACAATTGATGATCAGCGTCGGTGGTGAACAGGGCGGTGAAGAATTGTGAGAACAATTTACCCATATATTGTTCTTCTTTCACCGGCCACATACCTTCCATGAAACCAATATGGCCGCCGCGAGACGTTACCACAACGGCCACCTTTTTCGTTTCTGATATCTCCTTCAATGGGATCGCTGAACACAAAACAACAGAGAAAATATTAATCTTAATATTTTGATACCGGAACGATTATACGTCAAGCTGTGAGAAGCTAATTTAAACCTTGAACCGGTTGAAATGGGTCGTCAGCAGCGCTCAGGCATAATAGCGGCACATCAATCAAGTGCAATTTGTCGTGTATGGTTGCATTAGAATAGTACTCCTCCACGTCTCTGTAGCCGAACTGTTTCACCGTGAAGTGCGAATCAAATTCTCGTACGGTTTGGCTCTGGCGAATAAAACACATTATTTGAACGATCATCCCTCTTTTGGAAGGAAGTCTTGTAATGTCGATAGAGCATTTTTACATTATTTATTACAACTAGACAGCGGATTTTATGCAAAATAAAAAGTTTGTGCATCGATTGCAAGACGCAGGAGCCAAATATAAATTCATATTCTTCATTAATAATTTTAATGTGGTGAAAATAATATATTAATACTCTTAAAGACTTTTAATATTTTCATTGTTTTAAACTGCACGTGCTCATTATTCGTCTACTTATAACGCTTATTCGCTCAGCTTACTTTCAGAAGAGTATCTATGTCGACGTCGAAGAACCCGGTTTCCGTCGCATAATGCAATCTTTGTATGTTTTTACGCAGCGTCCCGGCCAAATACTTGTTCATCATTAAATTGAAGTAATTCTCTTCCGTATTTTTCGTCGCCGCGAACACGTTCCACGGTACAGAGATTAAGAAACATCCTCTCAATTTGGTCTTCGCCATCGATCCTTGCTGCGCTAGGTAGTTACCCAATATCAGCCTGTGAACGTAACATTTCAAGCATTAGGAACACATTAATGAACGCATTAGCCCATTAGCGCATTAGTATTGAGAAGATATTGACAAAGCATTTAGCACGCATAATATACATTAACAATACATCAATAACGTAAGCAACATTAGTTGGTGTATTGAGCAATAGACTAGCTGAAACTCGAGGAGGTTTATAATACAAGGTAACATGAATCACGATTTGTGAATCATGTCAGAGCGGTGGGGATAGTTCCGGAGTAGGCTCGTGTCAATTGATTTCGCTTTGACTTGGCAATAATTTTACACACTGCGAGTGCGACAGTACCCGCTCGTTTCTTTTGCGGTAAACACAGACTCGTAATTGACAGAGAATTTCACGCGATAATGCGTTCAAACAAGCTACGATTGAATGACAATTACCCTCCCATAGAGATTCCAGTCGCTCCAAGAGGCACATTGGGGTAAAGCTTTCTCACGTGTTCAACAACTTCGGACAAATCGTCGCTGTTCGCTGCGCAATACGTCCGCGGAGTCTGCAAATGCAATAGCGAATGAGATTCGAAATAATTGAATAAATAATTAAAATCAACTTCTTAACATATTCTTAACACTGGAACTGCTAGACTGCGGTTGTAGACTTCATTAAAATTTCAAGGACTCTTTTCATTATTTGAAATCATTACTTTAAATTATTCGATAAGATTCTAAATATGAACTTTTGCATTGTAATTTTTACAAAGCGGTACAAGGTCAGTGTAGATCCAGTGTTAAATATTCTGCGATGAACGTGTTTGTTATGTTCACGTTTGGTAGCAATCTACCTTTAGTTCTACGCCTCCCAGGCCCCTGTTATTGAAGATCACGCATCTTATGCCGACTTTTTTCGCCGACGTGATTAAGCACTTTATGTATTCAGCTTGGCTCGCTCCTGTGAGTCCCGGCAGGATGATCACGATCGGCGACGTTGTCAAGGAACCTTCCTCTGCCCAATCCAGAGCCACTTCGCCTCCGTCCGATAACGTCAGGATTTCCCTGCGCGATTAATTATTTAATTCGAGTGTACTCAATTTAATAAGCTCGCGATGAAAATCAGTTGATGAAACGTGAGCAGTAGCAACGTCAGAAGAAGTTTAATATACCCGGTGTTCATTTGAAAACTTTCCAGCCGAATATGTATTGTATTATTATATTATAATTAGACTGTATGTTTTATGCACAAATTAAACAAATTTGAAAATATTCTTGAAGAAATATACATTTAATTTCTGTTTTCTTTTTAGACTGGTTTAGAACATTTTTATTTTACATAAAGATCTATATATAGTCTAATTATAATTTGAAGAATGGGCAGACCGTTGTCCGGTATAAACCGCTGTAAACACAGTTTATAGTTCTTTGTTACACGTGTCTGTATAGTTTAACTGCGCTAGAGGAGAATTTTTAGCGACAGAACAGTTTGCAAGACTCCTATAAATAACTCATCCGAAATAGTTACTGAATTATAGTTCTTTCGAGTGGAACAATCAATCGCGCAGTGTTCCTTCGCTGGTGAACACGAAAGTTCAAGGTAAACTTACCAACCTGCGATAAATAATAGGCGGCAAAATTCGTGACCGAAGTAGGCTCGCTATAATGGTTTGCGCTCTCGATTCGAAGCACCATAATGTCGGCCAAAATTTGTTTCTAACCAGCGGCACGTGTTCTTCGAGGAATGATCGGAATGGTCCGTTTGCGCATACCAGCATCGGCGTCTGAAAAGTATACATTACTTTCCTTTAGTAATCATTTACAACGACGGAGATTAGTTACACGTGTCTCTAAAGTTCGCATCTGCGCAGAGAAATTAAATGATTTCTTTTGAAAATGTTCATCTTGCAGGAATTTGTTGAAGAGATTAAAAAATGCATATTTTTATATACTCAGTTATTTTTACAAGGCGGCTACTATAAAAAGAAGATTTCGATTATCGATCCAGCTCGAACTTTTTGTCTTCTTTTCTGAAGCAGACACCGCTTGTTTCTTGGAAATTTTCATACGACTTATTTTAGAATTTTCTTATCTACAGTAGCAGGGCATAAATATCCGGTAACACAGAAATTGTAATAATAATGTGTGCTGATAAGTCGAAACATATGTATCATTGTTCTATTATGTAAGCAGGCTACTCTTGCGTCGCATAAATTAAATGGAGACATTTAAGTTTACGCTATTGTTTATCTATAGTTCTTACCGATGTGTTGTGAATAGTGTGATTAACGTAGTAAAAAATGTCGACTATTTCGTTTCTCAAATTCGTAACATAATTCTGCTGGAAAAAAATGTATAACCGCCTTCGACTTCTGCTATTCACACAGAAATTAGCAAAATTCCGACAGGGTAGTTATAAATTGTGTTGTTGCTTCAGAAAAAAACAAAATACTTCCGAGAGCAATATTTTTATTTCACTGAACAGCTTATTGACAGTTGAAAAGAAATTAATATTTACATTTCTATGAAAAGTACCATAGAGATTCACAAATGGTTGTATATAAAAGAAGATATAAAACACACAATAGAAGTGGAAGTATAAAAAGATTGGATAAAAACGAATTAGTGAGAAAAGCGAACAGCAAAACCATTAAAGAGGCTCAGTCTAATAAATACATCAGCAAGAAATGATAATATCCATTGTCTTCCGATACATTAATTCAGTTTCTTTCACTTCCTTGAAAAAATACATTAATTCATCCGCAATATAAAATAACAACGGAAAGTATGCATTCAGTGGGTAGCATTTCCGAAGCACAACATCCGTTCTAAAAATGCATTTTCCCACGCGTCGATATTATTCTATTAATTTCCTCTGGAAGAACTGCGATCCGTTCGAATACAGAAAAACAAACAGCATGATGGGACAAACAAGCATGCGACGGTGTGTCGCATTCACGAGCGAAATCTATCTATTCAAAGATCGCATTATTCTCGACTGGCTTATTCGGTACATTCGAGTTACCTGTTCCGGCCGTTTGCGTAGAAGTTGCGCGCGCAGCCAGGCACCGACGCGCGCGCAATTTGTCCGCGGGTACGAGTGCCACGGAGAGTTTTAAGTTTTAAGGTCAAATTAATCAGCCGTGCATCTCTCCGCGTGGCTCGCACGGGCTACGAAGGGTCGTGCGACTCGCCGAACTATTCGTATCACGGAAATCCTGATAGCATATCGGCGCAATATCGGCCGGTGTTTGAAAAGTTTTAATGATAAGAAGAATTTCGAACTTTGGATCGTCTCAATTAGCTCGCGCCAGTCATGCCGATTCACGCTTCCCTGGAACGGAACCGCAAACCTTCAAATCCTCCGATCGCGATAAAATCCTAATCCTTCCGCTAACAATCGACACTCTTGCATTCAGATAAACCATGCAATTTTTTGAAAATCGAAATATTCACTCGAGAATATTCATTTCTCGTATGTCAAAGCTACTAGAATATTGCATATTCATTTTATGCCTATTTTTATTATTATTCAGTACAATTTGTATTTATCTCGAATCTACAAAGGCTGTTCCCACTGAAAATAGAATTTTAAAAGATTCCACTTCCTTCGAATTAGTCTACAAAAATTGGAAACTGCATAATAATCCGCAGTCTACTAATAAATATCTACAGTATGTATACAATAATTTTATTGAGATGCACTTAGTTTCGCTATAGCTAAGAGATTAGAAACACACCTCAGATTTTCGAGTAGCTAAAAAGCAGAAAATGGATGAATTTTTACCTCGAAGTAAATGGTTGTACGGCCGCAGAAAATTCCATGCGAGAGAAGCCAAAGGTTGCAATATCGAGGACGAATTGATAATCGCGAATAAGAGAGCCACGGCGTAGATTCCAACACAATTAATGCCGATCTGCAGCGGGGACCTCAGAAACAATTATTCTTTGTATTTTTCTTTTCCTCGGTGTAGAAACCGTGGAAATGAATTCGCATCTTTCTCCGTGGCGTGTCAATAACCCTTCATTGCCACGGAAATCAATTGACCGGTGGGAAATTCTCCAGACCAAGCGGGCTTTTTTCTTATCTGTTCAAATGGTATCTTCAATAGAATCAAGGCAGTCCCGATATAAGCGCGACTCTGAACCAAACGCGGCGTTGATTGAGCTTAATGAAGGTTAAAAGTCTGTGCATAAACGGTAACGTCTGCTCTATGGTACAGTCTAAAAATTTCAATTACTATAAATCCCGGCAGCGATCTCGAAACATCCCCCGTAGTTTGCCTGGAGTTAAATAAAAATGTATTTAATGAGAAGGTAATAAGACAGTAATCTTTCATAACACGTAATTGAACCAGGCTATGTTTCAAATTCTGAATAAAAAATCACAGCAAGCTCCTAGATTAATTTCGTTTCGTATTTTCGGGAGAAAAATGAAATACCGAAGTATGTAGTCTCGATAGAACTACTCCATAGGTTGTCACGATGATAAAACAGTATTTTCCCATAACCCCAACCTAGTTAACCTCTCGGTTCACAGCCATCTTTAATTCGCGTTTGAAATCCTCTCGCGTCCTTTTACCAAAAAATCGCGGCAAGTTTAATTTTCCGAATGAGCGCAAGAGCGAGATATTGCACCACAACTCGAAAAGTGTCAATCGTCGACACGAGGGTTGCGGTTACCGGAAGAGGGGGCAGGTTTTCCGAATCCCGCCAAGCCTAACACCTATCTGTGGTTGTCAGGAAAAACGCCGCATGTCACAATTTATAGTATAGGATTTACGTATTTACCAGAAAAAAGCCATGAAAACAAATTCGAAAAGATCAAAAAAATAATGCAATTTAACCGATGTTCTATGTCAAAGTATTAATAAAAACTTTAAACGGCAATATCTCGAAAGTGAAAGTATGTGACATACGGCATTCTTCCTGACAACCACAGCTATAACCGAAAAACAGTTTGGAAAAACGGGACAACCAATCCCGGCGGAGCGAACATAGACGAGACAAGCGTATATATCCGTCGCAAGTCGCAATGCGTCCGAATGGTCGATGATGCAGCTTCCTCGATCACCGGTGCGTCAAACGTCGGACGTTCGTCGGTGGAAAAGGCCCGCTACACACGTTCGTTTTTCTAACGTGCGGTGACTGAAACACTATGGATTCAATTAGGCGCTGCACATTTGTTTGAACCGTAGTTGCGGCGCGGTACGTTATAAAAACCGCATATGCGATCGTAAGTACGCTAGAAAAACGGATGTGTGTCGCGAGTTTTATCGGACGTCGCGACTGAATGGGAAATTGTCTGTTCGTGGTCGATGGGGTTTGCGGGCTAGGTTAGGCTGATTGACTGACGTTTACTCACTTTAACGACTTCGAAAAGGTAGTAGACGCAGAATCCGATGCCCAGTAGCGCCCCGTAGTAGACCGTCGGGATGTCGAGGAGTGGCTCGAGCATGTTCTGCATATCACTGTGTGTATGTACTCTATCGATACGTCCGAGAGACTGCTGGCACTTGGTTGCGACGTCCGAATGTAAACGCGCCGATGTTGATACTGTTGACGATGACGACCACGCGAGGTCCGTTGACAATCCTTGCTCGTCGAACGCCGGTAGCCAACAACCGATCGGCCAACGGTTTCGCACGGAGCCGCCCGTCCACGCGCATGACGTTCAAATAATTGGACGGCCAACTAGCTTACCAGCGTTACGAGCGACCGATAGCCGATAGCCGAGCATGCAGCAGACGACTATACAGATACAGAGGTGCTATAGATACAGTCAGGACTCGGTCACGTGCGCACGAGCGAATCCGCTCCCACACTTATAAACACACCAGCTTACTCGTACATGCCGCAGCCCACATCAAGAGACAGAGAGATCATGAACTGGGCCCCTCTCCTCTTTTTTCACCTCTCGTCACTCCTCTCGTTACACACTCCCCCTCCTCCTCCTCCATCATCAGCCCGCCCCCTCTAGCCAACCGACACCGTCACGGAGGTTATGTAACGACAGCGTGAACTTTTGTATCGGCACCATCGGCACTCTCCGTCGACGCCGTAATGCAGCTCTGCACTTGCACCAATCCACGCGATCACACGTCAAACGGTACAAATGCGGTCATCGGGGGCCCGCGGATACTTTTTGCGAGGATTGGGTGGTCATTGATTGTAAAACGCGGTGCTGGACCAGCGATTCGAAGATTCTGATGTAGAACCGTCATCGTGAATAGCAGAGTTTACAAGCGTGGTTGATGATGGTAGACTGCGGATGTTTATGCAGTTTTCAATTTTTCTAGGAAAATTTTAAGACAGTGGAATCAAATGAAATCTGATCTTCAGCGGTGTAATAGCCTTTGTAGATATGAAAGGAATAAAAATCGAACTTGATTCTATCAAAAATATACCAGTGTTTTTTGAAAATTTTCAGAAGCCATAAGTGCATACAGAGGGTTACCCTTGGTTCGTCGACAACCCGCATACAGAAACTTGAAAACTCGTTAATATAGGACAGGTTTCTTCCTCCACGCTGTGTTGTAACGGCATCTACAAACCCCAATGCAATCACGTCTGAAACCGATATGATCGCCCGAAAGTCCCCGATCAGATCGATAGGCGAATAAAATTAATATTGTTTGGCACACTTCGGGCTTAATATTTTCTGTGAATGATTACGATCCAGTTCCGATCTCACACCTGGAATTACGATAACGCCGATACGTTGTAGTGTAAAACCAAGGACCGATGTTTAGACTAAAAATGAATAGCGAATTGGAGCACAGAGTCAAGTCACAACTGGGAGAAAGCGGTCGGTATCTATTTTTTAAACTGGTCGCGCTATAGTTTCATTCATTACCGATTGCTGTAATTCCGAGTCTCGTGTTTCCTCTTTCCAGACACCTAGATACGTTTGCGGTTATTACTGTAGCAAAGATCACCGTATGGCCAAGCAAACAATGATGCATGTGTCGCGAAACTATGCTGATTTAATAAAAATGAAGCAAAAATTTCCCACGTGTACTATTGATGTGGTTTATACATAATGCATGCGTTTGAAAATAGTTTCCGATCTTATATAACAGTTGTTTTTCGAATGTTTAAATCCTTAATAATAAAAGACCTTGTAATCGCAGGAAATTGGTGAGGTTACATTAACTTAATACTAACCACATATACCCATAATTGATAAATCAAACAGCACTCCAGCGTGGGTTCAATAAAGATAGCGCAAAACTGATGTAACGTTAGTGTAGATAGAGTATGTTGCACCGTAAATACAATATAACAGTTGAAACGATAAAACGCCGATTACCAGTTTGCGTAAACTATGCCAGATTTTTTTTTTTACTGTACCGGATACGCGTGCAGACGGAAAGACACTTCAAGGAGAATAATTTTTGCTCGGAACATATGCATTACATTTTACATTACCAATCAATTGTTTAGTTCTATTTTCTATTACGCACAAATTGATATCTGTTTGGAACTTGTGCAATGTCAATTGTTTTAAATGCTAGTAATAAATTGGCGAACTCGTACCAAGAAAAATGACTCCTTTATTAAACAGTCTTGTACATTTCATGAACATTATGACATTGGCGGCTGATTCTGCTCGTGCTGATCTTAGAACGCGAATTACAGTATACTATTAAATGAACGACAATTTTGATTGCTCAAGGTCATCGATTATTTTCATTAATGTTCCCATCGTTGATTTCGTATTAGAATAAATTTCATGGGACTATGCATGTACTATTAGAAGACAGAGGTTAAACAGAATTTCTTCTCTGAAGGTATTCGCTGCGTGAAATCTCGAATACATAAAAGGTTTATCGACCTTTTAAATGTTCTATAAATGCGTAATCTCTGCAGTCTATTTGTCATTGTGCTATTCGTGAAATGGATAGAGCATTCTGGCACCTGTCAGGCTCCTTGTTTTCCATACAGAAAACTCAGGGAAACACGCGTGGCTTGATTGAGACCCGCGTTTCTCGTGCATATCTAAGTATACATAATATCCGCAAGGAAAACCTCAGAGGAGACAAACGTTTCTTGGTGCATCTTAGTGGATAGTAATAAATGATAAGGAGTAGATTGCAACAAGGCAAAAATCTCGATAAAATGATCAATAACAAAAGACAACTTCGTATAGAAATGTTTAACATTCTTCTCTAAGTCCTCTTAATTAAAAAAAGATCAATCGTTGCTGAAGTACCAAGACTTTTGTGATGATACTGTCCACGACAACCACATTATACGATAGTACATAATAAATATATGATAAAGGACAATGACTAAACAAATATAGGCTTACAATTAGATCATTTTTGGCTTGTTCCAAAGGTTGTTCTACTTCAATTGATTCTCGACGCGAGTTTAGACGTTTCTTTATCGTCTAAAGGAATTCAATTGGTATAACAAACTCTAATTTCTCTATCCGGCGGTGATCTGAGTTTTTTGAGTGGAGGACGACGTCTCGGACGATTTTCATAGTCTTAGATAACGCGCACTCATAGCCAGACGAGTCTGACTACTTTACTCTTTGAACTCTACACGTTCGCTACCGTAATTTCATTCAAATGTTTTATTAATCATAGTTTGCACATCCTTCACGGAATGTAGAAACAATATCGTAGAAGTCATAAAGTCCCTGATATTATGCAAATATAAAGTGTATAAAATTAGACTGTCTCTGAGAAAATTGTGTGACGGAGCATTGTTCTACGGAGCACGGAACCGAATACAAAAATACATCCGTTAATCGCTTTGATTCGCGAAGAGACATACTCTGCCGTGCCAATCAGTCGCTTCGCACGCAACAGCTTAACAATTGTTAATCACGACGCGCTCGCTGGAACCGTTTCATCTTTCGAGAACTTTCGACAACTTCGTCACGGGATCCAAGAACTTCCGGTTGCCGAAAGTTTGCCCTCCCGCTCGCTCGGCGGTCCTATTACGCGTCGCCTTCGTCAATTACGATTTTCGCGCCTTCATTTTCAGCGCCATTGTCCGTCTCGATTAAAGTTCAAGGACTGAGCCGCGGAATGGACCAATGAGAGTACGATCGCGTGACAAATTGAACATCATTAATGTTTGCATCAAGCCTATCCTTATCCCGAGCGATTCACTCCGTTACGATAATCAACCGGAAGTCCTTGGGAACTGATAGTCGGATCGGATCAAAAATAACGAACTAGATCAACCGAGGATACGAATAAGAAAAATTCAGACCATGAAAATTGTCAGACATCTCAACATACAAGGACTAGTAACACGTAGAGAACTAGAACTACTACGATTAGCACCCTTCGTCGCGTTTAGCACATTGATCGATCTCAAAAGCCGCAAATCTCATATTTTTCCGAACGGAATTGCGCAACCAACAAAGTTAAAAACTCGTTCGACAACGCGTCTGATAGAAGACAGGCTAAATTATATACATGTCGCTCACAAAGAGGAGCTTACAAAAGAAAAATCATTTCAACATCCGGCGTTCTCCGCGAGGCTACTATCGATGCACCTTAATCTTACGTCTAGAAAAATAAAGTCACCTGTCGCGGAAGTACAGGACATCTTACGCAACGTATCAATTTTCGTACAAACTTTGTCAGCGTGTTCCATGGAAACTTGTAAAAGAAAATTCTAGAAACATGCAAGACGATATGATTATAGACGTCGTCAGGATACAGACAGATTCTTATCTTATGTCTAACGGTACAATTACGCTCACAAAGTCCATAGAAAAATCTGCCGTTTCGGGTGGGTTGACTGTATGGACTATCGGGAGATCTTACTGGTAATAAATACAGGATAATAGTCGCGAGAGCACGTGAACCCGTGGCAAGGTGCGTTACAGCTCTGTTTTGTGTTTGCGCACCTCGTCCTGACGGGTGTATACCGTTGGATGTTGAAATTGCTTCGTATATCATGAGCTATGACCGCAGTTCGACTCGCGGACGTATTTCGCCCAAGTGCGAGTGGGAGTCATGTCTCCCTTACGAAGTCTGCGTTGATCACCGCTTGCCAGCAGATTGTGATAGGTCTCCACGTCGTAGGTACAAGTCAGGCTCTTCCTCAGCTTCGCGGCTCCAGTCTCGAAGCTGGCCGGTTGACTGCCTACCAGCACGTGCAAATCATTCTTCACCTGCACGGCCCAGTCCCACATTTCCACAACGGAGCAGTTGCACACTAGAGGGTTACCCAGTAGGTTCAACGAGAGAAGGCGGGGGTTGCGCTTGAGGGCCTTCGGGTTGATGGTGTTCAGATTATTGTTGCTGAGATCCAAGTGCTCCAATCCGCGCAACTGCGTCAGACAAGCGAGATTCTGAGGCTCAGAGATGTTATTTCCGGAGAGATTCAACTGGGTGATGTTCTTCGTGTTGAGGAACAGGTTCTCGTTCAAGTGCACCAGGTTGCAATTGCTGAGATCGAGGATCTCCACGTTGGACAACTGGTTGGATAGAAGAGAGCCATCCTCGGGAACTTCCAGAGGGTTCCCGCTAAGTTTTAGCTCGACTATGTCCGTCTTCTCGCGATCACCGAACACCTTGGGGTCCAGAGGATTCTTGAGGTCGCAGTTGTGCAGCTCGAGACTTTCCAAACGCGTCAGATTAGCGAACAAGCCCTCTTCCAAGGTGTGCAGCTTATTACCGGAGAGTATGAGCTTCTTGAGCGAGGTCATGTGAGCAAAGGTGTTGTTGCCGACGTAGCCGAGGTCGCAGTAGGACATGTCCAAGTATTCTAGAGATTCTAAGGGGTTCAGGAGGCCGACGAACGCGTCCGAGAGAGGATTATGAGAGATGTCCAGTTCTTCGAGGTTCTCGAACACATGGAATGCGTTCGGCAGACGCTTTAGACTACAGTTGCTCAAGGAGAGCTTGTGGAGCTTCGGCAAGTGGCGCAGGACAACGGTTAAGTCAGCCGCGAACATGGGGTTGCCGCTCAGGGTCAGCACGCGGAGCTTGCTGGCGTTTCTGAATGCTTCTTCGGATAAACGATCCTGCAGATTGCAGTTCGACAGGTCCAGCGACTGGAGACTGTGAAGATTGTGACCCAGAGTGTTCCCCACGTCCAAGTGACCCAGCTCGTTATCAGCAAGAATCAACTGGCGAAGATAGAGGTTCATAGCGAAAGCGTCACCAGGTAAGTTGATGATCCCAGTCTTCCGGATGTCCAGGTGCTCCAATCTGATCAATGGAGCTAGGACACTGGTCCAGCTCAAAGTGCGCAGATTATTGTCTCCCATTTCGAGCTCGCGAAGATTCTCCAGGTGAGTGAACGCATCCGGTGACACGTGTGTCAAATTACAGGAATTCAGTTTCAGATACTCCAAATTGGTAAGATGATCGAACGGACCTGGTTCTATGCTGCCGAGTGGATTCTGGGAGAGATCCAGCTTATTCAGGTTGGTTGTGTTGTGGAAGAACTGTGTGTTCAAGTGGCGAATACTGCAGGAGTTCAAGTCTAGGTACAGCAGGGTGCGACAGTTCAGAAAGTAACCATCCACTTCAGCCAGAGGGTTGTTCTGGAGCTCCAACGTAATGAGGCCTGGACTATCACTGTTGGAGGATTGAATTAGTATAATTTAGATGCAACGAGAGATGCAAGGTCTTGCCTCTAGAGGACGTAACTCACCTGAACGCTTCAGGGTCTACATGAGAGATCGCGTTCCAAGAGAAGTCGGCCTCCAGCAGGTACGTCAACCCAGCGAAGGATTCGTGTTTCAGATCTGTCAATCGATTATGTGCCATTTGTAGACGCCTGATCTTGATTGAATCCGGAAACGGTCCGATGTGCGCGATGTTGTTCCCGTTCATATCGAGGACGTAGACGTTAGGGCTGAGCTCGTCGTAGGGGATGCTCGTCAAATTGCTTTCGGAACAGTCGGTCACCCAGTTGACACGGAAATAGTGACAGTGACAGTCCACCGGGCACTCTTGCTCCACCAGCTCGCCGTTATAGGCCAATGTCGACGCCAGCAACCCGGCTACCAGTAACAGCAGCCCCGACATCTTGGCGAACGCGATATCTGGGAAATGGATTCTTTAATGAATTTTCAAATCTGCTAGGAAATGCTTGATATTCCTTAAAGATCTACAGAGCCTGTTTATCACGAGACAATGCTGTATTTATCTTGATGGAGGCATTCACGGAGAGCAGCCTCCTCAAGTCCAGTTTCCCTACTCGAAGCAAAATGCAGACGTGCATTCGGTCGCAGATTAACTGCACCAGCCGGTGCACCACGTGCCCCATAGAAATTGCGGGCGAACAGGGTGTATGCAAAGAGGAAGAGGGGAAAAATACCGCGGTTTACGTCGGGCCATAGCGGCGGCGACGACGCTGCTCATTGTAGTGCATTGCCAACAAGATAACCGGCGAGTACTAATGGCTCGAAGCAAGTGGAGCAATTGTCAGTTAGGAACGGAGTTCGCAATTGACGGTCGGTAATTCCGTGCAACAATGCACGGCGCCACAGGTCGTTGAGCCAGGATCTTCAATCGTTTCCGTAAAGCACCCTTTTAACGCTGGCCGTCTGCCTCTCTCGGAATACAATGGCAACGAAACAGGAATTTTAAAAAGCTCCTACCCGTTCATCGAATTACTATGATTATTCAATTTGCCCGGAACCTCGTCTCGGTGAAACGGAAATCTCGCGACGATTGCGACGCGACGACTCGACAAACAACCGATCGATAAGAAAATTACGTCTTTTCAAATGAAACACGAGTCAGTTCGGTCCGGTGATTCGAACAGACGCGGTCTGGATTCGAATTAAATGGTAAAAACGTTACGGAAGACGAATTATTCGCGCGTTCACTCTGCCGATGCACTGCCACCCACAACTCCGCTATTACGATCGGTCCGGCGATCAAACACACGCGGCTAATGGAAGTAATTTGTACGCATTAAATTCCGAGCACAATCATCCTCATTAGATGGGGGAATAACGGTCGAGGAGGTTTTCGCGCTCGCCAATGGCCGCCGAAGAAACCTGCCGACACACACTGGTCCCGAACGTATTTCAAATGCGACCAAATTTGAAAGAAATTTTTTGGAACGCATCGATTTCTTTTTTGTGCAACCCAACATATTTGTGTACACACATTATTTCCCTCAATGTGTTATCTTGCTCGAATTTTTCGTAACCCGCGTGTCGTAATCGTAACAATTTACTGCGAAGGTAACTACATACGTTCGTTATCGCAATAACGGTTCAATGAAAACGCGTAATTTCAGCGATTGAAACTAGTACAGATCGTTAACTTGCTACCTAAATGCGAGATTTTTAACGATCCTACAAAAGTTACGTTTTCCCCATTTACATATGTAACGCGACTTCACTCGTGCAGTCGTCCGATAAAGGGATCATCGAATATCTCGAACGATTATACAGAAAAAGAGAATTACTTAACATCCAAAATAAAAATTGTTTTCATTAAGGCAGAGAGGGTACAACAAAAAGAGAGTAAACAAATTATTGATCGAGGAAGAATAGCTAAAAATTTGCACATATAGACAATGAATAACAATTCCAATCACGACAGAAGCATGATTCAAACCACAGTGCGTCTCTGGCTAGCAGTCAACTTCGCGGAGCTCAACGGAAGGCTTTCCGCCACAATTCTATGCTTTGAACGCTTCGCTGGCCCTTCAGCTGGACGGGTATAGTAGTTCGCTTTCAGCCTGGACTATAGCTATCCACCCTAAAAGTGGATAGTTATACCCCACCAGGGGTGATTCCCCTCTTTTCGATTGATGCTTGTATTTCTCGCTGTCGCCCCGCCTTTGGCGCCACAAATCTTCGGTTTTTGAATGCGTCCCATAAACGTGAAAAGGCGGCGATGCGTGCGAGGATCAATTCCATTCAGACTTTTTGCAAACAACGTATCCTCTATATCGCGTCGACACCCGCGTATACCGATCCCAAACATCATCGGAGCTGCTCCTAAGCTGAATTCATGGTCAAAGGAACATGGATTATCCTGTATTTTTCTAGGGTTTCTCATCCATCGGAATCAATAACGTTCGTCGAATTTTTCGGAATATTAAAAATGGTGCAGCAGCTCATAAGCTATTCACGGGTGCAGAGTCGAATCTCCTCGCATGGCCTACGTGCGGTTATGTAAACGGCGATATGGCGCGTTCATAGATATGTATGCAACTCGACGTTGGTAATTTCTATTGTTTTCGACGGGATGAACGTTGAGGGTCTTTCGCTGATGCGGAGTACGCCGTTCGATGAGATTCGCGAAATTTGAAACTGTGTAGTAATGTTTTTGGATAGGGTAGTATGAAGTTGTTAGGCAATAACGGCCGGAAACCGTTCAAAGTTCGCGAACGTGGCTGCCGGTTTTCGAATCGTGAATATTATGAATAGATTGCGAAATAAAAATGTTCTGGATCGATTGCGAGCAGCAGCAGTAAAATAAAAGTTAATTTCATCTTTTAAAAACAACGTTACAACATTCTGAAATTTTTCTAATCTTTTATTGTTTTATATTTCTTCATAAATGCATAAATTCTGGAAATTGTTCCGTAGAATTAGTTGGATTGATATTTACCTTGCTACCAGTACTCCGCCGTGATTTATAAATAGACTGGGGATCTTTATGCAAAATAAAAATTTCTTACTTGAACTGCAACAAACTGGAGTGAATTAGGAATTTATTTTCTTCCCTATTATGTTTAGTAGGTTCAGAATAATATATATATAATAGTATGTTTAAATTTTTATAATATTTTTGCTATCTTAAATTACGCCTACTCATTTTTGCCATAAGTGCATAAAATCTGCAGTCCATTTATAAACGATCGTCTGCTTGTATTGAAACATTCAAAGAGAAACGATGACTCAGGGGGATTCCGCGAAAAGACTATTCGGACGAAACCTATCGTTCTAGAAACGTGACGACTTTATCCAATCGCCGGAAGCCAATTCATCATTGTGCCAGTACAGTCATACGCCGTCTTTAATGAATCCTCCGACAACTGAATCACTATAGTTTTTTTCAATTACCAGTGACGAAAGATCAATTGATAAACATTTTCCGAAAAAATTCTGCTAGTTTGAGAATAAAGTCTGGAGAAGTTCTTGAACAGAATTATTGAATAAATAGATTCACTCGCGCGTGTTTAACAAAGAAAAAAAAATAAATTGAAACTTTTATATTATATATTATTTGGTTGTCCTAAAAGTTTCTTTCACTACGTGCACATTCCATATTGTTAGATAACATCAGCATACACAAACAACAAAATCTTCCGTTCGTTAATGTTTTCTTTCTTAACCATGCCATTGGTCTTCTTAAAAACTACTCTGAATTTGCACTGAACACATTAATCGAAGAAGAAACGAACTTTTGGGACAACCTAATATATTATATTTTAGTAACTTTGCTTTCGGTGTTGGATAGTTGCACTGTCGAAACGTTTATAATTCTTCTTGTGAAAGAATATAACCAAGATACGGTAGAACCTCGATTGTCCGAACTAAAGAAGGAAACGTTCGAAGATTAGAACAGTTATAATGCTAGATTCTATATGCTTGTTAAATTGTAGAATGATTAATGTTGACTATGGAGATTCTGAGATTTCAGACATATTTTCAGTTGTCAAATGAGCGAGCCTATTGTCATGTATTTCCGCGATCGCTCGCAACGACTGTCATTGCGACAAAAAACAGATTACGTACCGGAAAGGTGTATCCTTCCTTCCGTAGTAGCGAGGTTAAACAGCGACCGATCGTAGCACTGGGCACAGATAGATTGAACTGTGAGTTTACCGGGACCCGGTTAATTTAAACCGCGTCTGTCTGACCGAGGTCAGGGTAAAGCCTACTGACGCGCACTTTCGTTCTTTCTGCGTCGCATTCGCCTCGCGACGAGCGTCTTCAACGGGGTGTTATATTTACCTCCCTCCTTTCCGTCTCGCACACAGTCACGTTCACGTGTACACGGTGTTTTTGACCCCCATACGATTCATACAGCCTTCATTCAATAAAACAAATCGCTCGACCACGGCACAATCTCTTACAGAGTACCCTAACCTCTTTTGTTTATCAAAAACTGTCAACGATTTCTCTTACAAGAAAAAAACATTCCGAATTTTTTATCCGTGAATTCTAACAGTTTTTCGAACACTGTTCGATCTAAGGTATAAATTCTTGTCAATGCGCACTTAAATTGCAAGAGAGATAAAATTACGCGATCTCGCGAATGTACACATACTGGGAACGCATGCGCTTTGGAACTAGCCCTTCTGAAACGTGGGTTACTTTTGTTTAATTCGCGCCTATCGTCGGATTACTTAACAATTCAAATCTGAACTCCGCTTATCTCCGCCGCGTCACGTGACCACGGCTAGCCGATTATCTCATGTATTACGCAAATTCGAGAACAATAGGCCGCCGGTGTCGGAAGATAGCCCCGAATAATTAACAATGCCTCGCGGTCGCCCACACAGAGAAGCGCGCGGCGCACTCGATAATGTAGTGTAAAATCAATGAATCGATTCGCCGTGTTTGTTTTGCTGTCAGTGTAAACACATTTCGTCACGTGTGCGTACACGTATAAGTACGCAGGTCGAAATAGGATATTCTTGACTTTACTTTATTATATTGTATATTTACCTTGACTCCGGTAACCTATGATGCTTCTTTTTTCGGTTTGCTGCGCAAAGCGATTATTTTCTTGCAGAAATCACACAATTTTATCATCGAGCGTCAAGGAGATAACGATCAACGGTGAATGCGACGTTCAGAGTTCAGACACTGGTGACACAATACTCGCGCGCATGCGTTTTATCAATTTCATCGAACGCCAGTTTTGGCAATAATGGTCTTGAGGTCGACGAAGCCAGAACATGCAGATTATTTTGATCTCCCGTGTGCTCTTTTTCTTCTACGTGTCAATCACTGTCGCGGACACTGTCTGTCACTGGATAGTACGTATTCGCGAATACCCGGACAGCAATGAGACTATGAGACACGCGTATTTTCTCCTCGCGTTTGTACGAATTACACACATATCGGTGCACGCGTGTGCGTACTCAAGGTGCACAACTTAGGTAAGGACCGGTCCGAGAGATGGGGCGACCAATTCCGTCATGCGACGCGTAATTAACAAATTAAATGCTCCTCGAACGCTGGCGCATCTATTTCGCAGAATTCTTTAAACAACTCGCCACATTATTCTCCGATGTCTACGAATAAATCAACTTAGAAGGTTTTAGGCTAAAACTTTTAGCTATTTGAGGATGAATATCGACGTATTGACTCGTCTTCCTGAAGGTGCAACATAGTTTAATTATATATGTACATTACGCATATAGTCATATTGTTCCTTTTTGTTTATTAGTTATGAAATTTATATCAAATCTAATCCTTAAATGATTATATTTGTTGATTCTCTGTACCTGGTTGTTCGTAAGAACAGTTTCGTTTATAATGGGACGTTGAATTTTATATAAATAAAATAAATAAAAATGGAGTAGAAATATCGCAGTATGAATTTTATTGAATAGTACGTAGTCGATAAAGTAGAAAATCAAAATTAATGGAAAAATAGTATGAATTGAAATTAACATTGAAAGACATCATACTTGAACAGTATTACGGAAATTGTGATTGTTCCGAGTATTTTGACGACACTAAGGGAAACAGTGTTGGATTTTGGCACTCGGTTGATTCCAACCTAAAAATCCGTGGTTTCTCAGCGGGTCTGGTATGGTAATTATGTTAATGCGTTATTTTTGCGCGAATCAGCATAATACAGCGGACGTGTATGCATAGTGGATGCCTATGGAGGACAATGGGAAATCGATAGGGCTTGGATATGGTACGTGTCACTCGTGCGTCTGAAACCGTTTGTTCACGTAGTCAATGCGTGATTGAGTGATGAGTGCAGTATGTCGAATTCTGAAGAATTGCATTCGGCGGAATTGGAAGCGGAGGTCAGGCATTACGCCAGCATTGCGAAATGTCGGGAATAGGGATCTCATGATCTTGACTAGGAACAACGACCTGCCAACCCCACTCGTATCTCTCGCAGAGAGAGAGAGAGGGAGAGACGGAAAGAGAGAGAGTGAAGGGAAGGGAGGGAAAGATAGAGTGAGAGAGAGAGAACGCGCGTGCATCGATTAACTTTGCAATTGACATTAGGTTCCCCGATAACGTGGCTTTGAATTATCGCCAGAGATTAATTTCCCACTTTAGATGAGGACAGCTTTAACTGAACCTTTTTTCGAGCACCATAGCTCCGATGGGATTGTCAATGACGTGCGATGCAACTTTGCAGTTCTGCGAAACCGGAAGTCCCAGCAGTTCCGGTTAACGAAATACATACACGAGAAACAAGTAAGATTTTATTGTAATCCCAATTATGGATTTGAGCACATAAAATATTTTTGAAATGTTTTTCAGCGTTAATGCATATATTTTAGTTATTTCATTGAACTCCGGTCACGACTGGAACGGTCCGGTTAATGTTAAAAATATTTGATTGTGATATAACTCTAGAATTATTCGATGCACATATTTAACAACGTGTTATGCACGCAACACGAGGCTTTCTACGCACATAAATTTTATTTCCGTCTAATGCTATGCTGTTTATTCATGACGGAGTAATGTGGTTATCAATGTTTTAAGGTCGTGCCATTGACTTTGATATATTTGGTTGATGTGGAAATTAAAAATTCCCTTGCATTAATATTTCCAATATATAGATAATGGACTCGGGTCGGTACAGTGAAAATCTATGAATATATTATACTGCAATATTCGATGCCCCATAAATTAATATATATTCTATATCAACGAACACGATTATTTCCTGTATCATTTCTCTCATGGTGCAATTACTCGGTCTTTTGGCGGTATTCATTTAACAAGAGTATACGATAGAAAATTATTACGAGGTACCCATCCTTTGCAACATTTATTTGAACGTGATTGAAACCTTGAAACATTTGCGACCGTGACAGAAAGATGAGCTATACCTTTATCGACGTTCGATCAAATTACATGGTTAATTTATCCGCTGGCAGATGGCGCCGATGTCCCATTTGCATCAGATAACACAACATTTCCCCCTCCCGATAATAAAAAGAATGTTATTATCTTTTCCAACCTTAATTCACTCGCAAAAAAGGGCGACCGGGCATTATCATTAGCGTCGTAATATGCGGGTGATACGAAACGAATAAATTATTTTCCATTATTTTTGCTTCGCGGGCCACAGGGTGTATATCCGTTGTCTCTCTGGTTAATTAGCAAAACGTATGATTTCGCATTATCATATCATCAGCGGACGAAATGGAGGCAAATGTACACACGTGTCCTTCCAATGGTATATTTCCGCGATTCTGGTGAATTAAAGCGATAGGCATTATCACGTGAACCTATCAAATTTAATTAAGCCCGGTCACGTTAACGGTTTCATTTGTAAGAATGGCGCGCGGGGCGCAATTATTCTCTCCGAGTATGGATTTATAGCGGAATTACAGTCATAAGTCTCGTGTATTTTTTGGCGCTTATACTACCCTGGAATTATGTGAGAATGACTTTGGCGTGCGGCCAACGTTCCGCAGAATGTGCGGAGACAACATGTACGGAGCAACGAACTTTCGGAAGCGTGACTTTGGCGAACATTCTTTTTCTTTCAACGCGGGAAATTTCTTGCGACAGAGATTTCGCCTCGTGGTTTTCCCTCGCGATTCTTATTTCCTCCCATCATTTTTATCCGCCGCACATTTTTCATTGTATTCTCGCCGATCGCACGATATATTATACATACCAAACTTATCGTTCCGAAGAATTACGTTTAGCGCCTCCTATATTAACATAAGCGTTAATGTGAGACACGTAAACGCTGCTCTTTCGACACAAACTTCCGCTATGACCGTAAAACTCTTCACACGTAGCAGGAAGGTGTGAACAGCCTAAAGTGTTTCTAGAATCCCCAAACATTCCTGGGGCTACGCGTAGACATGAAAGAATCTGATTTTACAAGATTAACCTCAAAATGGTGGAGCATTAACAATTCATATTCGGTCTCGCAGAATGATCAAATCAGTTTTCCTAGATCGAGAATGCACAATTTACCGTGTACCTGTACATTTACCAATCTTCTTAAGAACTTCATTGACAACTTCATTGACGTCCATAATTTTTTACAAGAAGAACAAACTTAATTTATTGAATATCTATATGTATTTTCCAATGCCTACATATCGACAACAACAAAATACACATTTAGTCAATTGATGTGTATCACGACTGGACTGCGGATTTGATGCATTTATAACAAACACGAGTAGGTAAACCGTAAAACAGTACAGTAATAAAAAAAATTGATGACCGTCGACATATTATTTTCGTCTGACTAATTTTATTACAGGAAAAGAAGAGCTCCTGTTTCTTTATGCGAAATGTTTATTTTGCGTAAATAAGATCCGCCGTCTAATTGTAAGACGCGAAGCTCAAACTGGTTTGTTGGAGAAAAAGAGTGGATACGATCGACCGCTGATGATTCTGATCGACAGAACGCATCGATGCAATTAATCACGAAGTCAGCTGGCGTAGTCTGAAGGACCGGTCCCGAGACATTCGCCGCAACACAAATCTCCCATGAATCAAGGAAGTCTTCCGGTGCCCGGCAGGGGTGCGGAGGCGTGGATGTATGTATGTGTTCGAAGGTGGTTCTAGGGGATGCACTATTGTCACCGAGTGCATACACTGCGGGGGCGCACATGCACGGAGATTTAATCTCGAGGCTAACTTTGTTGGTAGTAATTTTCGGGCGAGTAAGAATAATCTCTAGTTCACGCGTGGCTTGGAGCTTTCGCCAGGCGGAGTTTAGGGCGCTGCCTCTCTCGGCTGCAGGTTAGGGTTGCAGCCGCCGTGCCTCGCCGCGCCGAGAGAGAAGAGGAGCCAGCCATGGTGGGTTTGGGGTTAGCTGGATGGTGGTGGTGGTGGTGGCGGCGCGGCATCGTCGGGCATCGATGGTGGTGGTGGTTGACGACGATGGTGGTGGGGTTGCATATAGCGGGGATGGTGGTGGGAAATGGTGAGCGAGCAACTGCGCAGACCCGAAAGTCTCTCAGCCGCGAGTACGTAGCCAAACTGCGATTCAGTGAGGACTGACTGTTCCCGTTTGCAGTGCAGCTCGAAATCTCAGGGAGAAACCGCGGTCTTTCGTCCTCTCCTCCTTCTCTCTCTTTCTCTTTCTCTCTACTCTCTCTATCTCTGTCTTTTCTCTCTCTCTGTCTCTATCTATCCTTCGTTTTCTGTCTGTCTCTCTATCCCTGATCCGTTTCGCTATCCCTCCTTGTCCGACCCGCTCTCTGCTCCATCGGCGCAACCCCTCCCGCCTTTTGTTTTAGTTTCTCTCGCCGCGGCAAAGTACGTCCTTAACTTTTTCATTCGGCCGTCCATCCGGACGAGGTCCGAGAGCGTGTATGTACGGGAACGTCGTCGTGGCCGTGATGCACCGGCCCGGCTCGAATCTCTTTTTCCAACGAGCACCATCACCATCACCATCGCCAGCACCAGAAGCAGCCACAGCAGCAGTAGCAGCAGCATCCGGCACGTCGATTGACGTGCTCCAGAGAGCCTAGGCAACTTGGTCCGTAGCCGGAAACGACCGTGTTCTCTGAGAGAACTTCTCACAGCTCACCTCTCTCCCTCTCGGCTCTCTCAAAGATTCCAAGAGTTCACCGTGGCCGGTCACGTGGCTGGCTGAGCAGTGATTCGGGGAAATCCCTTTGGTTTCGCGGACCGGTATCTCTCTCTTTCTCTGCCTCGGTCTTTAGTCTCTCTGTCTATCTGTGCCGGACCGGGTGAAACGTGCATGTGCTAGTTGATCACCGTTCACAAACGACGTCGGACAACCCGCCAGGACCCGCGCCGACCCCATGTTTGTGTGAAATCGACGGTGGTCCAGGTCGATGTGCACAACTCCGGGGAAACGTACTGAGACTCCACGTCCGTCGGTGTAAGTACAATCATTTTCTCAACCGCACTTTTACCCTCTTCTTCGCTCTTACACCTTTCTCTCTGTCTCTCTGCGTCGTTCGTTCAATGACTCACTAGCTACTAGTACAGCGGCCAGTCAGCTGTACAGTAGTGAGAACTTCGATTATCCGAACGGAACGGGGAAACGCGACTGCTCGAATATTAGAAGAGCTCCTCGATTATAATGCTACATTCAATTTTCATTAATTCGTACGATAGCGTAACATATGGATCCACTTGGACTGAGACTGTTTACATCTGACGCGTGTCCGGGTATTTAGAGACTTCGGAAGTTAGGATAATCGATGTTCTACTGTTTTATAAGAAATTTCATAGATGATAAACTGTATTATGATAAATCAACTGCGGATCTTTATGCAATTATGGCTTCTGAAAATTTTCAAAAAATGCTAGGCTATAAAATATGGTAGAATTTAGTACGCGATTTTAACTTATTTCAGAAAATAAGATTCGTCTCCAAAAATTGAAAATTGCGTAAACACTCGCAGTCTAATTACAAGCAATCAAGTACGTAGCTACTGAAGGAGACTAGCTAGGGCAGCTGCCTAGTCCCTTTGCTCCTGTGCTATTTAGCTTCTAGGTAACTCATGATCTTCGCACGGAGTAGCAAACTCGGGCGAATAGCGCGAAATAGACTTATGCATGCAACATTATCAGCGTCCCGCCTCCTACCGTGATTTATCGCGACACATTCGATAAACCGTCGCCCGGGAAACTTTACTGGCACCGGTATTATTTAGCGTATTTAGGAAATTTTACACAGCACGTTATTCCAGCTCGGGAGGATCGATAATAATATAATTCAAACGTTTGAATAAAATATCGCTGGTCCGGTGTCAAAGGGCGGCCTCGAGGCCCGCTCAAACGAAATACCATAATTACGGATCGTAGTTGGGCGGTTGAAACGTTAATGCAATCGTTTTGATTAGGACCAGGCTCGTTCGGGTCACATGGTGTTGCGATTGTTTACAGTTGTCGCGTGATTGGGACACTTCCGGGGGCCTTTCTGCGAGAAAAAATGGACCATATGGTTTTCGAAAAAATGATTTCGGTCAGAAACACTTTTTTTTTAAATAATGAATATATTCCAATATATATACAAACGATCGTCACACCTGTTGTGGTTTCCAAAATACTCTTCCTATTTCAAAATGTAATAATTAGACTGCGGATGTTCATGCACCTAAAATATGCTCAGAACATATGCAAATATGCACAAAAAATATGTAAATATGCACGAAAAATATGATCAGAACTAATACAAAGAGATATTTATCAGTTATGTTTTAATTAACAACTTATTAGTAATTTTTCCATGTTTGTAGCACTTATGTAGTTGTTGCCGTTTGTCACATGGTAGAAAACATGTGCAATATGCAAAATGATCTTTGCATATCGAAACATGTATTTACATAAACATCCGCAGCCTAGTAATAATAAAGCGAGGTCTTCCCAGGGCCATCGAGGCTGAACATAAACTAAACTAATATTCTTCCTAGTTCAATCCAATCTGCAAGTTACGCAGACAGCGATATTCTTTCCAATATCTTTCAATTACCGTCCCCGCCGTGCGTCCGGTCATTAAAACGTCCGCGAGATCAATCGTCGCGAGTAATTCGGAAAAATCAGCGAGCACAAAAGCGTGCACGGTTCACTGGCTTATCGTCGGTCGTTGTCCACGATCTGGGCTGGTGGGGAGGACGAGTAGCGATTCCACGGAGCTGTTGAATACATCGGATCACGTTCGCCGTCGAAACGGCCTCGAACTTCATAATTAATTTCCTCGTATCGACGGGGGGCAAAGCGAGAGGGTGGGAGGTACACTTCTAATCCCGTTAACTCTCTCGTAGAGACCCCCGTTAATGAAATGCACCCTTACTTTACCCCTTGACGGGATATTACTATTTTTCCTGCCGATGGAAACTGGCCCTGGACGACCACCACCCACAGCCCCCTCCACCCGAACCGAAATACTCGCGCCGGTTATTAACAGGCGGCTTATATTGCCCTGGCCCTGGGTATTAAGTACGCGACGGTATGCAAGTCTCGCCATCGCTCTCTTCGTCTCTCTCCCTATATCTCCCCCTCTCTCTTTCACTCAGCCGTGGAATGAAATTTTGGTTCATGCAAGTCTGACGGATGTGGCCGGTCTCGTCGAGGAATCGTTGAAATTTAACGACGTCGCGATATACCGACCCGCCGCGGCCCGGCCAGCCTGTATCGGGGCGAGTTCATAAATCATGCGCGCGTCCACTTGCTCGTCGACAAACACTTGCCTGCTCCAGTTCAAATGTCTGATTAATAATGCCCGATGTATGCGCTCCGCGTCGCAGATTGCCTCTGTTGTCCCGCGAACAACATTTAATATCGCAGAATTTTCCGCCGGGCTCACCGACCCTACACTGTCCAGGGGAACCCGAAATTTCGTGTAGCAATTTTTCGGGTCCGTTCTCGGAAATGTGGACATTTTTAATTCGCACAAATATCCGGTGTCTAGTGATTCGATTTCGTGAGACTTTCGAGAACCAATTGTTAAAAATGCATCCAGACGCCACGGAAACCCGCTATTAAAAGAGTACCTACATTATTTTCGGCAGCCGGGGTGCATTCAAAATTAAGGGTTGAAATGTACGTTCGCATTTTTCTCAAGCGTCGAGCGTGGTATTTTTATGGAGAAAAGCTGACAGCAGAAATTTCCTGAATTGAGACCTGGCCGATCCACATTTAATAAGCTGGTACAATTTTTATAGATAGAAAATCGATCTATAATAGCGTCGTCTATACACCGCTTCGCGTAGAATGCTGAGAAAAATACGCCTCCGTAGCGTGTTAGATTCTCTCTCTCTCTCTCCCTCTCTCTTTACGAGTGCTCCGAACTTCCAAGTGGATAATCAGTCTGAATTTCCAGCGATCTGAATCGCTTTTTATAAAAAGGGAACCGGGACTGACAAAATGGCGAAGCTCGAGAGAAAAATATTCCCTTTCATTTCGCAAAACTATTCTCTCCGCGCGTTCTCAACACCGGCGCGCTCGCTGCCTATTCTCTTCGTATTCCACGTTCAACATTGACACTGCCGTTCTCTCTCCATATTTTACGTTCCGAACTTTCTTCGAGCTCTGTCCGTTCTAAAATCGTCGTCGAACGACGAAACACGGAAAACAACACCGGCTTAAAGTTCGGCATCCACTCTGTCTAATTTTAACCGTGCCGAGGGACGGAACTATTCGTACTATCCAGAGATACAAACAGCTATTAACGCTGCAATCAATTATCGGACGATGGCTAAAGAAAAAAAACGCACTAAAAAGTATGAAATAATTTCCATTTAATTTATGTGAATGCACGCGAACTTAAATACAATATACAATCTTTTCGGAGGCGGCGCAAAATTGAAAATTTTCCAAATGACAGATGTTGCTGATTATGATTTCCTTGGAATATGGTGAACTTGGAAATCAGCAGGTGGGAAGAAAAGATACATTAATATGTGAAAGCGTGTAGAAGAATTTAAGGATTTTCGTAATTTTCAGTATCGAAAAAATTGACTTTCGGTTCAGCCGGTTTTTTCGCGAGTGGAGAACGGTGGATTCGAAAACGGATGCGAGAGTAGCAGAAATTCCGGTGGCTTACGGTGCCGTGGAGCACTTAAAAAGCCAACGGGTTCTGAAACGGCGCGGACGAGAGGCGGCATTTAGGGTGCAACAGCCTAATAGCGACGACACGAGCGGTTCGAGCACCGCACGGTACATTTGCCGGGGTCTTTTCTTTCTCTCTCGACGAGTCCGATCAGCCCCGGAGACGGTTTTATTTACACCCCCCGCAATGAAAGGCGAGATCAGCCGTCCCGATACCGAACGTTGTTTCCGAATCGATTTCGCGGCGATGTTGGAGGCGAGGGAGAAAGATAGTCGATAGAAAGATGTACGGATAGGGAGAGAAAGAGAGAGAGGGAGAGATCTCTTTCGATCCCTAATACAACAGAAGACCGTGGCGAAGCACGATTATCGGCGGCAGTCGCATTTTCTCCTCGTACCGGAGCTTTATCGTTCATAAAGAGGGATGAAGGCCGAGAGAGGTCGGTGGGGGCATCGAGAGAGAGAGAGAGAGAGAGAGAGAGAGAGAGAGAGAGAGAGAGAGCGAGAGAGAAGGAAAGACCAGCGAGAGAAAGAGAGACTCGTGAGAAATTTTAATAACGGAGGGGACCGATCCCCGGGTCTCTACCCGGCCACTTTCTGAACCGATCGACTTCCACCGCTCGCTGGTAAATCACGACGCACCTGGACGCACTCACTCTCTCTCTTTTTCTCTCTCACTCGCTCTTTCTCTATTTTTCTCTCTCGGTACATGCTCCGATTAGTTTCCTCATGGCTGGAGAAAAGGTATTCCTCGCGAACGGCCGCATTAAAAGCCGTGGCCTGTGAAAATAGGCCACAAATGCGCACAGCGAAAAGAACGCGACCCGACAAGGGAAAACGCCCGACCCGGACGGTTTAGTTTAGTTTAGTTTAGTTTAATACCGCGCGGGGGGAACTTTTTCACGCGGCTTTACACGGCCCTGTTCACTCGGGCAGACTCGTTTGTCTTTCTACAGAATGAATTACGGCCGACGGGGACCCAACGGCCCCGTCTAATTTCTTTCTTCTGCGTTTATCGCGGCTTCCGACTTCGGAACACGGTTCGTCGGATTTAGAAGCTTCTCGGTGTTTTCTTTTGGGTCGTAGCCATCGCTACAAGACATCTCTTAACAAGTGTGGAAGACGTGCGCACGATACCTGTGGAAATCTTTCTCCGAATAGCCGAATAATATGTATCGTGTTTATGCATTCAACATCTCCGCGAAAAGCACAGGCAAGATCGCGAGACGCAGAGAAAAGGAGATAGTCGAGAGAGCTTAATTAAGGATTTGATTCGGGAGTCCGTCTTATTAAGCGACCGGTTTAAGTAGACCCTCAGGGTGGAAGAGGACAGGGTCCGGGGGGAGGGGAGAAGCTATAAATTGATAACCGTGGATTTACATTATGAATGAGTGTAGAAAGAGAATTGTCTACCTGATCCGCGAAACATCCGGTGGTGGACGGAGGATAACCTGAAGTCGGGGAGTTCTTCAGTTATTTAAAGAGTTTGTTGGTCCAGCGGAGTGATGGTCTCGGTTATTCCTTCGTCTATTCAGTATGGAAAAATAGCAGCGCGGCTGAAAAGCTGTTTGCTCGCTGGTGGAGGCTCTATTAAATTCCAAGGGAAATCAATTGCCCGGATTTTCTTTCTGCCCTCAACTTTCCTTAATTGCTGTCTTTCGATAGTGTTCACTGCGGTGTCGATGTTGACGAGGGGAGAAGACTTTGCAGGAATCAAATAGGAGTTTATTTTTCGCTTTTTTATTTTTTTTACGTTGTAAACAGTACGCCGATACTATATATATTTTTCCGCTATTTCAAATTACACCGAGACTGCCGTGATCTAACATGAATGAGTTCAATCACTTAAAATCGGATTGGGACAGCCTTGCCAAATTTAGCTTGTTCCAGCCAGTACTAGAGACTGTATATGTATCGACATATTTCTGGCGATTAAATTAAACGAATATGTGCCTGCTGCATTATGAATAACGTAGACTAATGTATCTACATTTTGATTTATGTGCTAAATAAATCTCCGAATGGCCCGAAGCATTGTGCAGTTACAAAAATGGAACAGCCACGCGACCTATTTCCATAATGAGAGTAAGAAAATCTACAAGACTACAGAGTTCCGTTTAAACCGGTGATCCAAGGACCTGGCACTTTCTTGGCAAGCTTCAGCGAGGTGTTTTCGTTTCGAGTGATCAATGGGAAACCTGGTGAATTGTGCGGCCCCATGGGGCGCAGTAAAAGGCCACAAAAGTTGACACAAGTAGCGAGACACCGGGGTCCACCTGGTTCTCGTTGCGTTTCCGAACTATTCATGCGTTCCTCTTTCTCTCTGCTCGGCTCTTCTTGGAGGAATTGTATTCTTGCAGAGCGGTCGAATTAAGCGGTCGTAGGGCGCGAAGCACGTCGGAAAAGCCGAGGACTATAAATACGAGTGTAGAGGGTGGGGGAGGGTAGGTGGAGAAGCTGGAGAGACAGTGTCCTCGGCACAATGCGTGCCGCACCAATCCTATTTTCAGAGATACACATCTCCCTCCCATTCGAACCAGAAGAAAAAGCACGGACGCGCAGATAGCAGCATCGTTGTCGAACCCGGAGAGAAGCACGGATGGTGGAACACGAAGAGAGACCGAGGAATAGAGGACGGATAGGGGCCTAACCGCTTTATCCCCGCATCAAATCGTTTTCTTCGGAGGTGGCTGTGCAGCTGTCTCGTCGCTTCTTTAAAGTCCATCCTTTCTGACTCGGCGATCTGATCCCCGGGAACATTAGAGTCCGCAGGATCCTGAAATCGTTACCGGTGGGACCCCTCTTCTTCTTCTTCTTCTTCTCCTCTTCCTTCTCATCCTCCTCTCTGCCCACGGAAACAACCGAGGATCCCGCTACACACGTACTTTTTACGTCCAAATCGGGTATTCGATTCCCGAGACAAACCCGAGATCCGACGTGAGCTACAGGATGGATACAGTAATGCCTCGATGTCTGCGGAAGAGATGTGCATGATATCTATCCCCACTACTCCGCCGTGTACCCCTCCAGGGACTGTGAAGGTCGAATGTTGATGGACCACGAGCTTCTTGTTTTTTTTTAATTGTTTTTAATTGTTTCTTCGGGAAACTTTCACTGGCGTGATCGTGACATTTTTCTGGTTAAAATGAGTCCAAAGACGGTGCAGTTTGAATCGTAGTTGGACGTGGGAACCACGATTCAGTGGAACCTCTTCAGTGTTAAACGGTTCACACAGAACAATGATTAAGAACAAGGTTTTACTACTGCGAGTACTATTCTGGTTTTGGAGTTTTCACATTTGTCGAGGCATTACTGTAATTCTTGCTCGAAAACTCCCGAGAAGCGAGAAGCGTGTTCTCCTCAGATATTGATGGGCATGTAGTTGGTTCTCATAGTTCGAACGTAAACATTAATAGCTGGTTGATAGGTAATCAATGGTCCATCAGCACTCCTGTATCTTGGCAGCCTTATTAGGTATGTAGAGGACGTCGCCGACAAGGTGGTAACTTCGAGCTATTCTCGTGCGATAACTAATTCGTACCGCTTGTATGGGTTTAGTATGAAAACGCCGTTAGAGACGGTCTTCTGACGGCGTCTGCAGCCGTTATTTGATGCTGAACCGGCGTAAGATGCACCTATCAAACCGCTAAAATCCTGGTAAAAGTAAACCGGAGTGGTTCTGTTTTATTATCAGAATTTCCAGAATTCTGCGGAATAAATGCAAATGGTAGAAACATTTAAAGAAATTCAAAATAGAATCTATATACTAGGTTGGCAACTATAAATTCGCGACCTTTTGTTCCGTAATTCTTTTATTGTATATGACTCCCATAAATATTCGGACACTCTACTTTCAAAATCCTCTACTTTATCAAGATACAAACCGAAATTAAACAAATAAAAACGGTCTACCAAAACAAAACGCGCAGTAAAATTCGACGAAAGATCAAAGAGCTTCCCTTCAAAAGCGCTAGCATCTTATAATTTCCCTCTCGGCGAAGCAAGATGCCACTTGTGAAATACAGAAACTATGTCAACGAGACACGATCGTTGGAGATCGGACTTAATTCGCTTAAATCCCAGTGGAACGCGAGTCGCTCGAGGGGTATGGACCATCGAAATCCTGATTCCGGTAGTTCGCGCGGAATTTTCCGTGCTGACGGGCGTACACGTCGAGGAGATTCGTTATTGAGAGGGTTGCCGACGATGAACGACTTCATAACTGAAATTATTTCCACATCGGGTTTAGGGGTGAGGCGAGATCCTCGCAGGCCGGTTGTAACTTGTAACAGATTCCGTTGTCTCTCGGTTGGTGTCCGTTCCATTCACACGTCCGACCCTCCGTGCGGGCGCGCGCGCGCGCTCTTACAGAGCCGCGGACACGCGAGCCTCGATAAGAGAAGATTTATCGCTGAACTTGCCGTGGAAAACGTACACATACGTTGCCGCCAGTTCGCAGCCACTTTTCGAACCCGTGTCCCGCCATTGAAAGTGGCATTCTGGTTTCCGAGGGCTGGTTTTGTCAACAATCAACAACAATTTGAAATTCGTGCGGAAATATCATTCGGTGTAACTTCGTAGCCCTTTATTCGTATATTTATTAACATGTAATTAATATAACGATTGAGAAATTCGAATTCAGAGATCAATTCGTTAACTATGAGAGCCACGAATTAATTTGTGCACTGAATTACGTGTATCTGTAAAATCAAATGCTTCAAATAGAATTTCCATTAACTCTCCGCTGGCAGTGTGCGCCCACCATTTACCCAATATTAAACATTAGCAATTACGACAAAAATAGCTGTAATTATAAACAGTGATAAGATTAAAAGATTGAAGGCAATTCTTGTTTTCATAGATATTTTTTTATACAATTTTATTAACAGGATTTTCAATAATTGTGATGTACCGAAGGAAGCTTAAACATTTTTTTTTCTCATAGTAATCCCGAACAAAATTATTAGATTAGAAGGTGACTTGTTGGTCTACAAGGTCTCTTAAAAATTTCGAAATAATCGCTGATAGATTAAAAGTATTTTTATTGTTTCTTTCCAGTAGTATTTTACCGAGCACAGTCTCAGAGCGGTGGGATATGATACTTTTAGTTTCCGCGGCGCGGATCGAAGGTCGTCGAAAGGAGGTAGGGGAGACGTTAGGGGGTGGAGGGTTGAACTTGTACCTTGCACTTCAACTTTATGCGCGACACTTTGAAGGGCGGGTATCGTGTTTGCCTTCGCTACCAACTTTGTTTGCCGACCCGCTTTTGTTTACGACCCCCAAGGTGGTAGGTCACGGTTCGGGGGGCAGGGTACAGCCCACTCGAGGAAGATTTCTTTTGTCTCGAACGGCCGCGCCATTAATTGACTCACAGACCGCGAGGAACCTCGCCGGACATATTCCCGTAGAACAATGCGATTACTTAGGAGCACACCACCCGACGAAACGGCATTGTGACGCCACAGGACAAAGGGATCGAAAAGAATTCCCACGGGACAACGTGCCCTGTACCCGCCCTTCTCCACCCCCACCCGTAATGGCTAATAAAACTGCGTCGGACCGCGTAACGCTCGTATTCTCTTCTTATTAATCCGACGTCGGGTCTCAAGTGGTCTTACGTGGGAGTTCTTGTTTCCGTGAGATGTACAGCGCGAATGGGGATTTTATTATTCGGCTGTCGGAAAAGTTTGAAACTCCTTCCTCCAGCCTGGTGATTTAGGGCTTTATTTCTTGCGCGCTTGAGATAATGCGACTTGAACTGTCGCTGGAATTTCTTTGTTTCCGAAAGTGACACGGACCAAAATGAAAATTATACGAGCATTTTGTTGTGTGTGGCTTGAACTGTGCACCATTTTATTTTCTGTCTTTCACGAAATTTCGGCGCTGCAGGTGCTTCACAATATGGTGCCATCTAAACCAAAGGAATTTCTGCACTCTTTGACAATTTTTTTGCAAAAAACAATAAGGGAAACGAAAAATTTGTTTCGCGCTTTTTACTGTATCTACCTTACGGTGCACGAGGGAATTTTTTCATTTTATCTGTTCCACAAAATGGCGGCGCAGCGAGCGTCACTTGGAACACAGAGCTAGAAAGTCGTTTCAACAATTGTTTTGGAAAAAACAAGGGGATTTTTGCATTTTATCTGAATCACAACAATTTTTACTTTGATCGAAGCGTTTGTCGATTCGAGATAAATTCCAGGAGTTACGTACATTAAAATTTCAAGATAAACACAGATCTTCTGTAGAACTCCGCGCGATCGTTTAAGGTAAAAAGGTTCTCGTCCAATTTTTAAAGTGGTGTAATCCCTCGAGGAGCTCGGGATGGTTTCGAAACTTCTCTGCTCGCACAATAATTTCACGGGGCGGGGGGGTGGGGTGGGGTTGTGCGTGGCCCGTGTGAAACCGCAGGGGGAGAGGGTGTATTCTTCGTTGGAGTACAAGAAAACCGTCGGGAACGACGAGATGAAGCAGACGTCTGGATTCATCTGCGACTCGTGTGCGTGTCAGACGAAAACTTTCACCGTTGTTGTCCGCCCCCGCGTTCTCGGTTGTGTTTTCCGTCTTTCGAGTGCTTCCTGTCTCTCCTTTTCATCCCCTTTTTACCTGCGCGTCCGACGAGGGGCGAAAAACGGCGAACACCTCCATCTGCCAGTCAGGATGCGCTGTATCGAATTACAGGTGTATTTTGCGGTCATGTTCGATCTGGCTGCGGTTACGGGTGGGGGACCGGAGATTAAACGCGTCGTTTCTTCGTTTCACGTGTGTTAACGCGGCCCCGGAGAGCGCGCGGAGGCATAGTTCAGAGCGGCGGGGGAAAATTAGATATCGATTGTTATCGTATAATTACTGTCTTTCCCCGTGGCTGTCCGTCCACGTTGCACTGTAACATTTAATCATGCGCCACCGCCACCGCAAACCTTCCTATTCGCCCGTGTGTATACGTACATACATATACATATAACATATATCCGCGGTTTCGCGTAACTGGGTCTGTCTTTGTTTTCGGTTTTTCTCGCGCCCCGTACAAACCCACCAAATCCCGCCGCCATCTTTTTACCGGCACTTTACTATCCCGTTAAATCGGAATTTACGGCTTTCCGTGGAACGCAACCCTCGCCCACCGCCTTGGATCCGCTTGGGAAAAAATCACGTTACCCGCATTCTGTATTTTTCAATTTCTTCCACAACCCACGCACCGCTAATTTTTTTGAGCAGGCTTAATTTTTAAATTAAAACTTTTTCCGCGTTCTTTTAACCTATAAAGGCTGCAGAATGCGTATTTTATAAAAGAATATGCAACTCATTTTTGTTATTTTTATTTACAGAAAAATACGTGTGCAAAATCCCGGTGTAACAGGTTGAATGGTTTTTTGTGAAAAAAATTCCTAAATATTCATTCGCGCGCAGACGGAAACGGGAGGCGGAATTATTCAATCAAATTTAAAAATTCATTTTCGTGATAGTATATTCAGTTCGCTAAATTTGGCCAGAATCCTCCTAAATGCGAGGAAGTTGGAAGAACTTTCATTTCATTAGCCTTTATTGTATATGCAGCTAAAATCTCCTATGACGTTCGGTATTTTTGTTAGACTTTATAAACTCCCGTGAAACGGGATAAAAAAAATTGTTTAAAAAGACTGTACACACCTCTTTTATGTAGAGGTATATGTACAGTGAATGTACAGTGAATGACAAAAAAATTGTTGGGAAAGACAGAGTGCATGCACGTACTGCTACAAAAAAATCAATATACAGTACACAGTGCAGTATAGTCTTTTCAAAGAATTTTTTAATCTCATCGTGGTAGGTGTCTACTATAGTTTCACCGTATATTTCGTTGTTCTGGATATCGATTCGAATTGTGAATTCACCTATAATTATCTAGGAAAGGGGAAGTCTATAATAGTTTCGATATTTGACTACGAGGATGTGAAGATAATTTTGGGTTAAATCAATTATCATGATTCGATGGAGTCGTCGAGGTTGACAGTCCAAGTGTCAATGGCCATCCGTGACATCCTCCCTGTTGATTGGATTGTTATTTTTCCCGTATAATTCCGACAACTAATCATACAGATTGATTTCCAATTTCATTCGTTCCAACGAAAATCAGTTTCGAGTTATCGGGACAAAATATTTTCAGAAAGATATTTCATATTTAAAAACGTTCATATTCTAAATGGCTCCTGACTATTCTGCTTGTAGTTATCGCATATCAGCTTGGAGGACGGGGTGCGGTGTTCGATTGGATCACTTCAATTAATAAAATGTACACAATGATAAATGTGCAATAGTAAATGTATAGAACATCGATTTCCACTGCCCTCCGTTTTTAATCATAGTGATAAAAATGGACCACAATATACATTGTACGATTCACATTTACAATTGTATAATTTCAATGATTATGGAATAAAATACGAGGTGCTGGATTGTACGGTTACGGTAGTGTGTCTAGGAAGCATAGTTTCCAATCCCGGAAGGAGAGAAATGCGTGAGGGACGTCTCCCCCTCTCGAGGATCTAAAAGCAAGGGTACCAAATTGAACAACAAGATATGGCCAGTCGGGAACAATAAATCACGGTATCTCGAAAGGAAAGATACGCGACTTGCGTGGGCGTGTAGGCTTAGCTCGACAAATGTCGCGCGATAAACCATCGAATTGCATCGGCTGCGACACCGTCGCGTCGTGTTCAAGAAAAATCACTCTGAACTAGGGGCCGAGAAGCTGTCTGCTCGGACACGCTCGACGAACGTGGAACTCCTGTGAGTCCTCAACACTGTTACGCGAACGTGTTCAATTACGGGAATTACAAATTTTTTATAGACACGACTATATTACGTCTCCTTTGCCTCGTTCCTCGTACTCCGACTCATTCTGAAGCCGACAGTATACATTTTCTTTGAAGTGCAATAAACCACCGTTACATCTGCTTGTAAAATCATCCCCTGAAGTATTCGACACCCTTCATGCACAGTCCGTCTGTGCTCGTCGACAAAGCCGTTCGCAGGGAAATGGCCCGTTCTTACGGCGAGTGGCAAGAAAAACCGTGGCCGGCAATTAACATTCGAGTCGTAAAATAAATCATCCGGTGTAAAATTAGGGGCCATTAAAACGGCGCAGCCGGTCGCGCGACGATACACACAAAAATGTGTGGACGATGAACCCGATAAATCGCAGCCGGTCCGACGGGGCTGTTCCTCGGAAAAAAACGTGTTAGCCGAGCAGGGGGTTTGGTCGTACGGTGGTCACCGGTCGTTAATGCAATGTTAATTAGCCGGGGCGCGCGCGCGCGCGAGAGCCCGCACGGCAATTACGCTACCGTCCATAAGCGGTCGGACACCTAGTATACTCAGACGGGGCTGCATATTAACACGATATAATTTAATAATATTTTTCAATCAAATCGACGACGACTCGACTGGAATCGACTGCTCTGTGTTCGAATCTTGTGCAGAATGAAAATTATTGAAAATAATCTTGAGTAAATTTTGTGTCACAATACAAATGTTATCATTTGTACGTATCCAGTTATATCGTTTCTCGAACAATGGGTTCTTGCTTTTGTGTCTAATTTATTACACTGTTTCGAAATGCACAGTCTTACTGGCAAGTTGGACAAACACCCCAGGAAAGAAATAAATCGATAGTAATAAATAGTTAGGTATCATACAATAGTAACGAATCGATTGGTACGTATACTTGGACGTCTATAATACGATCCGTGACAGTTCAGTCAGCCAAGGACAATTCTCCACTTACGACGCAGCAATAACAATGTTCCAGTCACACAAATCGGGACTTATGTCCTTTAGACAGGCGCTTCCATGCATTTATGGCTAAACAGAATTGGCGCAACAGAAAATTGTGAAGATATACATTGTGAAAAGGGGAAATACATTTTCATATTCAGCTCCTACGTACCTCTCTTGCTTCTTGTAAAGCAATATATTTCAATGGTGTTTAAAAAATATCTTTTTTTACGGAAATTTTAGAAAGATTTCAGTATGATACTCGGAAACATTTCATTTTGCATCAGACTCGTAGTCCACCGAACATAATGCGAGGCTGGAGGAGTTGTAATTATGCGAACCTCCCGGGATTGCTTTCTTGACCCCCTCCCCCGTTTCCAATGAATATTAATCGCACCCCCTCCCCCGACATCTTGTAACTGTTTCATCGGGGAACGAATATTTACGAGCGATTCCGGCGTCCTGTTGCTCCGAGACCGTGAAAAGCAGCCGCACGTAAATTCGTTTGCATGGAAACGCGAGCGTTTCTCTTTCTCTCTGTCCCGCCCTCTCTTTTTGCTCTCTTTCTCCCTTTGGTCGAGGCTGCGTTGTCCTCGGCCGCCGACAACCGTTGCACGCCAATAATCCGGCGTGCTTCGTTCAAGACGCACGGCAATCGATATTTCAGCCTCTCCCTCCGAGAAAAAAATCCCACGGACGCCTTGCAGGTGCACACACGAGTGCAAACCGGGTTCTGTGATTTTCCGCCCTTTGTCACGGTCACTTCAAGCCATTACGACCGCTGAATTATTTACCGATGCAACGGCGCGGCGAACGGATCGGCTGCAACGTTACTCGGTACAGTCGCGAATAGACCGCGAATGCAAAATAAGAATTGCCGAAATCCGTTCAAATTTTGGCGCATCCATCTTTCAACGCGTTTCATACGCCCCTGTGCGTAAAATCCGCAGTACAGTCTTTAAACATGAACTGCGATTCTGTAACAGCAGTACGTCGATACATGCGAGAGAGATGTTCACGATATTTGCGAGGATCGACAAACTGTGTTAATATACGATCGCAAACAATCCAACGGATGATAAATATAAACCGAGCGAAGGTAAATAGACCGCGGATTTGCACGGGAAATAAAAATTGTTTGCATCGATTACGATGAACAGGAGCCAAACAGGCATTTCGTTCTTCCGTTAATAATGGTGACAAGCTGGGACTAATAATTGCGGCCACTCATTGTTACCATAAATGCATAAAATCTAGTTATACATATTCGACTAGATTGAACACCCCAGGGAAGATCCGCTAGAGAATAACCGCGTATCCTCTCGTCTCTGTGCTGTTCAATTCGTAGAACCTCGGTTACACGATACAAAAATGATATTTCTGGCTCGAATGACTGCAGATGTTCTGTCCGAACAGTTCGCCGAGAGTTGAGTCTGTCTCGATATTAGTAGTCAAGGGTGTTAATCGGCCAGAACTCGTTTCCACAGTCCCTTTTTGATCCCGTCGTCTACACCCAGGGCTGGGAGGGTGTGACTGACGGTGGCGTCCTCGGTCGCGTGTGCGGGTCCGTTGAACGGGGACGAGCATACGCCGTGGACTGGGTATCTTTAATATCTTTAATCCACACCCCTGCGCGGGAAAGCGGAACGGAGGTATGCGTGCAGGAAAGCGAGGAGAGAGAGCTACCCCCTGGTCTAACAGCACCGTAGACTCTCTCAGGGGGTAGTTCTCTCTCTGTTTGAGCTACGCAGGCGCGGTTTATCGACTGCCGCATATATATAGCGGCCCGAGAAAACCGTTCCGTCCCGTTTCGTTTCGTTTCGTTTCGTTTCGTTTCGTTTCGTTCCGTTCCGTTTCGTTTCGCAGTAACCCGAACAATTTCTCTGCTCTCGCAGTCCCGCTCTTTTTTCTTTGTTCGTCCCGGCTCCGGATATTTGTCCGGATTGCAATTGCACAGGGCTTTTTCCCACTCGCCACCACCCCTCTGGTGTTTCTCGCGTGAGGGGGAGGGGAGGAGTGTGGCCTTCTCCTCTACAACGGCATTCTTATCCCGGCGTGTCCTTTCCTCTTCTTGTTCCGATCCTCTTCCGCTGCCACCCTTCTTGTCTTCGAGAGGGAAACCACCCCGAAGACCATCGCCCTCGATTTCTCTTCTATATTTCAACGGAACAGTCCACCCAGAGATGGTAACACAGGAGAATCGCTACTGGATGCTGGATGACCGATCGAGCAGCTTATCCTTCCGGAAACGAGGGCGGACACAGTCCAAATTCTTTAGCTCGAGATTCAGATTCTTCAGCATCAGCTTCTTCAGCTAGAGAGCTTCGGCTTCAGCTTCTTCAGCTTCTGTACCCTCAGCTGCAACTTCTTCAGCTTCTCTAGTTTCAGCGTCAGCTTCTATAGCTTCAACTTTTTCAGCTCCTCTAGCTGTTGATTATCTGGCTTCGGCCTTGTGGAATATTCACATTCTTTAGGTTCGGATTCTCTCGCTTCAGTTTTTCTAGATTCAGCTCCTCCAAGTCCAGCTTCTTCAGCATCTATAGTTTCTTCAGTTTCAGTCCCTCCGGATCCATGTCCACAATGTCCACCCCTTTCGCCCCTTCTTCAGCTTCTTCATCAGGAGTCTGACTCGACGTTACAGGATAAAGGGGTAGTTTCTGTGTAGCAGACCAGAAAATTTGTTTTCTCATAATAAAACGAATAAGATAGGGAAGCGTGGAATTCAGGGATTTATTAAAATCGTCTTTAGATTATAAAAAGTAATCTTTAATTACATCCAAGTAATACGATCTCCAGCTTTCCGCAGTAATCTTCTCCCGAGACGCTCAAAGCTTTTCAGTTTTAATTTTAAACGAGGAAAAAACGAACGCACTCTTGAACCGAACAAGATTTCTTTGGCTTTGTGAATGGAACTTCATTTCCTTTATTATGAGCAGAGAACAACAAATTTTCAAATCGGAATTTTCTTCAAATTCGACTACAAAAATTGAAAATGCATAAACAACTCTGTTTAGAATCTTCATCACGAGTCTGACTCGATTTTGTAGGGCAGGAGGTTAACTAAACTACTAGGACATTATCGACATTATCGACATTATCGATTTTGGGCTATTGGAAAGCGAACACGTCACACACCAATCAAAGTCGAATCTACAGATCCTCGATCTCGGATCGTCTCGTCCCACATTTGCTGCGCCCTCTCGATTATATCGATACTGGGGCTAAATTGCGGCGGAAACATCTGTCCTCTGGCGAAAGAAATTCCAGGGGCCCGGCGGCGCGGCGCGGCGGTTGGAGGAGATATTGGCCTCCTCCCGAGGAAAATTAATACCCTGTCGGTTCGTTAAACGCCGTTAAATCCTGAAGGCGTTCGGACCCGTATCTCCCAGCGGCTAACGAGGCATCTGGCACCGGTGTCCGATCGGTCCGCTGCGTTCGGCAACCTATACCCGTAAAATATATCTTTTTTTTCTCGCTCTTCCTCGTTCGTCCATCACAATCTTTCTTGCTCGTCCGTTTTCGGCCGCAGAAGAGCAGGATCCCCTTCGAACAGGTGGCAGAGCAGGGACCAACAGGTAGGAATCCGGGTCCGACGGTACGGGTCAAGAAATGCATAAATTAAGCTCGGGGGCGCGCGCTAAAGGGTCCAGTTCCCGCTTACGAACCTGTAATTTATTCTCGGCTACGACTGCGTCGTTCACCCGGTGTGCCGGGGACTATTCATTAAGACGAAGGGCTGGATTAAAGCAGACCGCTCGCTTCAGCATTTACCGATCTCCAAACCATCCCGCTGTGGCCCGTTCCTATCAAATCGCTGGCGTTATGACGAAATTCGTGTCATGGAGTAGACTCGAATTAGCTCCTCTGTTGGACAAGGTTCCTTCATCGAAGACTCCTGCCCTACTTTCTAATTTTCACGGATCTGCTCCGGGATCCATTTCGAATCTGTCGAATTACTGAAAAATTAATCAAAACATTCTGTTCCTAAATAATTTTTCTTACAATTAGCATCGGCATACCGATACGCTGAATTTATAGCTATATAGTACGTTTTAATAGCGATTGGTTTCGACAATCGTACTTCAGGAAAGTGTCCAGATGCTTTCAAGCGACGTTCTAAATACTTCTGACGCCGTCTCCAATCGCACTACATACCTGCTTCGTTGCAGTTCTTCGCGATTCAGACTTTCTAAAAAGCCTCGCGAACGTATCCATGAAAATATCGGCCGGAAAGTGAAACCGGACATTTCTATACACACGAGGTGCGCGATAAGAAGCGACACGGCTGGTGGGATGACCTCATACATTTGCCGGTGACAGGTTGCCATTTTCATCGTTAAGGGGTTAATGGATGCCCGTCGACGGACTCGGCTCGCGAAAACGCGCGATCGGATTTACATAACAATCTCCATACGCTTCGTACGCGACGTCGCAAAAAAATAAAAAAAAATTGCAAATTGGTTGTTCAAGGGAGAATGCGAAGGTTCTCATTCAAAAATAAAAACCCGAGAAGCCCGCGAGTTATTATAGCAAATCAAAACGCGCCCACGCTCGTGAAAAGAGCAAAACACGTCGCGCGAATTGAAAATAGTCGTGATTCCAGCGTCGTCTGCATATTTCCCGGGGAATTCGTACGAAATTACGGTGGGCTCGTCATCGCTTATCGCTAAAACCCCGCGCGAATATGCATGAAGCTGCGCGACCTGAGCCGAAAGAACGCGAGATTATAAATGCTTCTGCACGGCAATTACCCCAGATATCTCGCTAGCAGAACGCTAACAGATTAAACGTTAATATTGCCGGACAGTCCACACGGATGGTGGCATCGGTGGCTCGCAATGCAACGCGGGAAACGCGCCGAACGAATCGCCGCGATGGAATGCTAATTTCATTGCGCGCGGGACATGCCGAAAAAGATCGTTGCCCGTCGTCGAACCTCGCAGCACCTCGCTGTTAATCGCCTGATAATGATAGATTGCGCTGGATCATCGGGCTCGATCGTTTTTGATCCTCCCAGACGTTCGCCTTGACCCAACTATTCCGGTTGGAATTATTTGTATGAAACTTTTACCGGCGTATTCGTGACAGTTTTCTGATTAAAACGAGTCCAAACACGATACAGTTCGGGCTATGTTTAGTAGAACCTCTGGTATCGGATCTGATGATGTTTCACTTCACCAAAACACGTGCGACACGATCTATAGCTTATACAAATCAATAAAGATTTAGAACGGTTCGGATAATGGATGTTCCACTGTACCGTGGATTACTCGAGCAACTATAATCCAAACGGTATCGTGTTTGGGCTGATTTCAACCAGAAAAGCGTCGGGAATAATATCGGTAAAAGTTTCGAACGTAAAGTTGCAGCGGCCAAGCCACGTTTTACGATTAATAACAAACCAACTGCGTCTGCAGCGAAGCGACTGATACAACTTCAGAGTATAAACCACGAATTTCAGCGGGTAGGATGTCAGGGTAATTAGGGGCGCGAGAAGCGATTCGACCGGCGGTGTTAAAACCATAAGTTGGCGAGTTTGAATTTGAATGCGGTTCTGAGTAAATGAATTTTCCATGTGCCGCATGGCAACGGTGCGACCATCCCTCCCGTCGATGCTTTTTCCCTCGTCAGAGCCGCGGTTTTCAAGTTAGCTACCCACTTAATGACTTTTCTTTTGATGCGGTAAGAAGGCGGGGCTAGTTTGAGGATTATCACCCCTCGTGCCACTAAAAATTGCGCTTAATGACTTTCGCCTCTCCAGCAATAACGACGTACGTGTACACGTACGAGCTCGGCACCGTTCATTAGCTCGTTTAAAGCGCATTCAATGGCCGCCGCGGCAACCCCCCAAATTGGAGATCTCGAGCGCCGGAAAACTCCGGGAAATTCTCTTGATTACTTAACGGCAAGGCCAATACGCATTTTTCATAGGAAAACATCGAACTGCCGGGAAAATTAGACCTCGAGATTTTTCGCTCCGAAATGGTGGACGAAAGATAAACATCGCGCGGTGGTCACTCAAAAATTGGACAAAAAATTCAATTTTCGAAGTCGCTTTGTGCTAATAGACCAGTTTCGATGTATATAATTTTTTCAGAATTTTTAGTTTCAAAACCGAATTTTAAAAAATAATAATTATCAGAACAATTCAGGTAGCAACAACGTGTGTGCCCGAGGGAAACGTAAGAGAGTATCAACTTTCCCGGAAATCGCACAGTGTAGAGTGTAGATAGTCGTGGTGTGGACTTTCGAAAAGTAAATGTTACACTTTCGCAAAGTACAAAGAGCAACCTCGCGCACCTTGCAGTATCCACGATTTATGGAAAAAAAAATAGGGAAACTAGGAGATAAAGTTGCGTAACAAGGTGATTGATGTTAACTTCTGGGAAACTTTGCTAGTTTGTAGACACGGCTGCAAAGCCGAGCTGCTTAAGCCGTATTTGCTGGGGATTCGAGTTTGCGATTTAATCTAGGTTATTCTAATGAAATACGCTCGTTTTTGATGCACTAAAAACACATTCCTCTTTGGCGGACAAGATTGTATTCTGGGGCCCCCTAGATTAATGATCTTTTGCATAGAGAAAATTTAATCTGGGTTAGCATAAAGACAGACAGACAGACGAGAAAGCGAGCTAATAAAAACGTGGTAAGAATGAACAAGATTTTACTCGGACGACCAAGATTTTTATCGTGAAAAAATGTATTCTGGGAGTTTCAAATATACTAAAAAGCGATGGGATAGAGACTGGATAGAATGGAAATTGAGAACAGGAGGTATTCGAGTGGTAGGATCCGAGTGATTATGGTCGAGGGTGTGGAACAGGCGGATTGGCGTAGAAGGTTGCCTGTATGGTGGTTCGTAGCCATCGCTGGAGGGTGTAGCTCGGCCTGGTCCGCGGTTAGCCAAGTCTGGGTATGAGTTTGGCTCATCTTCAGTTCAGTTTTGGAGCCACCGAGGCTGGAACGAGATGAGTTGGAAACGGAAAGGGGATCCTGTAAATTGAATGACTTGGCCTGTTATATGTTACCCACCGGCTTCTTTGCTTTATGCCCCCCCGAAATTGGGCGAACTGCGCAGATTCCATTATAGACAAGAAGTCAGCACAGCCTAGCCAGCTCGTTCGACGCCATTTCCGCATGTATTATGCATGCCCGGACAAATTTCATCATACCCAACCCCGCTGATAAGAAAACGTCGCTGTTTATTATTTATTTTCCCTTTATCGGCGAACCGGGGAATTTCGGATCGACGAAATTCGTGCTGAATCATTCACTGGGACTTTTGGGAAATAGTGATAGGTACAGGATTTAATTTAATGACAAAACTGTATTGTTATTAATTATTTCTTTAACGTACCTAATATTACCCACTCACGTTACCAAAACTGCCTACACCGAGGAGGTCGTCGCTTTCCCCGAACTCCCCTAATTATTGGCAACATTTTTCGATTCGTCCGGGCTCTTCATCCTCTAAAATTGACGTCAGGCTTCGCCTAACGCTTCGACCGAACTCGGCCCCTTCGCGACGCAACGCACGGCCGCGTACGCAATAATGAATCGCGAAAAGGTTATTTCGAGAGTCCCCGACTTATGCACGCCCGTTAAAGGTTATAGGTTTCTATTCAATATTAAAGTGGCTCGGTTCCTCGGCAGACGATACACTCGCGTGAAGGGTTGCTCGGGGGACGTGGGGCTCGAGTTAACAGACCGCGGTTGAAACACAAACGCCGTCGCCAGGAGAACGTCTTTATCTCCTGTGGAGAAAAGGCACGGAGGGCTATAGAAAGTTGAGTGGTCGCGTAATTCGAAACTTGACGGAGTCAGGGGTGAGCGGCCGCGGTTAGGGGCGGTCTCCTGGCATTGGACCAATGACATGTTGTTCGATGCATGCCGTTGAACCGAACAATGTGCGCGCCCTGTACGTGGACTGTTTCCAATAATCATGACGAACGTTGATATGTTGACAGTGCCCTTCCTCTTCCTTTTCTACATAACCCCTTCGACTTACCGGGAACTTCGACCCTGCGGCGAAACATGTTTGCGTTACATTCATTATATTTTTCTGAAACGAGCCCAAACACGACAGACATAGTTGTCTTACTGATTGTCTACTGATTTGTATCAGACTTGTTTGTGTCAGAAATATATACGCGAAAGTTCCACAGAGCAATAATGAAAGATAAAAGAGCGAGCCAATGAAAAATGTGGTAATTAGTTTTAATTCTTAATGTAAAACTTTCACGAGAAATATTGCCCTCTCGATTTAACCCTGAAATTCAGCTTCAGTTGTACAGAGTAGTCTCGCAGAAAAATGAGTAGCCACGGTAGGACTACAATAGAGAATCTTCTGATCCGCTAAGGGTGAATAATGTCAGGAACGATTGAGCCGAGTATACGGGCGTCGAAGGGTTGATCATCGGCTCCGAGGGCAACCGAAATAGCCACCGGAGGATGATCGTATTAAAAGTCTGCTAGACGGTGAAACGAGGTGTAATTACGTTGGACGATGCAGGCCAAAGACGAGGCTGTCGGTGGGCCCGGACATGGGGAAACAGAGTCGGCCGAAATAAAAATCGGCCGCGGTTCGGGGAAAACAGGGAACCTTTGTGGGAGAGAGGAAGCCGCGAGAGCGTAACTACCCTTTAGGTGCAACGGTTTGCTGCACAAACTCGATGCAAGTTTATTTACGGACACCTGCACGTTCAATTCGCTCGGATTTTGCACGGCTAGCCGGTTGAGCCTCTTCTTCCTCTGGAACCCTCTGGGATCCATGGCAGTTTGCGTGTCAACTTTTTACCTCCCCTTGCTCTCTTTTCTCCCGTCTCACCTCTCTGTTTCTCTTTCTCCCGACGCGCCGTTGGATAAATAACATTAGCCCCGCGGCCATGAAAGGAACAATGATAACGCGGAATTGTTTCAGAAAGCGAATCGCGACCGACGCCGAGCGCCGCCACGAAAATTAACAAGCCGATAAAAACTTTATTCGACATCGTTTTTATTATGTCGACGGCAACGGCGACCAACACCGCGAAAACCGGTAACGACGCAGCCAGTCTATGCTTTCTGCATTATAGCGGCCACCGCTCGACCGCGAACGGTCGCTGCAGCTTAAAATCCTGTTAAACTCGCGGCCGGCAATTCGCCGCGCGACAACTCTTCTCGAGTTTGTTGCTACCGGTGTCGTTAAACCCTGTTAACAAAAAAACACCTTCGACGGTTTATCGGCCGCGGCGGCGACCGCGTTTGACCCCACGGTACGTCCGCCGAATGCGAGAACTGTCAGGCCGCGTTTAATCGCGTGGCTCTATTGTTTCTTTATTTTTACGCCGTTTTAGTCCCACCATCCAGAGATATTTGTCTCCGTACGTCGCTTATGAAATGTTCGACTTTCAACCCCTTGCACTTGGAGAGTTGTTTTAACTGCAAAATTAAGACATTCTTCTCTCTGACTCGTACTGGCAACACTGAAATTTTTAGTAAATTCGTAGCTACAAAAATAGGAATGTAAAGATCAGTGCCGCGCCAAGAGGGCGTGACGAAGAAGGCGCCCGCCACGGGCGTAACTGGGTTTGGGCGCAAAACAAAGGCTACCGTCTCATTTCACGAACTGAATCCGTCCCGCGGTGTCAAACTGACACAGTGGTATTAGATCGATGAAATAACAATAAGGAAAACAGTTTTTTATTAAAATTGATGAGTTAACATTTACATCTTAGGTTTTTCGGTTATGTGTTCCGCATTGGAAAAATAAAAGTTTCGGGCAACTTTATCTACAAAAAACAGAACAGTGTAACTTATTTCGGGAAAACTGTGTGAAATTGATACGCGAGGGACGGATGAGGATAAGGACGGATCAAGATATTCTTAGGATTCTCAAAAAAATCCTCGTAAATGGACGAAGGGATATTTTCCGTTTCGGCCACAGTGCGACGATTATTTCAATTCCGTAAACTAGTCTCCTGGCAAGTGTTCCGCGGCCGGATGCCCCGTGAAAGCATCGTTTCGGTAAGTGCCGGCCGTGCCAGTAATTTTTCACGTCCCCCTTTTTCTGCGCCGCCCCTGCGCCCCGGAATAACGAATGGCGCTGATCTCGCTGTCATGTATAATGCACAGATTTACAGCATTCCGCTATCTGACAGAGCTATATGTCCCGGGTCCCTGCCCTCTCCCAGGACCTCACGACCCCGCAAAAAAATACAGCCGGACGTTAACATCCGCGCCGCGTAATATCCCGTATGCCAGCGTTATTTTCTTCCTCGAGAAAAAACACAGAGATGAAGGGGATTCCCCGTGCACCCTTCTCTCTATTTCTCTAGGACGACTGTGGGCCAAACAACTGACGGCGGGGAAGCGTGGGAGAGTTGTTTGATCAGTTTAGGGGATGAAAAGATACGATCGAAAATTGTTTCGACGTTTACAATTTGCTGGGAAGAAAATAAAAATTTATATTTATCATAAACCCACGTATTTTCCAATGAATTGAAGTAATTTAAATTTGAAGGGAAGTTTTGGTGACGAGCCTGGCTGAATATCGTAGTACCAGGGGTGTGCATCTCTAGGCAGAGTCTGACGCGAAGTTTCGAGGATGAGAAGCGCAGATCTTTCTTTCCGTTGGATGCGCCTGGACCAGACAACTGATTTTCAGCGCGGGGGTTGTCGGAGAATTCGTGGGAGGGACGACAAGCCGAGAAGACGAAAGTCGTGAAGAAGAGGGTGGAAAACCGAGGAGAGATCCTCCTCGATCTCGGGATCAAGGGGAGCGTGATTACCTCGAATTTCGGGCTTTCCCGAGCGTCGCTATAAGTGACATGAGCCTGATAAACAACACTTGTACACGGCCAAGGAACGATAAGGGCGAGGGGATATCTCTGTATTAGCTGAAATATCCTCGAGCGAGGAAAATATTTGTGTTGCCCGCTTCCGTGAAATTAGGTCCGAATTAGATGGCTCGGTTTTTTCTGCGAACGCGTTTTCTTCGCCCCCGATCCGATTGATCCGAACCCTAATAACATTGGAACAGGAAAACCGCGTTCATCGAATTGCCTCGGACTCGTTCCACGCGTCGGATGTCTCGCCGGTTGGCCGTGATTGACATAATTCCTCGGCCGGGGGTCGTGTCTAGTCGACTACCGCAAAGATGTCTTTACGATTCTTTCACTAGGTCGATCTCGAAGTTGTATCGTGGACGAAATTATTCTGACGAAACATTCAACAACACATTATTTATGTGAACGCGTCAAAACGAACGTGAATATTCACGGATAATCAGAAAAAGAGGATGAAATTCCTCAACGTTTTCCATCTCCGCGGCAGAACTAACAACCCGGCCATTTTTGTAAGATTCGCATTCATTTGCAAGCCGCGCGAGATCCGGCGGATTTCGAGGCACACGATTTAAAAATTTTTCGCATTCTCTTTAGCCGAGAGGTGGGCTCTCTTTCGGAGTAACGCACAATTTTCTTTTTTAAGAGCGCCGTCGTGTGTCCACGTGTTTTTAAACATGCAAATGCGCTCCTCATTTGCATCACTTTATACGAACTCAACAACTGTAATAGCCAAGTCTTTTTACCGGGCGAGTCTGCAGGGAGCAATAGTTTTCTTTTACTGGACTCGCTGCCAGAACCATGGTTCTCAACCGTGGCTGAAACATTTCGACGTCGAACAAAACGTGTTCGCTCGGATCAAAAATCTTTAACGTTGGATACTCCTGCTATTGCCCCTTTCAATGAAAAAAGGCTTTCTTGTTTAAAATTATTTTATATGAAGTATTTAGAAATTAATCCGTGCCATTTTTCTGGTTAAAATGATCCTAAACGGTATCGTGCGTGGTATCATTTTAATCAGGGAAACGTCGGAAACATTTCAGTGTAAATTTCGTTAAGAAATTATTCGAAACAAGAAAGTCTTGTTCATTTTTATCCACATTCTACTTTCGACGCCGAACGAAAAGAGATCGAGGAACAGCGTCTGCAGACGACACGACTGACATTTCGGTCCCGGGGTTGTCGCATCCATCGAGACATTACTGTATTTCCTTATCGCAGCGGGAAAAGCCCGCGTCGCGAATCGATCGTGGTTTTTTGCGTCGGCAGCGGCAGTTGCGAGCGAAATAAGCAAGATAAGTAAGTGGGCGACCGATGGGTTCGCATGTATTGAACGAGCTGTGTTATTTGGTTGCAGGGTAGTTCCAGTCGAGGCGGGGTTCATATGGAATGGCATCACGTGGACCGTCGCCGTCGACGTTGCCAATCGCGATAGCGATGGCCGTCGCGATGTCAGTGGTGGCGAGCGGTCTGTGTCCGACGCAGTGTCGCTGCGACGACGAGAGCCTGCGCGCGTCTTGCGCCTATGCGGGTCTCGAGGTCGTCCCGATCCAGCTGAACCCAGAGATCAAGCATCTGGACCTGTCCAACAACCGTGTCGGCAGCATCCACCTGTCGTTCGGGTTCTACGGTAACCTGGAGACGTTGGACCTGACCTCGAACAACATCCACACGCTTGGCTCGGACAACTTCGTCTTTCAAAAGAGCCTGCTGGTGCTGAACGTCTCCAGCAACGCAATTCGAGCGGTGGCGAAGAACTCTTTGCAAGGGATGGACATCTTGAAAGAGTTGAACCTGGCGAGCAACAACATCTCGGACATGGACGAGCAAGCGTTCAAGAGCACCAGCGAGCTGGAGATTCTAAACCTCAGCGACAACTCGATCACCAGTCTACCAGAAGGTCTGCTGAAGAACTTGCATAACATCCGGACGCTGATACTTAACGAGAACTCGCTTCTCGAAGTCCCGACGGACAACCTAGCTCTAGCACCGAGTCTCGAGAACGTCGACCTATCCGACAATCTGATCCAGGAGCTGGATAGAGACTCGCTGCCCTCGTTGCCATCTTTGATCTCGCTAGATCTGGCGAACAACGTGATCAGGAACATCGCCGACGACGCTTTCGACCGGCTCCCTGATCTACTTTACCTAGACCTATCGGGCAACAATCTAACCTCTGTACCTACTCCTGCCCTTGCTAGACTGAACGTCTTGTCCAACCTGATCCTCAGTCGGAATCCTCTGGGGGTCCTAGAAGCCGTAGGCTTCCGCAATCTCTTCGAACTGAGGAGCCTGGAATTGAACGATTGCACCATCGTTAACGTCCACGCTAGAGCGTTCGCAGACAACGTGAACCTCGAACGCATCTCTCTGGACGGTAACCGGGGGTTGAAAGAACTTCCGGCTAGAGTTCTGTACAGCGCAAGGTATCTGAAATGGGTCTCGCTGCGTCGATGCAGTCTGTCGACACTGCAACCGACGCAGTTCCCCGTTGATGGACTATCGTCCCTCCGGGTCGGCGGGAATCCTCTGGTTTGCAACTGCTCGGTACACTGGTTGTGGAACGTGATCAGAGCGGAGGAGCGACGGAACGAGTCTAGATTGGAGCTGGACACCAGAGATATCATCTGCTCCGACGAGGAATTCGCTGGGAAACCGTTGATCGGCTTGTCGGAGGGTTCTCTGCGGTGCAGACTCAGCCCCCTCTACTTGTCCTTATCCGCGGCTGGCTGTCTAGCCGCTACGGCTGCTATACTAGTTCTGATAGCTCATCTGACCAGGTCCAAGAGGAAGAAGCGGCTGGCTTACGCTGCTCCGAACCGTCCCGAGTTCTTGGTCTACGTTGGAAGGAACAACGACGAGCTGGACAAGAACGCAGAGTCCTACAGCAGACGATTGCTAGCCAGGAACGAGGATACCACCCCTTACGACACACCCCGTGGCAAAATCGGTCAGAGAAGCCCCCAATCTCAGGATACCAACATCTACGAGACGCCCAGGTACACCAGGCCCAACGGTCGACGAGATTCCGAACAACCGTACGCCAGGCAAACCGAAGAGGGTGTCTACGCCGTCGCGGACGTGACCGATCTAAGGGACGAACCACCAGAAGTCCTCTCTCTCTATCGAATGCAGAGCCCCCCAGCTCCACCGAGGTCCAACACCCTACACCGGGTCGATTATGGTTACGACTACGACTACGATTACGATTACGAACCTCCCCTGCCAGAGAAGCCGCACGTCGTGTTCGTCTGATCCCCAGACCTGTTGTGCGGACCTTCTATCATGAACACACCAGTCGTTCAAACAGATCCAGACTCTAGTTCCACAGTACACTTGATACTGTCTTGGACACCGTCGATCACAGAGACACAGAATAGGGCGTAACGAGCGATCCGCGCAACGCCTGCTGACGCTCAAGATTGCAGGAAGTGTAGATCGATATGTAATCCGTGTTTCAGCGGGGATTACCGAAGAAATTCTGAGCGGCGACCACCGCCGACTGTAAATCTACCCGCGCGGAGAACGGCTAGCGATGGGTTCGAGTCGCGCGCGAGTTCTCTGGGTAGAGGTAGAGGATAGAATAGGTGATGACTATGTTTGACGTTCTTTCGTTGGAGACGATTTTTGTTGAGGTATACTTTGATAATTGGGAAAAGGGGTGGTTTTTTGTTTGATGTACTTGTCTATCGGAAGTAGACTGCGGATCTTTATGAGTAGATACAAATTTTAAGAATCATGTAAAATGTCATTTTCAGTGGTAGCAATCTTTGCTACCTGCATCTTTATGCAATAAATGCATAAAGATACACAGTCTATTTATGAGAAATAGAAATTTTGTTTATTGTTGTAGTAGATTGCAGCCAAATAGAAATTTCATTCTTTCTTTGATCAATTTCTTGTTGAAACTTGAACAATTCACAGGTTTGAAAATAATACGACGATATTGTTATATTCTTGCAATATTTTCACTGTTCTGTATACCTCTTGCTCAGTTTTGTCATACATTTAGAACCGAAATGATTGAACGAGGAAGAGCATCGTCTAAAATTAGTGTTCCACGGAAAGATCCGCAGTCTAATTATTAGAGCCAAGCCAATTCGATCGCAATTCGAACGGAGAGAGATAGCTTGAAGGAACAAGCCATCCGCTTTTCCACGTACTAATCGAATCCAACGAAATGAACCTTGGATATTGAACCAATTGATATTCATGAGTACGTAATGGTCTCGGCCCCATTGCTGCTTGTCGCGATCCCGGGGACAGGAAAGTTGGGATTTAATGAGGATCTGTTCTGACTGATTGCCCGAGATCGACCGTGATAAGGTAATCCCCTGCTCACCGAAAGTATCGATTCCGTCGTTCGTGGAGGAGAGCGAGGAGTGTAGGACTCGTATTCCTCTAAGTGCGAATTCTCACGATTAGCCGAGGACACGGATAAAAAGTCCGAGAACACTCGTCGACGCGGTAGCCGTGTTATTTAAAAGAAGCTCCATAATATATTGGGTTGGCAAGAAATTAATTTCGGTATTTTACCTGAAAAATGAAGGACCAGAAGTTTTATGAGCACGAAATTATAAAGCTATCAGAAAGATGGCAAAAGATCATCGAACAAAATGGAAAATATTTGGTTGAGTGTAAAGTTCATTGCCTGAATAAGAAGATTGGGTTTTATCCGAAATTATAATACTTTCTTTCCAACCCAATAACTCCCATAATCTGGCCTATAAGTTACTCGAGAAAAATCACACGTTTACTTCGAATAAGCCGAAGGTTCAATAGTTTTTTGTCAAGCAAAATTTCTCGAAAAAAGGAAAACATGATTACCAGCTTTTGACCCGAGCATGATGCAACCAGTGTGCATAGTTGGGAACGCATTTCGACGACAGGTTCGGAAGAGCGTCGCGGCGACCGGGTCGGACGAGTTGAAAATGAAATGTCTTCCGAGATAGTTGGCCCGCTGCAGGACCAGAATGCATTTTCACCGGTGCGAGTGCAATCCGACGGGGAATGCAAATTGCGCTAGAGGGGGGTGGTGGGTGCCGGTTGCATCTGGCCGGGCGGGTGACTGTGAACGTATTTATTCCCGCGGATATCGCGTCGGATTCCGCTCGCTCCGCGCGGAAACGCGTGCTCCGAGGCGGGCGTTCATTTCGCGTTTAAACGTAGTGACAAATCAAATCAAAGCAGCGTCTCGTTAGTCCGTTTAAACCCTTCTAGACTAGCGTCCCAAGATTACTGTCTCTCTCCTCGTCCTTACCCCTTCGTCCTTTCTCCCTCGATCCTCCATCCTTTCTCTTATCCGTCTTCGTCCAGAACCACCGTCTCTTCTCTTTCTCTCTCCGTCGTCCCCTTTTTTCGCCATCTCCGACTCGAACGCGATCCTCGCGATACAGTCGGCTACCTCAAGCAAGGATTAACGAGAAACCAGTTTAAGGACACGGACCTCGAAGGGCCGAGGCTAAACGCTTGTACTCGCTATCGCCTGTTTCTTTTAACCCTTTACGTGCGAGCATTTTGTAAAATGTTAGGCGAAATTGATCTGGACACGTTCGTGACGTTCATGTTATTATTATATTCTGATCTGTTTGCTTCTAGCCGTCTCTTCGCGAATTCTCTAATTTTTCAAAAATGTTTTTTCCTTGTAACAGGCGATTCCTGTAATTAAATTGTTAAATAATTCGTTAGCAACTTCAGGAATCGGATATACCGCCACTCGTCCTCATAGGGTTAAAAGCTCGGATTTTAAAGGGTCCTCGCACCCCCACCGCTGTAAACCATTTTAATTGACCGGTCCCACAGGCTTTTAATTGATTACCGACTGCACCACACGCGAGACTATTTCAATCGACGCATTACTGCGATTCGTTTAAAAAAAGACTGCCCCTAGGGGCCGTCGGCCCGGAATTGCAAACTTTCGAAACGCCGCCGGTAAATTTGCGCAATTCCGTGAAAAATTGCTGACCGGTCGGGACCGGGGATGATTCTACCATTGTGGACGGTGTTTCCGTAATGATGCTGCTGTGATTGCGTTTGCGTTAACCCCTTTTTATTTCTAAAGCTATGTCTACACTGAAGCAATTTCTCTACCGAATAAAAGAAATTCGCTTCAGTGTGGACATAGGTTAAGGAACGTACGAGGGTTAATTTGATAATAGGTGTTTTAAATTAAAAAGAAGGGTTTAGGCTCGTCGCTCTCAGGTCAACGCGTTCCTCCGTGCAAGACATATTCAAGGGAGCAAAAAGACACGTGTTAAGAGACTCGAGGGCCAAACGGTGCTCCGTTTGGCCCCCCGAGAAGGCCATTTTCGGCCATCTTTGTAAATTGAAGCAATAATAGACGCGACCTTTACCTAGTAGACACACCACCACACGTACAGACACGTACACACGCCGAGTATACATATTTGAACACGAGAACTACACGTTTATACAGACTTAAGCGTATACATACAGGGTGAACAACATAGATTGATCAGCTTCACTATTCACCTGCTTTTGATGACACGAAAGAAATCATATTTTTTGAGGTATATCAATGTCTTTACAATGGTACTCAAGGTCATGCGAATGTCATGTTGTTATAGACGCCACGATGACAAAAATATGCACAAGATTTGCAGTCAATTTCATTTTTGATCTGGATCGAAAAAAATTGAAATTGCTTACGATCTACCATTTCGAAAATAGCGTTCTCTTTTCACAATTGTTCTTATCACAGAAAATAAAGTGAGATATTCCAGGTGATCAAGATACGTTGTTCACCCCGTATAAATAATATATATATAATATATATATTTATTTATTCATTTATGATGTTAAGTTTGGGAAAAAGATGTTACGTTTTGAATACGATAAGGGAGCGAGAGAGAAAGAGTGAGAGAGAATGAGAGAGAAGAGAAGCAGATATACTTGAATGCGTCAGGATGATAAGTAAGTGTAGCCACGAGTGTACAGGGTGTTCGGAAAATATCTATCAGCAATTATCGGTGAACACTGAATCGAAAAATGTGAAATAGTTTTTACTGATCCCATAGTTCTGGCATTGAATATTAAAACATGAAACAATGGGTGAAGAATCGTCCTCTTTCTGAGGCTTCTTAGAATTAGGGTTGACCACGCCCTCGCACAATGGAACGAAACGCCCATTTGTCGGACAAAGGAAGAGCAATACTGAGTTTTAACGAATACGAATGCTCTCTAAACCTCATGAAAAATCTTTGTGAAAGACGTAAATTCACTTTATTTTCTTCGTTTCCTCCAACGTCTTTTCTACAAATTCCTACAAAAATCGACGATACACGTGCGTGGAATCGTGTGGTCCATAAACTGTGAAAACAGTGTATCTTTGTCCGACAAAATTGTCCCGTAAAATCGAAAAGAACCGAGACAAATGGTAGCTGTTTTTTTTCAGCAGTGATTTTTCATCGTGTGCTGAAGCGAATAGGATTTTTCTGGACACCCAGTACGAATCGCACTTTCGAATTCGCCTGGTGGAACGGCATGCGAGGGTGTCGCGGAAACGATGAGAATCATTAGGCGAACTCGCGGGTCGCGACGCCCATTCCGTAATCCGCCTGCGTGTGTCTCGCCGTCGAGCGCCTCCTCAAAACGCATTTCACCCTCCACCCTCCCTCTATCCGCCCCTCTTTCCACCAACCCCGTCTCTCTCTCTCTCCCTCTCTCTCTCACTCTCTCTGGACTCGTCGGAAATTTCATGGAATATCGAATCCACGCTGATTAAAGTCTCTCCCGCCACGGCGCAGTTCCCCGAGGAGAAGTTCGCCCGTTAAATATTCATTTCGACGCGATAAACCTCTGCCCGCAAGAACGTTCGCTGCTCCCGCGACGGATTCTCGATAGGATCAGGAGTTATGGCTCGGTCCCTTGGTCAGGAATGATTATCTTCGATTGATAGACCCTCTAACACGCCATGCCGACCAAGATCGGCAAGATAATCTTACTGGTCTCTCTATTAATATTCATTTTTCTAGGAGTCGAATGTCTTCGCTTTAGTCTTCTGAGGAACGGTTTAGATAAGGGTGAATTACTGGAAGACGTTCCACCATTCAAGATAATATTTAACCCGTCATGCCAATGACTGCCTCGATCTAATTGCTAATAATTATACTGCAGATGATTGATTATGCAATTTTCAATTTTTATTAACAAATTTTAGGAAAGAACAGCCTTTGTAGCAGGGCTTCGTAGTCGGAGTCGGAGTTTGGGAGTAATTGTTGATCACTGGAGTCGGAGCCGGAGTAAGAAAAAGCTAGATATCGACTCCCGGAGTCCGAGTCAGAGTTGGAAAAAATATATTTATACGGGTCTATTAATTACCATGTTACCCAACGGATCAATCTCGAAGATGTCTATACAGTAAAGCTCGAAATTGGCCGGGAAACAGGTCCCCAAACGCGGTGTTCGTTTAATTCACGCCGTCGTTTAACCTGCGGCTGGGCGTTCATAAAAAATTGAAGCGGCTAAACGGGAGGATGAATTATTCGTGCCACCTGTAAGAACGTGTATCCACTGGAATCGGCCAGGAGGATAGCGGAGAGGGTTGTTACCCTTCGGCTAACCTCCTCAGGACCAGACTTGCTCCTGAAAAATTCATTTTGCCCAGGTTCAAGGGGACTCCGGAGCCCGTGAAAACGATCTCACGCGACGGATCCCACTGACCTAGAATTCGCGAGATCGACCTCCCGGGAACCTTCATGGCCGTCCATCACCGTCGGAAACTTTCCAAGCCTCGATACGGAATTCACGAGCAATCGGTCGCGACGAGCTCGCCGAAAAGTTCCTCGCAACGACAGCTCTACGTTAGTCGATCCGACTAACTCCCGGGATTTTTCATTTCCCGTCCGATTTTCCCGGCGAATGCTCTCCGACCCTCCCACGCGATCCACTGTCGATAAAACTATCGCAAGCTTCTAATCTAGGCGTTTCCAAAAGATTAAAGATGTCTTTCCGCTATTTCGATGGAAATTCTATAATTTTTTGGTCGTGTCTGTTATCAATATCACTGCTACAGTATCGTTGAAAATTGAACCGAATAGATAGAGGACATCGTTCGAAACGCTGCTCGATACAGCAACGATTAAAAGTAAATAGAGCCATCGTTGTTTCAAACTCCGAGTCACCATGAGAAACGCTACGGCTCAGTGGACGAGTTAATAGTCCGCAGACTATTAGTTTCTCGATGAATAGTTGATCTCCAGTTTGTTAGGTTATCAATGGCAGGGACAAGGATAAATCGTTGGCAAAGAGCAAGCTCGAAGCCGTGGGAAGGCAGCTACGAAAGAAGTAGATTAAGGACCAATTAAAAGAAAAGCGAGACCACCCCGCGACAGGTCGAAATATTAGAGTTGGAAGCGTTTCGTTCCACCTTCCTGGTCGGTTAGCCAAGATTCTTCGGTGGCACTTGGCCCAACTCGTTAGTCATGGCAGTTAGTCATGCTACATGAATCCCGGGGCCGTCTGAAGAACGGTGAAGAGGATGGAAAAGAGAAGGGCGGTTACGTGGAGGTAGAGGCTTAGGGTTCGATCGGCTTGACAAGAAGGGTTCGATGAGTTCGAGAAATAAATTTTCTTCGGAACACTATAACGACCGGTTAACAACCTGTATAGTGAAGATCATTGATTAGAACGGTGCCAAACTATGCTTGGATCAAGCGCAACCACCAATCATCTGCTGCAGTCTCTGCTCCAACTCTGCAGCAATTAAACTGTGACTGTTGTGCAGTCGTAGGACACGTGGTTCGAATCGATCATCGTTTTCATTTTACCCGTACGATGAAATCGAGTGGGTTTAGGGAATTGTTTTGGATGCAGAGGAATTTTTATTGATTGTTTCATTTATTCTCATTACTAGACGGCGGATTTTATGCATTCACGGCGAAAATCAGTGGAAGCAACTTAAAATGGTGCACGGGAGCCCCTAAAATTGTAGTGCTCCTTATCAGTGCGGATCTTTATGCATTTATGAAGAAATTTATTGGACGAAATATAAAATAGTAATATATTAGAAAACTTTAAGAACACACACGCTGAAACGTTGTTTTTAATGTAACAAAGTCATCAAGGGATGAAATCCCCAATCACTGCAGAATATTTTTATTTTGCATAAAGATCCGCGAGAGTGCAACGGAATTATTTTCTGGCTAAACAAAAAATGTTAAGGAACATTAATAACAGAATTTTATTAAGACAAACGTAAGCGCGAACGTTCGAAAATCAGAGTGAAGGCGAAAAACTGAAATGGCGTCGTTTTGAAACGCGTCAACCCGATGACTGTCCGGGGACTTCTCCGTTTCCTGTTCCTCTTCCTCCGCACGTCCCTTCTTCCGGTTTTTGTCCGGGTGGATTTCGATGCGTTTGCGTGGCGGCGTTCCCCATTGACGGCTATTTTTGTATGTACATAGAAGCCGAAGACGCGCTAGCGCGCCGAATGCGCGTCACGTCCGTCTCTCTCTCTGTGTGTGTGTGTGTCTCCGTTGTTTTATTTTCCTTTTTCGAAATAAATGTTCGTTTTCCCGTCTCTCTGTCTCTACGATAGTATCTCCGCCGGTTTCATAACAACGATGCGAGAATACCGTAACGATTCTTCGAGGGCCGCCGAAGTCGGCTGTAATTCCGCTTGTAAAATCGTAGACGGTAGCGCTCTTCACGACGCGCGACGAGGGCTTTTTCGCTTGCCCTTTCGACGATGCTAATGCCCCTAATTACGAGCATCGATGACGAGGACCGTTTCCCGCACGTTTCAGAACTGTTTCTCGGCTGCACGATCGTTCGCCGAACCCGGAAACTTCGTTTTAACACCCTCCGTCGTCAGATTGCAGAGTTTACGCATTCATGACAGAAATAAGAAGTTGCCATTTCAGAGAACAGCAAGATTAGAAGAATTTAATCCCGAGGTGGGCACTATTTGGCGAAACAAATATTTCAAATACTATTTAATATTTTAGATTCTATTTTGCTGAAAGAAAATAGCATTTTAAATAAGATATACAATTTCGAAAGTGGAGAATTTTATTAATCATCAGACAAATTAATTCAGGACTCAGTCAAGTACACAAATTAATTGTTTAATAACGAGCTTCACCTCAAGCATAGAATAAATTCATTCCAGTATGAAATAGCATAGAGATTTCGTGTGAACTCTTTTTTTTTTAAATTGCTTAGTTAAAACTCGATTAACGAGAAGAACATTTCGAATCTGCACAATCAAGTTTTAATGGCGTTTCAGAAGCTTGAACGTCTATTACATTACACGCGAATTTTCCTTTATTACAATTATGGTAACAACTGCAACACAGATACGGAGGGTGTTCCAGAAATAATGGAACAGTTTTCAAAAGTCATTAATTAGTGGCCGAGATTACGCAGCGATGATTTAAATTACATTTCAGCGTTACGGCTAATTATTCGCAAATGAATTTACGGGAGCGTAGAACAATTGCAGCAAGCGATTGCACTTCAATCTTTCGCTTCAAAACATTATTTAAAGAACTTTGAATATGTTCAAGTACTTTTTCAATTATAACGGCCGTTATAAATGAACCTGAATGTTAATCATTCCTATGTTACGAGCGCGTGCATACTCGAGCACTGTGATGTAATGTTTACAGACCGTGGATTATGCATTTATTACAAATTATGAATGGATTGCTCGTCAAAATGATTAACACTGAACCTATCGAGCACAAAAATAGTATTAACGAATGTTTAAAGGAACGCTCAGTTTATTCAGATGTTTCACCATTTTTACTGTATGTTTTCGTTCAGGAATTTATTCAATCATTCCCCATGAAATGAGCAATTGAAATTATAAAAACGCTTTCACAGGAAACGAGTGAATCGACTTCTTTATTTCAGCGCATATTACAATGAAAACCGTGCAAAGTTCAAGTAAATTAAATGTTCTCGCTTCTATGTTTCGTACTTGGTAGGTTTAGTGTTCAAGAAATGTCTGACAATGAATTTGCGATCCATAAGTGATCCATAAAACGAACTGCAGCCGAGGGGGCCGTGTCTGAAAGGGGAAGGTGTCCGCCTCCGTGGTAACAGGCTCGCGTATTTAACATTAATGGAGTACTTTAGAACTGTGTAGAGTAGTTAAGGCTAGAATTAAGACAATACAGAAAGCGGTTGTTTATTTTCACGTTGACGAGGCTCGTCAGAACGCTTTGTTACAGCTTGCATACTTACGTGCGTTTATGAAACCGGCTTACGAATGCGTCCACTGTTTGTGCCGTTCTTGAAACCTTTAATCTTTGTCCTTCGTCTTGATCGTTTCCTCTGTGATCCCCTAAAAACCGTATCTGTCCGCAGATTGTGCGAACTGAAAAGAAAAAAAAAAGAAAAGACCAAATGATTGTATACTTGTTTCCCGTTGATCTCTGCGCAAGTTCACACGCTGCACCGTGTCAGTATCTTTCCTGTAAATAGTTTCGTGTGTTTATAGCCGTTTTGTACAGTCGCTTGTCCTTTTCTTCTTGCGACACCGCCTACCGGAAGTGTGGGCGGGTCAGAGACGCCGGAAGCACTCGGTGACGATTTCTATTTTACTAGCTCGCAGAAACAGTTTTTCCGTAGAATCGTTGACTAAAAGGAATTGGCAGTTCGTTTCGATGGAGTCGCGACGATAAAAGCGACTCCGAAGATCGAAAATCTTTCGGAAGCGGTTTCCGGCCGCGTTCACCGTCGGAAACGGTTGATAATAATGTAGACGTAATTCTTTCTCGACTGGAAACATGTTTGTAAATGTCTCACAGTCGAATTTTACAATACAAGTTCGAATCCCGAGAGGCAAGCCTCGCGCGTTGCATTTTTTCAATATGCTCCGAGATTATTTCTGAATTCTAGAGAGGAGCTACGAATTTATACTTACCGATATTTATATATACAACAAGAAAAGGTATATATATATATATATATAAATATGAAAACCGCATACTCACGGGTACATATGTATGTACGATTTACTTACATACACGAAATATTTTAAGTAATCATATAGAAATTTCATACATTGCTAATAAAAATGTTTAAGATATCTAATAAAATTATATTGTATATTCAGTATCACACGGTCCATCTGTTAAATCCTCTCCGTTTGTGTTGTGCTCTGTGTAGTAGACTGTGTCCTGATTCCTCTGTCTGTCCTTTTTGTGCACTTTCGTTTTTAAATGTTTCATTGTTACATGTTCGGTTTGAGCTTATTTGATTGGTGAATGATTTCTTAGAATTTCGAGAAATATTTTCTTCTTTTAACGATAAAAACAAATTTATATAGAAAGAAAATATTCGTACGAAGTCGGAAATGTTTGAATATATGGAGTAGTGTTTAATAACACTGTCCAACACCAAATTTGTTTTCAATATACTGTTGGATCCTTCTTATATATAGTTTTTTGCGCTGATTCCGAATCTGTCCTTAATTTTTCTCCTATACGCACAGTTTTTGAGAAGTCTGCTCTATCGATTTTCTGCTGGACCCTTATCTTTTGAGATAAATTGAAAAATATCCTCAAAAATTGGTGCAAAAGTGGTGTCCCTCCGTCTTTAATGATTGTTTAAACATGTTTAAAAGGAAAGTCTACAGAATCTTTTGGTGTAAAGAACAATTCAATGTCTTTTGTAATAACATCACAATATTTGTTTAAAGTTGAAAAATATGTTTTTTTTTCAAAGCCATGTTTCTCAAAAACTATGCGTATAGGAGAAAAATTAAGGACAGATTCGGAATCAGCGCAAAAGACTCTATAAGAAGGATCCAAGAGTATATCGAAAACATAAAAGAAGTTGAAATTTGTTGGACAATGTAATCAATACCTGCCCTATACATATAATATGTAAATTATTCGTTCTTGTTAAACTGAAATAAAATTCTATGTCTCTGTTGTCGATATTGAACCATTAATGAAAATATAGGAGTGCATACAATCTATACAAATTGTCTTTTTCTTCGAGGCGCTCCCTCGACAAAGAATCTAAACTAAAGAAGAAGTAGCACAAAGGGTTAATTGCTATTCCATTCAGCTATGCTCATTGTTAGATTGCAGATCTTTATGTAAAATAAAAATTGTCTGTGATAATTGCTTGAAATTCTGCTCTTGATGATTTTAATGTGTCCAAAATAGTGCAATGATTAGATTAAGGATCTCATGTGTTTAAGAGAAAAATGAGTAGCTGCAATTTGAAACATTGGACAAATTAAAGGAATCGGAAATTATTGCTATACAGGGTGCGTCCGTTAAGTTATGTCACCATTTTTTAGGCATTTCCGGTAGTGTAA
>CM052319.1:1190612-1322734 GCA_028455605.1 Lasioglossum malachurum | reverse complement strand
AAAATATTGCTATGATGCTAATCTATTATGTATAAAAATCTCAGAAGTGTCCGTTTGGTGGAACAGTGTCAAAAAAAATTAAGTATGACGGCGAACGGGAAGGCTGTGGGAGGGGGAAATCCGCTCTACCGTACGCTTAGGAGCTGATCCAGGCTAAGATTTTGTGTGGGGGCAGCACTATACCGGAGGCATCGAAAACCCGGCCGTGAGCACTCTCATATCCTTTCTGATATATATATATATATATATATATATATATATATATATCGGTGCTGCAGACTGAAGACTGAACACTGAACCAATCCCAACACTGTACCTCATCACTGTTTTGGTATTTTCCCGCCAAATTGTCGTCGACACTGCCGCTAATATCACTGCCTACTACCTTTTTATCACAATACAATATTGATACGTTACCGTTTTATAGTATTTTGAAATTTTTGACACGTTTTGGCCACAAAACTAAGAATAAGTCTGTGATCCAAATGAGAACAATATGGTGCGACGTAAATCGATTGCGAGGTTAGTTACCGGCAACTTTAAATTGTTACATTTTTAGGAAGTAACAGAACCATTGCTGACAATAGTGTACAGTGTATACTAGAATTTATGAGAAATTTGATCGAGATAACTTCTGTGCTCGCAAGTTGTCTTTTCTCTTTTTTGATAGAAAATTGTTGTTTCAGTTCAAATGGTAATTCAAGTTCGCCTCATGAGAAGTCTAAAGTAAGTGATTCAAACTTTTAATACAATAAAATAGGTTTTTAGACGATTCTGATGTATTTATGTGCTATTTTCAGACGAAAGTTTTAACAAGCAAAAAACGTGTTAGGGACAATTACGTTTTAAGAGAAATCCTGCATCTACAAGGAACTGTTCATACCCTAATTCCAAAAGCTGCCTTCAGCCGCCTTGTGCGAGGGATTATTTTTGATTTGTTCCCTGACCTCTGTAATATAAGGTAAAATTTCAGATATTATGTATTTAACATACTTACCAAATTTTCACACGAGTCGTTTCTTTTCAGAATGCAAGCATCTGCATTGGAAGCGCTGCAGGTGGCAGCTGAAGCATACCTAGTACAACTCTTTGAAGACTCTATACTGATAACGATGCACGCTAAGCGTGTGGTTCTTCAGGTTCAAGATGTGAGACTAGTGCGAAGACTTAGAGGAAGAGATGATGTCGCGAATAAATGATATACTTTCCATTAGATCGGAAAGAAAGTTCTTACGGTTTTTGTTATTTTGATTTTATAAGAAAAACCGCAAGGACCAATTACCGAGCAGACCACTAGTAATTTATAAAAGAACTGTAACGAGATACATCTCATAGTACCTGAATTTGGGGCATCCAAGTTCGATACTAGCGATATGAAAGCTTTTATAGCACTGTTGTGTTAAGCTATTTTTATATTTCATATTGAAGTGACAGAGGAGTTTGTACACACTGTATTATTATGTCTTATGTCGTAATGTAAGTATTTTGATATAAGTATTTATGATAACTGCATCTGATATTGTAAGGTTCAACAAGTTCATAGAAATCCAATACCTCTATCGGTTAACTATGTTTAACTGTTGGGTTGGAAAAAAAGTAATTTCGGTATTTCAAGGTGAAGTAAAATGGGATTTTTTTATTTATCTTTTTGGCAAAAGATTATCAAACAAAAGGGAAAATATCTTATTCATTAGATTAGAGTTTATTACTTGAATAAAAAATTGGACTCTATGTCACCTTAAAATACCGAAATTACTTTCTTGCCAACCCAATAGTTCGCTAAGCTGGCAGGAACCTGCTAAACGTATGTAGAACAAGTTGAGCCTTCTAGTAGAATCAAATTGTAATATAGATTCGGTCATGTTTTGGTAGATGAAATTTATTTTTTGGGAAACATTAAAACGTCTGATAAAATTCTTACACTTTACTTTACGAAACTTTGGTAAAATATACATTTCTTGATTCTTAGGCAGGATCTTAAAATAGTACAATATCGAAGCTTCGTAAGGTTCGCTTGTCGCCGAGCAGAGTTGGGCAACGTTTCGTGCAATTAATGATTAACAATTCGTTTCTTAATGTCACTAATGTACTCGGATGCACACGCATCTGTAGCGCTATACACACAACAACACTTTTTAAATGAAAATTAAGTGCGAAACTATAAGTAAAATATAAAATTGTGTACGTGGTGTAAACAACTGCATGAAGCAGCTCGCTGCTAAAAAATATGTGCGGGTCATTGTATAAATAAAATGTATTTCCATCGAAGTATATTTCTATTATTTTATTACTACAAATATCGATCAGGAGAAAGTCGGTCAATCAAATAAGAGTTTTTAACGAGTGCCCAACTCTGTCGTGAAGTTTGTTCGAGCTTAAACGGCGGACGTCGGTTAAACAGCGATAGAAAATCTTGTTAAACAATAAAAATAGCGTCACCGATCGTTACGTTCAGAATATCTGTTATTTCTTGTGTGTTAGCTGCCTCGACTCGCGATTTATATCGCGAGTTACATTCGATGTTCTAAAAAAAAGAACGGAAGTACCCGAGTTCACGAGTTTCCGGTTGTTTGTATTCTATCTCCCGTTCTACGCAACGTCGCCAAATTTTTTATCGCGGACGCGGCTGATCGAAACTCCTGAACTCGAGTATAAAAAAAATAGTATTACAAATTACAATGCTACCTACCTACGCGTTTACATGTCTATAATACAATTCGATAAGGAAATATATATATAAAAGCCACCTGAAAAAACCAGGCTACTCTTTCATGTCTGTCTACGCCGTCGGACAAGAATCTCTGAACTCCTAAGAAGACACTTCGTTATAGGCACAACATCAGTTACACTTTCATGCTGCCTGTCAGCGTACAGAGAGAAAACAATCGTTCGCAACATTGCCACGGTGAGTGTAGTCCTTTATACAAATATATCTATTATATATATTGTATCTTCGTTTCCAAACACTTCCAATATATACATTCGTCAGAAGATACGGCAATAAAAAAAAAAGAGAAAAGAAAAAGGAAGGAAAGAATTGTTCGCGTGTGAGGGATCCGGGAATACTGTCTGTACATCTCAAAAACAATTCTTCCGCTGTGTACGAATATATACGGTACTTAATATCGACGTAGCTACAATTAGCCGTGTAAAATTAATTAATAGTCTTTATCACCATAACCGGGAAGTATCGTTTCACTTCCTCATGAAAGACCGCACCTTGTTCACGCATTTGTCCATAAAGTTCTTCTTACGTTTCGGCTCAGCCCCGGTGGGCAGGGATAACAACGATCCCTGCTCCTTCGTCTTGGGCTTGTACTCGTTCGACGAAATGCTTTCGTCTGAATCTAATCCCGCTCCACAGCTTTTGGCTTTGAGCAGCGTCGATTTGTCGTTTCCCGTGGCTACCAGTCGTTCCTTCAGCTCTGCGTTAACAGCGCAAGGATCAATGTTCTCGGAGCTAGCCTTAGAACTCTGTTCATCGGTGTTCAACAGATGTGCATCCATACTAATGAACCTGTTCGGTTTCGGTGGTCGAATTGGTGGGTTCTCTTCTCGATTATTAGGCTCCTCCTGAGTTGGTATCCTCTTCGCTTCTTTTGCCTCCATGGCTGTCCTTGTTCGCTGCCTGGGAACTGGCATTGGATCTTCATTCTCTTTGGAACTGTTCTCCAGGCTTGCAACTTCAGCTTTTCCACCGACCTGTCCTCCTTCGCTCTGAACAGCTTTCTCCGGAACAACTAACCTGTTCACAGCCTCCATCGGCTCTGAATTGGTCTTGCTCTCTTGGTCTGGGTTCTGCTTGGCCGACTCTTCAGTCTTCATCTCTGGTAGCATACCATCTTCATCTAGTAAGCCGTCCAAGCTTCTGGACCTTGGTCTAGGCTGAGGTTCTGGCTCCCTTATAGGGGAAACAGACTTCTTCTCATCTTGGTCCAGGAGCTCCAATGAACGAGATCTTGTGGACGGTGAAGGAGGATGACACGGAGTTCGTCGGTGCACTGGCCTCCCACTAGGGTGTGTGTGGGTGAACTTCAACCGAGGAGACGTGGGTGGTAGGCCCATTAACCAACGGGATGGACTCGACGATTTTCTAAATCTGAAATTCGAGCAGGTTAGTTTTGAACTGGCGATTTTGTAATGTGCTTGCAATTACATTTAGCCACCATGCGGTCCATCGGGTTTACATCTTCATTACGGGGGTGCACACTTATGGGGTTAAACCAATGTTTGATATTTTTTTGTAGAAGACAGTAGCCTAACCCCTTACGAAACACATGCTTATACTTCGGAACCACTGTGCTTCACAATTTTAACATGAGGGAGAGACGGGTGACAAATTTTGACTTGACTGATAAGCACAATGATCAAGCAGAACATGGAACACAAGTTCAGTAGACACGGAGCGTAGTTGGAACAAAATCATGTTCAAAATTTCGTTATTCTAACACTTTATCTACCGAAATCCTGTTAAGGTTTCAAAATAATTATGATATACTAAAAGGAAGTTTAAGAATCTGTTTTCATGGATAGATAATGGACAGATAACGTGTTAAGAACGTGAGCAACTTTGTTCCAACTGCACAACCGACACCATTTAAACACGGACACTGATCTCACGGACTAACCTATTTAGTCATGATTGTCTTATTGCGTTTGTTAATCCTGGCTGCGTGGAGATAAAAAAAAGAAAGATTGTTAATCGCTGCACCCCAGATTTTAGCGTTGTTTAATGTCGAATAGGTGTTGTCTCAATGCTGACCTGCTCGGTATAGCCGTGGGCGGGCCCTCTAGTCAATCCCGCCCACCTGTTGAATCTTTGTCGCTGCCCCTGCTCTCGTTGCTGTGCATTCGTTGGTAATTAGGGGATTGGCGAATGTTTGTGTTGCACGGTGTGTTCGGCTGGGTCACGTCCTTGGACGCGATACTCCTTGGAATTCCACCTAACATCTCCGATCTGACTGGTATCTCGCCGCGCATAAACCTGAGGGAGAGGAAGGGCCAAATTAACTTACAATTAGGGCGGAGCGACTGGTGGAGCAAATAGAGAGGAGAGGGGCAATGGGTGGAGCAGCAGGCGGTACTTTGAGTAGCGAATAATGTTGAACATTCTTGTTTCTTTCATTCAAACCTTTCAAGCTTGTCTACGCAGGCATCTTGGTAGTCGTGGATCCAACGCACACCGTTGAAGTGGCAAACCGCACGCATGTCTTCAGGGAGTTCCTCAGGTTCCGGCCATTGGAAATTGTCTATGATGGGGATTATATTACACTGTGACTGAAGCGCTGCTACAATTTCCTGTAAGTAAAAGCAACACGGTGTTAAGGGGTTTAGGCGGTGCAAAGGTTTTAATAAATGTAAAGTTCCCCTTCAAAAAATAACAATCAAGAAGCAGAGAGCTCACCCTATGGACCCAGTCTTTGCACTCGGTATCCAGTATACACCTTTCCAAAGCCTTAGGCGTGAGCACAAGAAGGAAGTGTTTGGCCTGCCTGATGCTCTGCAGGAGATTGTTGTCGAACTTGCCGGCTTCGAGCCTTTCGACGTCGATGAACACGGAGAATCCTCTCAGCTGCAGATGTACCTTCAGCAAGCTGGCCAACTGGGATCCGTTCGATCTTCTGTAGCTGACGAACACGTCCAACGATTTGTCGGGTGACTCATCTTCAGACGATCCTAGCTGATTGTGCTGCATATTTTTAATGGCGTCCAGTATCCTTTGCCGATGAATACTATTCGCGATGCCGCATTCGGTTTGCAGCTGGTCCTCGGACAGATTTCTGATCGAGTCCTTGTCAACGCCGGCGTTGAGCATGCTGTACGTATAAATGGAAAACTCCTGGCCTATGGACTGTAGAAAATTGTTCAGATTCCCAGTGTCTCGGCTGCTGTAGTCTGCCATCTTCTTGAGGTTCTGCAGCTCCCTGGTGAATCGCCTCCTCCTGATACCGTTCGTGAGTCCTATATCCTCCTTGAGATTCTCCTCGGTCAGCTGAAGCAGAAGATCACCGTCCACTCTGCTCTCGACGAAGTTCTGCGCGCACTCGGCGAACCCGGTCTGCTTCACCCACTCCCTGACGTCCTCGGTGGACCAGAGAGGAACCTGCTGGCTCAGTTTATGCGGAATCTCCTCTCCGATCAGCCGCAACGCCTGCGCCGCGTACTTGGACGCTATAGCGTTCGGACAGCTGGCTACCTTTTTCAGAGGCTCGATAGCGCCGATCTCCCGGAAGATCTCTGTATTTCCCTGCTGCTTCTTGATGCCGGCCTCCATGCAGAAGTGGAAAGCTGCCAGATTCCTAGCTTCCTCTCTCTTCGAGCTGAGCACCGGGACCAACCTCTCCAGCCAATTCTTACTTTGCCCATGAGCGTGCGCGAGATTCGACTTGGCGAACTCGTAGGGATTGTGCGAGGTGACGAAGGGCTCTACCAAGTCCAAGGTGCCAGACTTCAGCACGGCTGCTTCGATCTCTTTGTTAGCGACCAACACAGCAATGGCTAGACAGGCATAATACTTGATATTGTCGTCGTTGTGAAACGCCAGAGGGAACAACCACATCGGTACCTTCCTCTTGATCATCGCCTCCTGGTTTTCCGCGCCACCGTACAATGACAGATTCGCCAGAGCACCCGCGCAGTGTCTCAACGTCTCCACGTCGTTCTTTCTACATTCGAATAGAACCGCGTCCAAGCCACCTAGCCTAATCACGTCGCTGCAGGTGCCCTCGCTGTGCTTGAACAGGTGCTCCAAGATCCCTGTTCCCACTCTAGAGTGGTCCACCGAGTTGGCATTCTTCGTGCACACGCACGCAACGTTCACCACCTTCTCCAGACCATGTTCTACCACGTGTGCCCTGTTCTCAGTGGTCAAACACTGCTCCAACAGCCTCGCGGAAGAAAATTGCAGCTCGTGGTCGCTGGCCACGCAATTCGACATCAACAAATCCAAACCACCCCTGGTCCTCAACGTATTGCACAGCGTGTAGCCTAATTCGTGGCCGTGAGTAGGCACTGCCCAAGCTTTCCTGATGATCTCGTTCACCCTGTTCAACAGCAACGGAGCTTTCCCGTTTTTACAATCGTCCGCTTTCAATCGTTCTACGAAACTGTCCAGGAAACTACAGTATTTCGCAATAGCTCTCTCGACGTCCTGGGGATTCGACTTGGAACAGAGGAGGTCCAGGTCGTCTAATGGCAAGGATAATAGCTCGTCTTCTGCTGGCCTGATACCGTTCATCAACTGGTTCACCGCGTTCGCAGCTGTGATCATCGAGGACTTTGAAGTCACCCCTTTTGAGGCTATCGTGATGCTGGACTGGGAGCTGGACGCCATGTGCTTCTCGTGGTTGAAGATCCCTGTGGACGTCACCGTTTGTCGCTGCTGCTGCGCCGCCATAGCTTTCTGAAAATGATTAGAAGCAATTTGTAAGCTGATTCAAGTGTTTGATAATATTCAAGATATTTTGTTTAGAGAATTACGGGGAGTCACAGCTCTGAGCTGTATGCATACTACACTAACGAGTATAACTGATTCAACACACTTTAAATCAGAATAACATTTTTGTGAATGCACCAAACGACTTCAATTGCTCTGTAAGGCTAGAGAAGAATTAGTTTAGTAAATTATGTCTAAAAAATATTTTAAGAAATGCATTTGGTCGGAATTGCGAAAGAAAATGGTAAAAATTGATTTTTACTACTTTTTTAGCCGGGCCAATAACGAAAATTTAAAAGATGTCTTTTTGGTCAACTGGAAAGCTCCCTTGTAACCATGCTGGACCTGATAGAAAGCCTGTATTGTGCATTTGGAACCTCTTTAAAAATTTGTCTAAATAATTAAATGATTCAGTCCTGCTTAGAGAACTCTAAATAACGAACTCCGAAAAAAATGTTCGGATCACGTTACTGATCGTGACTTTGTCTAATCGGATAGTTCGACCTGACAGAAAGCACTCTTGGCACTAATCGCACCAGCATCCAGGCTTGGACCAGATCGAGGAGAGTTATCACGGTCTGTGTCACGTCCGTAGATAATGTAAACATTATTTCTGTAGCGCCACGTAACCCAGAGAAACATCCCATCATTTGAAGCTGTCGTCGTCGCGTTTCGACAGAAATACTTTTTCGAAACTCTTTCGAGTCTGGAGAGACACACAACGACGCCCGAACAAGTTCGGAGGAAGACATGTACCATTCTAGAGTCGAGGCTCCACTTCCTCATGGTGGTCGTTTCCGGCACGACGTCCGCGACGTTCGCGAAAACGGGAACGACTGAACGCGGCCGCGGCGAGATGATCCACGGTTAAATCCCTGATCCCACTTTGTAATGTGCACTGTTCGTTCACCAGCGGAGAGAGCAGACTCTGGCCTACGTCAAGAGCCAAACGGACACAGACGCTATGAAACGGGAAGATTTGTGGCCGGCTGACCGGGGAAACAGATTCCTTGGTGGTGGGCCAAGTAAGTGGAATGGAACGCGGTCGAACAGTCTTCAAGGAAACCTTCGCGGAAAGCCGGCTCTTTAGGAGTGTGAACCCGGTGGACACTTTGGATCTAGGCTGAGGGTATATTTTAGGACCCACGGAAAGAGCACCGGTGGAACTTTCTACGGAATGTGATGGAGGTAAACAGAATTTTTGGAGAGAGAATGTCTAGACCAGGGATGAGCAACCCGCGGCCCAGCGCTTTTGATTGCGGCACCTCTGAGTGTGAACGTGTGCGAGGATGTGTGAAGGCGTGTGAATGTGCGTGAGACCGAGTGTCCGCTGTCTCAAAACAGTTTTCAATGTTTTTAATCAGTTGTTCCATGAATACAAATTGACGTATGTTCTAGTTATTAAATCGTTTAGATTCTTCTTAATTGTACCGAACGACCTGATTTTTTATAATCAATCAGAAGCATTGTGAAGCTTTCTGAATGGAGAATCGTGCTTTTAGAAAGAGAATTTAGGCTATGTTGTAATGAAAAACTGTCTGTTAACAAACATATGTAAAATTGAGGCTCAAGGCTAACGTTGCTTAAAGCCTTTTTATCTGTTTTGTTTATATTCCTCACCTTTTCAGAGCTGAAAGAATCGCTCTGCAGCTTCATGGTGGACGCCGCCATATTGTTGCTCTCCTGATGCGACAGATCACCAGCCTTCAAGCTTCTCTGCTCCTGGAACCATAAAGAATAAATTAATTAGCATTTCCGCAAGGCCGTGAGGAGTATATGTATGCTACGTTTTAAACAATTCTCTTTTTTAAGGAGCAACCTAACTGCTTAAGACAATATTTTGGCGCGGAAGCGACGCGCAGGCTTTAAGGACGCGATCGATTTGAATTTCAAAAGCGAAGATCTAAAGAAGTGGCTAAACAATACATACGAGGTTATCGTATACTTTGCGGAAAACGAGTTCCGTGGAAACTGGTGTTTAATAAATAATCCCCGGAAGTGAGCCTCGGCAAGTTTGGAAACGATGGAGTCATAAATATTTGCTCAAAAATGGACTCCGTCTCGCTGCCTTAAATTCTATTGCTTTATTGAACTAGAATTTAACAAGAAATTCCCCATTTTCGTCTTAGCATAATAAATAGACTAAATTTATTAAAAAATCTATTCGAATGCGAGCTCACCATTTTCACAATCGGACGGAACGAGGAATCGGAAACGAGCGTCGAACTGAACGGAGCAAAACGTATCACCATAAATTCCGTAGTATGAAAACGAACGTACATACGCTTTCGCCGAAGCGGCGATACTAATCGCGGAACATTCCGCAGGGGATAGATGTTTAATATTCGACACGCGTTGCAGGGAATTAACACGGCATCGGAGACCCACTTACGGCGCGTTAGCTAACGACGTTAATTCGCGGTAGCATAAGTCGTGATAGGATCTCGACGCCGTCTACAAACGGTCCACTGTGCATCATTCCCGTGCAATTTTATCGATACGGTGTGCCGCGATCAATCAAAACACTTCTGCGATCGCCTTTCGACACCTCGTTACTCCCATCGTCGACGTTACGAAAGATTAAATACTCGATCTCTAATTGGGGAACGAATGAATCAATCAACAAAATATAATTTTGAACATTTTCATTCAACTTCTGCTTTTCATTATTTTGTAACCTCACCTTCACCGACACGTTTGTCACGTTTTTCTAATTGAAAGATACCAAACACGGCATAGTTCGGATCATATTTACTTGTTTACTTGACGGTTTAGTAGAACTTTGACTATCCGAACCGATGATATCTGCGTTCAAATTACAAATAATTCAACTCACAATAACCATGGTTCACGCGAGTGTACACGAAATCACCGTTATAATAAATGGTTAAGTAAATACTTGAAAAGAAATTCAGAAGGAAACGTATTATAAATTTTCCACAAGTGTCGTGCACATCTTTATCACATGTATCGAGGCTTTACCGTACCCGTTGCGCACGAGATTCACTTTTTGGAGGATCGACGGAAAGTTTGACCAATCGGAGCTCGCGAGTACGCGGTGTAAACTGTTCGAAACCGTCGGACAGGTTGTTTTCGAGGAAGAAGATCCGGTCGAGGCACGAGAGAGCCACTGTTCGAGGCGTCCCGCAGCGAAACGCGCGGAAATCTTCGCACACGAGTTTCCGCGACAGAGTTCCATAACAGTCTGGCCTGTCGAAAGCTCATCGGCCGCAACTCGACCTCTCCGCGGTCGACTGTTCTGACGTATTTCTCTAAATATAATCCGAGCGTGTCGTCACGATACGAGTTCCCCGTCTTCTATGTGCCGCGACGTTTTCTCTCCGCCACCTTGCGATTTTTTCCGCTTCTCTCCCCCCCGATTACCAGCCTCCACGTGGCCTCGTGGATTGCAGGCTTATCAGAGTACTTTAGACTTGCTTCAACAGTCTCATGGGAAACCGTGGCTACACGCGCTGGGATCTGTTGATATCTGTTCGTCAACAGTTGCCACGCTCGCTACAGTTACAGAAGACGTCGCATCGTAAAGATTAAGAGCCAATAAAAAAATTGGACTCTATACTGGAGCAAGTAGCTATCTTCTCCTAGTAAAATGTCGTTTGGTTTGTGTCGAAATTTGCAAAAATGAAATTTGGACATAAGTGGGGGGTGTCGTCGATAACTCAAAGATCATTCGTTCTAGAAAAAAAATGTTTAAACGAAAATTACTTGCCTATAAAGAACGCAGAATCTTCGTTTAAACAATTTTTCTCTGGAGAGGACGAATGATTGTCGAAATATTCGTGAAAGTATATTTCTCATCCCTTAGTCTTTGGAGTAGAGGGTGGAGAACGCGTTCTCGTTGACTTCTGTAACTATTCAATCTAGAAAAAAATTGTTCGTCTTTTTGACCCCCACAAGATCTTTATTTGAACAACATTTCTCCAGAACGATCGGCTGCTCCAGCAGCTTCGGGTCCGTGAATTTTTGTTTTATTCTCGGCCGTGCCGGCTCGCAGTATTTTCGAGACACGGGTGCCGAGCAGCGTAAACAAATCCGACGAAATGAAACGTACTCGTCGCCTTCGGCTTCCAGATATTTCGACGACCGCTTACGTCATCGACCCGCGCCTTTCAAATTGGCTGAATCGAGCCCGCATCAAAATAAATCGTGACCGCAAGCCGATTGTATCCGCGTTCTGTGAATGAATTTACAACCGGTATCCGTTTGATCCCGGCAAAATAAACAATCGAACTTAAAAGGCGGAAGTTTTCGCTAAGGAAAACATTACTTCGGATGACCCAAGGAACCATCCCTACCAAAGTTCTCCGACGTTTATGGGGCACACTGTGCAGCAATCTCGCGTTCGAAGGATCTCCGATCCAGCAAACTTACCGCGAGCGAGCGATCGAACTTCTTCCGCTGCCGCACGCAGCGATTCACTGGCCACGGTGCACTCATGCTCGCGAAAAGGATTAAACTTCCGAAAGTGGGATCGACACGATCGATAGATCCGAGTGTCGCGGCGCGCACTGAACCAAAAGTCCGATTCCGAAGTGGCGGGCAGGTTAAATTCGGTTCCTACTACAGGGAAGGTGTCACTCGGCCACGTGACCGCCGATTTTTCAGATCCCGTAAACACTACGTTGTTGCTATTTTCGTTTCTCAGAAATAGCGGTCACGTCGCTCAACATCTAGCATGCACTCGTTCTGCAACGAAGTCGCGCGTCGCGCGTCTCGCGTCTCGCGTGACGCAACGGGACCGGAAGTCGCATGCAAGAAGCACTCGAGCCGCGGATTTGCATTTCCAATTCGGACTTGACCGGACAACAAAGGCATCGTTCGAAATTTCGAGTGAACTTCGATTTTCAAAATTTTTCTTTTGTCGTTATACTGTTTTTAATAATCATTATTATTTTTAACAATAGACTAATTTAATAGACTCTAAATCGATTTTACATTTTTCGTTGTACGTGTACAAGAAATATTAAGTAAATGAAAATTAGCATGTATCGTTGTTATAATACGCAAGTGCGACTATACGAACTCCAGTTTTATATTTGCGTGTGTGATATCTTTGATATAATTGAGTTACAGTGCAACAATGAAGCGAAACAAATTTTTGCGTCCCCACATCAAAAATTAATTTTTACAACACTTATATTACATCCGATTTGTTGCTAGCATCCAGAAAAATGATTCGATCAATATGGAAGAAGCTAATAATATTACGATTATCTCGAGTATATGAATACGATAACGATTCTACAAATAAAACTGTCTCTGATTGGACAATGCACGACTAAACAACACGCATCGAGGAAATACCATTCTGGGAACTGTATCGTTATCTCGGCCACTCCTCTATTACAAGCTTTAATTTGCACAACGATAGAGAGCAGCAGTCGAAACGATAAAAAAAATGTCGGAGGTCATTTCAACTTGCAGCACATAAAAGAAATAATAAAACTTTCGACCTAGCCTTGAGGCACAGCTAAAATTTATAATAAAAGAGTTATAGGGCACGAGGACAGCATAATCTGCCGCGTTGAAAAGCTGAGCATGGTTTTTACGCTCTGGACAAAAGAGACTGGCGGGAACCATTCATTTGTTTTTCTTAATAATTTTAACAAGTCGAAAATATAACGTCACTTTGTTAAAAATGGATAAAAACAGTAGTTTAATTAATAATTAAATTGGCTCCGTTAAACAATTCTCGCCAAGATATGACATCATTACCTGAATATGCACAGAAAAATTGTTATTATTAAAATAAGGAGCGAAAGAAGTGTTCGAGGAAGTTGGAGCATCGTTTCTAGAGGTCCATGGGGGATTGAGGGAGGCCTTGAACAAGTCCTTGAAAATCTTTCGAGTAGCTGGCATTGCGGGCGAGCAAGATTCGCGGTCGAGCTCTATTTCGGTTCCGGGAAGATATCGGTGACATCTATTCCCCGTTGGCAACGATTCCTGCAAATCTGACCGAAATTCGGCGGATGATCTCAACTGTTCGTCACTCGGCGAACATACACGTTTCGCGAAAACCTCCCCAAGAGGTGACAATGAAGCGGAACTGTTGCGAAACTCGCGTCGGAGACTGTCGCGAAAACTATTACAAAATCGCTTCTCTCCGCTCGAAAATAATTCACGGAAGTCGCTGAACGTTCTCTCGGAGTGTCCGTGGCCGACAACAGAAGTTTCGACGTAATGAAACACCGAGTTCTCGGCGAGCTATTGTAATCTGTCACGCCTACGCGTCGGGCTTCGACGAGAAGCGTTTATTATATGCATCCACTATCTAGCCCATAAATTCTCTTCGCTCTTGATCCCCTGCACGAGTCGGGACATTTTAAACTAAATCGAAGTAGCAGAAAGAAAAGAACAAACTTTGAACAAGCAATTCTCAATTTTATTTCTGCTTTTCTTCATGGAATCTATGTTTAACTTCTACTTGAATCTAATTTGATTGAATCGAATTTCTGAAAATAGCCCATTTGTATTTAATCTGGTAAAATACTGCGAAAGCGCTAACGCAAAGCTCTGTGCATGTCGACGCGTTTGTTTGACTAAGTAAAACAAATTCACCGAAAACGCATTAAACATATAAACATATTCAAAGTTCTTAAATAATTTTCCGTCCGACGTAGATCCTAGGAAACTACTTCCAGAAGGATTCAACCATCGTAAACAAGTCCGCAATCTATTCATAACGCGACGGATCGATTGGTGCTAACGTTAATAAGCAACGAGGAAGGATCGATGGTCTCCTGGAACTTGTCACAGAATTTACCAAATGACTTCGTCGCTATGTGTGCAAAGCTACTAGTGTCTGTAGAACAGTTTTCATATATATATTAATCCTGAAAACCATTTTAAAAACGACATCTGTATGGCGTTACCGGGTACTAGCCATGTACGTGACGCCGGGGTGGCGTCAACGGCCGTGACGGCGTTAAAAGCTCAACTACCGTTGACGTTAACGTTTTTCCTTCGCAAGGGTTAAAACAAACATTTCTCTGAATGATTTAATCGAAAAGTAAAGACGGGACACTCGAACGATAAGAAAAATATTTTCTATAATATATTCGGGTTACATAAACGTTCAACACAAAAACGATAATTTTTCAGAAATCGAACCACTGAGCCAGCTTCTTCAGCTACACGAATGTTTGAAAAACATTCTTCGAGAAAACGCGGGATTATTTCAACAACGCGAGAGCAAAGTCTTGAATCGAGTTCGATTGGAAATCTGACTGATTCTCTTCCACCGCAACTGCGTAACAAAGACGAACTATAACATCTCAGACGATCGATTGCTTCACTATAACCATGTCTTCGTACCAGCGAAGGAGCAACCGAGCGAAAGCGATGTTTTCCGTGATCGGCATACCATAGTTTTCGCGGGTCTGCTGCCAAGACCAGGATCGGTAGCCATGATTTTTCTCCTGTCGATGCCGCTGCCGGGCCTCAGGATGGGGAAAAGACCCCGGGTCAGGTTGGAAAGTTGTTGGCCCATGGACACACGCGCGATCCGACGACTATCAGCGCCAAGAACGAACTGTTTCACCCTGGGGGCGGTGTATCGACCGGGTTTGTCGGTGGTTTCCCGGCGTTCCAGTCGACCACGGCCACCCCCATGTGTTAGACCACCGCCGTAGGCAACAGCCAACCCCTCTGTGCGTCATTTTTCGAAAAAACTGTGGCGCAGCCGAGAAATTCGCCCAAAGTCCACGAAAGTTGTGTGAAGTCGTTGAGACTCCGAAATAAAGAAAGCTATCTGACCAATTTGCACAGTTATGTTTATACGTATATGAATATGACGCATTCACAGATTGCTTACATCGTTTACACGTGCTGAACGAAAGTTATGAAGCATTTAGCCAGTCGGTTTAACGCAACGCTTCTAGTTTAACAATCTATCTACCGGTAGCCTATTAATAGTCTTTTCCAAAATTGTGCTGTACCAAATGGAAGCTTAGAAATTTTCTTTTACACAATAATCCCAAAGGAAATGACTGGATTTTGTTATTGAGGATGAGTTGTTGGTTTAGGATTAAAATTGCTGTGATGCAATTGTGAACCATAGACTGTCAACAATTATGGAATAATCACCGGTAGGTAATGTTAATGTGTTAAGGATAGAATCTGATGAGGAGTTTCGAATAGATCCCGCGGAACACGATCGATAGGCCTCTTTATCACAGCGAAAGGTGAGAAATGCCTGCGGCAAGCGCGGATTCGGAAAAAGCGGCGAGCGGTGGTAGATTTCGATCGCGGAATTGGTGTGAGAACAGATCTACGATGCGATATCGAGCGGGTCAAGGCTCCGGGCCGATTATAACGCGAGAACAGTTCGTGGTAACCAGGGAAACACACGTTGTCCTTTCGCTCGGCCTTTGGAACGAAGGGCGAACACGCGAAAGTTCCATTAGACAGACGGCGAAACGCCTTCGCATGCTAGAATTTCGTTGGCTGCGCGGAACGTTCCGCTATGCTTGTCCCAAATATTGCTTACGGTGAATCGATAGAAACGGCGTCTGGATGTCTATACTAATTAATCTTCCGGCGACACTCTTTGCCGATCCCCACATTCGTGCGTGAAGTTTAAATTCAGGTTGGAGCACTTCGCCTATTGTAATAACTAGACAGCGGATTTTATGCATTTATGATAAAAATGAGTAGGTGTAATGTGAAACAGTAAAACATTAGAAGAATTTAAAAATACTGTTACATACATAATTATCAGCCTAACAAACATATTAAGAAAGAAAATCAATCTCTATGTCGTTTCAGTTTGTTGCAATTCCAATAGAAAACTTCGAATAGCAATAACCTATTGAAGCAATAAATTTCTCGCTGGCATCTATCGCAGACAATGTCGATCGTGCAGTCTAGTGATTGCATGGGATCAAATTCTAGTTGCACGTTCTAGAGCGACAGTGATCAGCTGACTAGAAGCCTCGACTTTGAAGCCGGTTCAACGATTCGCGAGGTGGAATCTGATTGGCGCGGGTCGAGGAACGGGGAACGAGATTGCGCGACGTTAGGGTAATTGGCTCCGGGTCAAAAATTCCGTCGATGACTCAAAAGCTACGTGGTAGTCCGGCTAAAAACGGCTAAATTTAGCGCGTCGGCGAGCAGTCAGCCGCGAGTAGCTGCGCGCAGCCTTTGAAAACGGGTCCGTTGTGTGCGTAATCAACAACGGGTCCCTGTAATCAGAGTTCGATGATTTCCAACGGGCGAATAACCGAGACCAATTCTTCGGCTTCCACCGATCCCGACCGGCGATTCATCCGCGAGACGCGTTTCAGCCTTAAGGCAGTCCGTTGTCGCGCGCTGATAAGAGCTATCCACTGATTAGCGAGACGTTGCAACATTTCCTGAATATTTTCGTCAGATTATTTCAGATGATCGAATCGGACTCCTTTGATCTTCCTTTCGGAGCTCCGAAAGCCTTTGCTGACGCTGTTCCTATCGGTTTTAGTGGGACATTGATTGTAAGCACTCGCAACTCCAGACCGAATTTCGAGGATGCGATACTGTACTTTCTTACTAAGAAGCTGCTTATCAAATCGCTCGAATTAACGTTCCCCCGACTACAACAAAGCGGACTCTGTTTATCTGCTATCAACCAAAGACATCAGCCCCAAAAGATCGTCATCACGAAGTTGCAATGGTGTCAACGACCTCGGAGGCCAGCCTGCGCGTGGAGTTTCGTGCCAAACTATTCTACGAGTCGAGTTTAGGCCGCACCCAGAGCACACCGCCTTCCTTTAGATCCTTTTGTCGCCTAAATGGGCAGAGGATCGTTCGTACTCAAGACCAACTGTGCTTCGAGACTTTGCCAGAAAATCTCCACATTGTTGCTCGAAAGTTTTCTTCGTTCAAGACTCCTTCCATATATTCTAATTCTAATTTTTACAGGTTAACGAATATTCGCGACATTTTTCTGATTAAAATGACACCAAACACGACGTACTTCGAAATATATATTTGTTTATTCAGCACAACCTCTGAATCCTTATCAGTTGAATACGCCAATCGAAAGTATGTACGTAGAATACGATTTACGGTATCAATCAGTAAAGATTTAATCTGTCCACTTTTTAATTCGGATAATCGAGGGTTCACGATTGAGTGGATTCAAAAAGTAAATATGCTTCCATGCGGGACTCATTTTAATAGGAAAAATGTCACGAATATATGTCAACTAGCTTTCCCCCGCCACGCGTTGCTCAGCCAATAGACGCGGCATATCATTGCGAAGGTTTTTGAGCAAATCGCATTCGAAAATGACGTCACAACTTTTGAACGAATAGACTTTTTCGAATGCAGTTTTTTCCTAAAACCTTCCCGAAGAAACTCCGCGTCTAATGGTTCAAACCACAGCTTTCTACGTTCAGTCGTTTCGAAGTCTATTAATCATATATATACAAAAAAACATCCATTTATATATATACATATATATATATATATATATATATATATATATATATATATATATAAAGAATCACGAAAGTCAGAAACAAAAATGTTTCAGCAATGAGATATTTCATCACTGAAAATCGAGGAATTTCCACAGGAAATTTTTCGCGTAGCTCCGCAGGGTTCCGAGGAATGACCAAGATGAACTCACCCTCGCAGCAGCGACGCTTTTCTCCGCCGAGACGCCATCGAGTTCCACCCTCGCCCTGGCCGCCGTCGCGGCGCTTTGCTCCTTGTACGAGACGTCGCCAGCTTGCAATGCTCTCATTTCAGCGCTGTTTGCCGTCGCTTTCTCGGCGCTGAACCCGTCGGTGACAACCTGAAATCGTTTCGGACCGCCACTGGTTACTAGAGCCCACGAAAATAAAAACTGTTGCGGACGATCGTCGGACTACTATTCGAAAAATAAACTTTATCTCGGCCACGATATCACAGGCTGTATCTGCCACGCAGCTCTTTATCGCGCCACGGAACGTCTTCGTTTCACAATGTAACCAACGAAAGAAAAATTACTGGCTCGTTAACTTCGAGAATCACGTATAGTATACGATCGAATAATCTGAACCTATACTAAAGAATCCTACAGAGTTATGAAAATGCAAACTTATGCGAATCTCTACAATCTACAATATCGTAATATTGACCCGTGTATTTTCACAATTCTTTCTAAAACTACAAATGCACAGGAAGTTTTTCGATGTGCTTATTGATCTGGCTTCGAAACGCCGTTTTGCTGGAACCACGTGAGAAAATCTGGAATCACCGGTGAAAATTCATCGTAAAAACTGACCTTGCCCGTCGACGAGAGTCAGGCCGGTGCAAACCGCGGGAGAAAGAGGGAGAAGTTTCGACGGTAGCGTGACGGAAGTGAAGTTAAAGATAGAAACCAAGCGGAAAGAGATCAGCTGTCGACGGCAGGGCGTGACATTCAACGGTAAAAATAACTGACACGAGTACCGGTGTTCTAGATCATCATGGATCTCCCGATCGTTGAACAATTACCCGGAAAATCTTCGTACGCCAGATCAATGTGAACGTATATCTTAATGTGAATTTTCAATGTTCCATTCCGTCGAGAGTTCTCGAGGATGATAAGGTTGGAGGACACCGAGAGGAAACCGCACCTCTGGCCAAACATTGCGCAGCTTCGATCATGCACGCGACATCGATTATTACGCGGCCGCTATCGAACGGTACGCTGGTCGATTCTAAAATTGTCCCCGTTTTGAGATGGTGCCGGATTTCGGTCCATGAATCAAACGGCTTCAACGATGTTTCCGAACATCTCGGGGACCAGGAATGTTGGACGTTCAGACTCGTAAATCTGCTTCAGCAAAACTGTTTCCTATTCCTGATATCAACAGAACTACGTCCGGGAACTTGCTAATTGATTACGGCCACCTGGAGACTTCGATGCGTGGCGAGTCGTAGAGAAGTTTCCAGAATTCTCATTCGGAAATTAATAAATTCGTTTCTATTCGATCTCGTGCAATTATTTAAAAAGATTTCATTCGTGTACGAAGATAAATACCAGGATCACTCACCTTTGTTTTCGAAGCAGTGGTCATCTTCTTCTGCTCGAACTTCATCGTTTCCTGTCCAGCAGGCAGATTGGTCATGTTCGAGATGTTTGTCATGCTCATCGGCGGACTCATATTGTGAAGATTGTTCAACGAGTTCAACGAGCTCAATTGAGAAGGTGAACCCCCTGTTAAGGTCACCGTGCCTGTCGCAGGAGGTGGTGTGTCGGGATCAGGGAACGTGACCAATGGCTCTGTCAAATCTGCTTCTTCCGGTCCGCTCCCATCCCTGAACGAAAAACGAAAATCCTCGGTTCAATGGGTGCGAGCACGTGGCAAAACATCTCGCGGCTTTAAACCGGTGGCAGCGTTCACAAAGTGGCGCGAACATTCGGACAGGCTCGAAAATAATCAAGATGGATGCTGCTAAAACGGGAATACGCGTTTATAAATAATTCTTGGACCGCGACTTCGACGATTACGCGGCGTGCAGGATCGAATCTACTTCTAGGGAGTTTTGCACGATCAACTTGGATGATCAGTTCAGAAGGATGAAAAATAACGTTTTTCGTTAATCATCTGTGTCAATGGTTGTATTCCTAGCCAAGCGTGAAAGGTGTAGGATGAAGACGGATGAAAACAATGTTTTTTGGTTAATCATCTAGTATGTCGATGATTTATTATCCAGTCAAGTGTGAGAGATGGATAGAAAAGGATGAAATCACTGTTTTTTGGTGAATCATCCACGACGATCATTATATTTATAGTTAAGTGCGAAAGATGGAGAATGAAGAAGATGAAAACAGTGTTTCTTGGTGAAACATCTGTGACGATGATCTATTCGAAGTGGAAAGGTGTAAATTCTAGATCTGGAACGAAAGTCCATGGTCAATGTAGATCTCTATTGTTCCATTGATTCGAAAAGGCGAATTATTATTGTAATGAAAGGGAGCAAATACAATAAAGAAAAGTGAAGTATGAAGAAAGAAGGTGAAGATTAGAATGATAAGTAGATAAGAAAGCGCACCTGTCGACGAGGTTCTCCATGCTGTTTCGCAACCGTTGCGAGAAATTGGTGGAGATGTTGTTCTTCATCTCGGATATGCCGCGTTTCAGTTCCCTGAGGTCGTTCTTCATAGAGGTAGCTTTCATCTCACTCGACGAGGACGAGGTAAGAATCCTCTGCGAGGACTTGGCCACCCTGCTCGAGCTGCTGCTGCTGCTCTGGCTCTGGTTCGTCGTCAGCATCTGCCGAGTCAAAAGCCGTTTACGTTCTATTTAAAATCCACGTGGGATGAGTCATTCGCGTCTATTCGTCTTTTTCGTCTCGCTTTCCCGCTCGTCCTCTCATTCTCGCTCGCGCCCCACTATCGCCGACGGTTTTCCCGCGAACAATCTCGCCCTGTCGTCGCTGTTCCGCGACTTTCGTTTGCATAATTACGCTAACGTCTCGATATATGCGAAAATCTCGGAAAACCTTCAACTCTCGCCGCAGGCGCCGAACTTAGAAAAGGATAGCGGGCTACCAAAACGTACACAAGGATAAAGAAAACATCGCGATCTATACTTTCGAGTCACTCGGTGTATAGTTCGGGACTACACCCGGTTCTGACAAAGTTAAACAGAGAACAATTCGGCAACGTTCGTTCAAACAAACAGCATCCAGACGGGTCTCGAATGCTCGAGCAAACAGTGCGATTTTGTTGCCTCGCGCGAAAAACGCGAAACAGTGAACACGCCCCTAAAATTGTACGGGTGAGTCATCATTTGAATCGATTGTTATTACTAAAATTAAATTATTGGATTTATACAAAATAGCTTTCCCCCGCCACGCGTTGCTGTGGCTCAGTATTTTTTAAAAGCATGTTTTTACCTGTCACAGATGTGACATTTGGAAAGAACACGAGAGAACTAAAAAACAAAGAAAAAACTTAATAATTTAGAAATACTAACCAAATATTTCTATTCAAACGCAGATCAATCTACTCGGCTGAATTCCAATGCAATGAAAATGCAATGAAACTTATAGAAAAAATCATTCCGAATAGGTCAATCAAACGGGGGCTGCTTATGAAGGACATTAAAAATCATAAATTATTCTGTTTTATCGTCAATATGATGGCGAGTTACAACAAAGTGGAAAGTGGAACTCAAGTACCTATGTATGTATACCAATTTTCATAGCGATAGGTTCAACGGTATAGAAGTTGATGTATTGCAGCGCCATATACAACGGCGAGTTGCAATACATTGAATAGCGTAAAGCGATCTGGTTTGTATTTCACATAGAGAAGATCAGCCCGCAGCGAACAGACACGTGTAAAGTCACTGATAGACTGCGAAGATCCGAGAATTGTCACCGAGTTCCAGGCCAGTTTACCCAAGAGCACTGTCATTAGCCACCCTCAAAGACAACGTCTTCGAAAAGAAGAATTTATTCTAAACCACAACAAACTGTAACAACTCTGTCGGCAGCCCGCGTCGAAATAAACCGTTTGACGGTACGCCAAGCTCTTTGATCGTGTCGCCAACTGTGTAACCAAGAAGCAAGAGAGGAGCCAGAACCGCATTGTTTAAACAAAGCCTTCTTCAAATCGATCGGCGAAAGTCCGTCGATGAAGAAACCCGAAAACAAGCAATGAAAAGGACAGTAAGGCCTCCGAAAATACCCACGATAGATGTTTACTCATCGTCTGGCTCTCCGGTCCAATTAACGCGAGACTTAAAGAACGCGGATAGCGGCTCGATGCTCCGCGATGTTCTGGTAAATGTCCAAACAGGAGCGGACCAATAGTGCCAAACACCGTTCGACGTCGAAGAGAGGCAACGGTCTCGGCGAACAAGCCTTGAGAAAGTCGGTCTTCAAGGCTCCCGGACGTGGAAGTTTCGTTCTACCGACTGGCAGGAAAAAAATTCACGTGGGCGACATTGCGCAAAGCTATGGGTATGTCTACCGGTCCCAGATTATTCAATTATTTCAACCGGATGGGAATATCGAGGCGACAACCACCGGGTCGGCCATGTTTTCGAGAGATCTAACTGAGATTCCATCGAGTCTCCGAGGTGGAACTTGGGATCCATCTGGGCTGGAGAGCTGTTGAGGAATTCTTCAGGGTTCTCATCGCTTGGAGGTCTTCGGACGGGTTTGATGAGGATTCTTCAAGGTTCTGTGCCGTGGGAATCTTCAGGGTCTGTTGAGGATTATGCAATGGATTGATCTAACATTTGTAAAATGTTGTGAACAGTTTTAAGGACTATAAAAGACATTTATGAAACGAAGAAAGAAATCCCCAGAGTCCTCTGGAGGCCTGACGAATCTCGAGTGTCCCTTCCACAGCACAATCCGCTTCGCAAATGAATTAAAAGAGAACGACGATAACGGTATCAGTGGGAGGCGAAGAAACACGTGGACTCTCCGATATCATTGCATAATCGAGTCCCTCCGCTGATAGATCGTCCTCGAAGATCCCCTAACACCTACGAGACCAGTTTCAAGAAGAGTATTGTTCCACGATCCGCATTGGCAATCGTTGACGATTCGCACGGTTTTGCAACATGGCGCGTCTCGAATTTATTTCGGCGAAACATAGTTGGAGAGTGTCTGAAGCGATTCCGAGAGGGTTCAATGTTTTCCACCTGCATCGGCGGCCGGTTGCCAAACACCTTGTCGATTGCGACAGCCCTCTCGGATCGGATCTATTTCGATGCAATTGTGACCGAAACGAGAGCCCGTATAAATAGGATCGCTCGTGTGCGATGCATCGAAGTCAGTTTTCGACGATGACTTTCGAGAAGTATGTAAACAAAATGATGACGATCCTTGGCATAATCTCGGACATTCTATCAAGAAAGAGGGTGAATAATCCGAAGTTCAGGAAATTCGGTTTTTGGCGTGGGCGAGGCTTGTCGCGACCTTGTTCCAGTGACGCAGAAATCGGTGATTAAAGACTGTCGCGCGCGTGGCATTTTAAATAGAAAGCTCTCCACGCAATCATCCTCTCGAACAGTCATCGGCCCGACGCGACGTTACAGCGACGTTTCGATCGTAGGATTCTTTGTGGCGGAATGTAAGCAGCAGATTACTCGTCGAGAAAAAAAGAAAACACGCGGTAACGCCACGATAATGAACGCTGCTCTGCTCGTCGCGTCTCCAGTCGTTTGGTAGTCAGATGAGCTATCCGTACTTTGTATCGCTCGATGTTGACTTATCGTTGAAATGTTTACAAACGACCAGCTTCTTTCATAATTATCGCCTAACGAACACGCTCGATTTACAACGAGAACTTTACAAGACGGTTGATCGATTCGGCGGAAGATTTACCTGCGACGACGTGGTGACCTGCGGATGGTGCGTCACATGACTCCTGCCAGTCACTATGTTGTTCTTCTGGAAGTTCTCCATGACAGAGTGCATGTCACCGTTTTCCCCTCCCTCCACTGGGAACTCCGACATCTGCAACAAACATACGCTGTTCAGAACGTCTGCTCCGAATTCTCTAAAAACAATAATTAACGATTTGCACTCGAACGGCGACCTTGAGGCGTCATTGAAAAACACGGACCAATCAGGGCGGGGCAGCAGGTCCCACTGATTGGTCCATGTTTTTCGCAAAGGAAGAAGTTACTCTAAATGGACCTCAGGAATCGCCACTTTGAGGAAGTACAGTTTTGGGACAACCCGTATTTGCGCTACGGTCCAAAGATATCATCTTTAGACTTTTCTACGCCGGCAAAATAATAACATTATAGTATAATGTAATAGTGCAGAACTGTGTCCACTTTGTTCTACACCGGTGTAGAATTATAGTCAATTTACTCGATAGCTGTAACGGTCACGTAACAGCAATGTGTTTCAATTGCATGGTCGCCTGAGGGCAGAGTTTTATCTTATTCTAGCGAGACTATAACGCGATTATACGATATTGTAGTCACGCTGCTACAAAGCTGGGAAGTACCATCGTCAGACTATGACGTGGTTTTATGGTATTATGGTTCGGCCACGATTGTATATCATAGTCGGACTACAGCGCAATTGCATCATAGTCGGACTGTAACATTTATTATTTTATAATCGGATAATACGTCTACCATGTTATGGTCAGACTGGAATGTATTAGAAGTTATATAATACTTCTACCGTGTTGCAGCCAGACTGTAACACACTTGTTTCATATTATAATCAGGCTACAACGCAATCATATAAAGTTGTAGTCGGACAATATACAGATCTGCATAGAATCCTAGTCGAACTGTAAGATACTTCCACCATGTGGCCAGACTGTATGTGAAGTTATAGTCGGACAATAATACAGTTGCAGAGGATCAAGGTCGAATTATAAAATACTTCTACCTTGTTGCAGCCAAACTATAACACACGCGTGTTTCATATTATAGTCAGCCTACAACGCAATCATATGAAGTTCTAAGAAACCTGGTCGAACTGTAAGATACTTCCAGCATGTTATGACCAAACCGTAGCAGATTTTAGAGTTTGGCTACAATGCAATTAAATAAAAGCACAGCCGTACGATAACACTGTCGATCGTATTGCAGAGGCTATAAACACACCCGTGCCGTACCGAAGTCAATATTGTACTACGAAAGAATATTAATACAGTCGGCCACGTACGTGCTACAGCTGTTTACAGTCTCTCTCGAGCCTGCACGTTACATTTTCGAATTTTTGTAGCTGTGGATCGCCACTGCCGTTCACCGTTCTCCGAACGGCTCGCAACAGATCGAACCCGCTACACCTACGTGCTTCATTAATAATTGCCTCGGAGCAGATCTACCAGCTGATCCCGGATCTCGAAATTCGTTCGAAAGCGGTCGACCTTTCACGGCTAATTGGCTCCAATCATCTGGCCCGAAAAAAAACTGTACATCCGGTCTGTAGAAACTCCATGAAGTTTCTACAGCTCTTGGTCTGGTTCACCGTGATGTTTGTGAAAAAAGAAAGAAAATCCGCGTTTTCGAATAATAAGTCGAAAGCTCTTCGTGTTAAAGCGCACTTGGACGTTCTCGGAATAACGATATGCAAGCTACGTGGTCTCGCAACCCGTTCGTTACGTAAATGAAGGCTTGTGGTCAACGGTACCGATGGAAACACGTCAATTGTCCGTCTCCCGCGAGAACGTTCGTAAAAAGAACACACTTATTGCAACGTAAACACGAAGGATGCCCTCCGCTGCATGTGTCCCTCTCGCTTCAACCTTTGCACCAGCTTGTGTACACAGAGATGTACCGTCTAGTCGCGTACCTACTCGAGGCGACACCGGAATTAACGCTATTCCTACCGCGACCGGTTCTCGACTTTTTATTTTACGATCATTACTGAAATTGTAAAGATGCTTTCGTAAGAAACGATATATGTAATAAATATCTTTATATACAATAAATATATTACAATATATTGGAGCGCATATCTCGGTGGTTGTCAGGAAGAACGCCGCATGTCACATAAGTACATTCACGGTTGGCGATATTGCCTTTTAGGCTTTAAATTATCTTTTTAAGCCTTTCGAATTTATTTTCATGACCTTTCATGCTATACTGTAAAGCTCAATGAATGCATAAACTCGAATTTTTTGAAATTGTGACTTGCAGCGTTCTTCCTGGCACAACCACAGAGAAATATCTTTATATATGTATATAAATATGTCACTTTTATAAGGCAACCTGTGTACCTGTTACTTTTACAATTCGGTACGTTTACTGTTAAGTCTCTTAACCGGTTCGCAAATGTTCCGAAGTCCATCATTTTGTTCGTCGTTACGTTGTACGTAATTGCATTCCTATGGGACAGGCTGAAAAAGATGTAAAGCCCAATTCCTTTAAACATTGTATTCCATACTTCGCACGAAGCCTATAAATAATAATAATACAGAATATGTGCAGCGTTATCTTAAAATTCTTTCCGAGATCCGACGGAGACACCGAGTCCTCCAAGGTCACGAAAGGTCGTATTTCGGGCGATAATGCTAAGTGAAACATCCTGTACAGGAAAGGAGGAGATAAAGAGAGGAGACTAACCATTTGACAGTTCACCAAGGGCACGCGCTTCTGCTGTTTTATCTGGTGTGTGTTCCCCGCTTCGCCATAGTCCTTATCGCAGCGAGAATCTCGAGCGAGCACTTACACACCGTCGACCTCTCGAAGCATCGCGCTCGCTGCGATACGATTCCTCGGTATCTCCGGGCGAACACACACTGGTCACGCAGGGACACGAGTTTTCACGTGTCATCGTTGGTCGATGTTTTGACGCGCCCACGCGATCGCACTACCATCTCGCGAATCATGATTCCCCGGTGGTGAGAGAGGAGATTTCGTTAAATTTGCCGGACTTTCGGCGAACGGTTAGTACGCTTAACCTCTACCGGCTGGCACAAAGGCGAACACACAACAGATTTAAAATCGAATTGGCACGATCTTCGCCGCGCGACGGTCGTAGCCGAACTAACCGCCAGTGGCGCGACCGCATCGCGCGAGCCACGATCGCAGCGCTGCGCGCGCAAACCTTCTCAGACCCGCCAATTTATGAATTCGTACCTTGCGCGCACGTGAGACTTGCATTTCGCTAATTCATTCTCATTGAAATCGTTTTATTCCGTAATACGTGTGTGTAGAACGGTTCACCGGTTGATTCGATACGATTCTATACGCACATCTCTCGTCCAGTAATAAGAATTTAATAGAATTTATTATAATAAAACTAGTTAAAATTTTGTTTGCAAAGTTATTTGGGTACATTCGTGATATGATCCCGAAATTTATTAATTAACGCGGCCTGCACGAAAAGTGGACTGCCAGTCACCGGTGACTGACATGGCGCTGAACGTGTTAAATCATCGAGTAGAAATTTGAACAACAAGTTTTAAGGTACATCGTATCAAGCGAGCAGTAAAGATTGCTTTTCTTTTTTCTCCCTAAAAAGCCGTCTACGGCTGCTGAAAGCAGGAAAAGTGTTTTAACACTGGCCTCGGGTAGCCGACCGGCAAAAAGCATAACGTTTTTGTCGCTTACGGTTCCGAGAAACGAGTTATCTGTGAGTGTCCCAGTTTACGCTCATTCTACTTAAAGCGGGCGGGGAGAACCGTGGCGCACTGTAATGGGATCGAAAAATTGCTTTTATGGCCGAGCTTCGGGGAGTTCAGCTATTTTCTACTTGCTTTTGATTTCTCGAGAAAACAGATCGGCCCCGAAACAATTGTCCGATGGAGTTCATTAGAAAGTTTTATCACCAATTTCAATATTACTTTTTCATCTTTGCACGGAATCGTTTTCGTTCGTTTTAATCGACATGACACGCAATCGCTCGACGTGATTACAGTAAACCACACGACGTGTTTCATATTTACGAGGGGCTATCAAAATCTCAGGAATGACCAATTAAACGTAATGTTTATAATAAGCGAATCGCTCGAAAAATGTGAAAGTTGTATACAATATTTTGGGAAGATTCATTCGAGAACGCGATATCTTGCAGCAATCGATTCTCCATCTTGGGAGAGAAAAGATTTCTGTTAACTTCTAGTAAAACATGTTTTACTCCCTGTTTCAAAAACAATTTTGGTTTGGTGTTGGAGACACCACGGGGTGGTCTGAGACTAGCATACATTGTCTTGGTGATAACCAGCATATTTAGCTTCTGAACAGCAAGAGAATGATCGAGAGTCAAGGTGGTCGATCACGGATGGAAGAAAGCAAGCATCTGGCGTTCGGAAAAGAGGGGCACAAAGGCAGGAATGCGGTCTAACGAGGTGCTGGAAGAAAACTCGAGGAGCCTCGGGGATCGTGTCGCCTTGTGGAATTTTGGCGAAAGTGTACCGGGTGTCCTCGAGGACCGGTGTTGTGTGGTTCCCCGGCCACGGAAAAGTGAGAAGTTCCCTGTGAACGGACAAAGAAAACAGAGAGAGAGAGAGAGTCGACGAGGGAATGGAGAAGAAGGAAACCAGCAAGAGACGGGACAAGAGAGAACGAAAGACTCGATAAAGAGGGACACTTGAAAAAGAGCAATTGATAGGGTAGGTGCGGCAGGCCGCCTTGATAGGTCAGCGACCAAATAATATCCCAGCGAGGCTTCTTTTCGTGCAAAACATTGGTTGAACGAGCTGCGACCAGCGCACTTTGGCGCCACGTGATTTATGGCCCCGTAAATGGCGCCGCGAACCGTTACGGTTTTCCCTCGAACTCGTTAGCCGATCGGATTTCCCATGATTTCTGTGATTACCGAGATCGTGGTTGTTGGAGAGAAAAAATCTTGATTGCTGGGAGAGTCGGCGATATTGATACACCATGGAATGGAAAGATAGCGGTACTGCTGAAGTATTAGAGATTAGAGGACAGAACGTGTTGTTGGATCGAAGCGGATGATGTGATGTTTAGATCCATCCTGGATGAGCTTCTGAATTGCAGAGGCTGTAGACTTTAGACAGTTCAATTTTTCTTTCTGTATAAAATGCTCAGAGTGGGCGTGGCACAAATATTTCATCTAGATTCCGTATCCCCTAACAATCCAGCTCTGAACACCAGCAGAACAGAGAATGATCATTCTCCCCGTATGAAGTGCTTTGAATGGGCGTGGCTTAGTTTCCCTCGGTTCCATAGAACCCAGAACACAGTGCCCCAAAGATATTCTGCGGCAATATTTCATCTAGATTGTATATCTCGGAAAAAAATCTAGCTCTAAACACCATCAGCGCAGAGAGCAAGCATTCTCTCTATATACATATAATACTCCGAGTGGGCGTGGCTTAGGTGCCCCTGGCTCTAACGGAGATTATATGTTCCCTAAAAATCCACCTCGAAGCACCATCAACAGAGCAAGCAATTTTTCTCTGTATGAAATGATCTTCGCCATCCACATTTGATGGACTTCGTTCGAATTTCGAGAAGCGATTAAAATGGATGATCGGCTACTTGGTAATGTTTGCGTAGGTTTGATTGAGGGTGGCTTTTTAAGGGGATGAACCGGTTTAACGTCGAAATGGTAAAGGCCAGGGTGCGGCGGAAATAATTTCGTTGTCCTTCCGTTTGTCTTCGAGCGGGCAGGAGACTCTATCGGCGGGAGCATTGGCAGACAGCTGTAGGCGTGTTGGCTCTCGCCAGACACAAAGAGGCGATTCGGAGACGTCTCCCCGTGACACTGTCGTTGTACAAAGTCCGGTGGTGTATGTAAGTACACGCGCGTGTGACGCCGCGTTCATAAGCCTCGAAGACGAGCCACGTTAAAGCCGGATTTCGACCGTCACAAAGCATCGATCCGAGAACCTTCGAATGAATTACATCAAGACCCCTATAATACACGTACACAGTACACACGTGTGTTAACGATTATATACATATGTACGTGCGCTTCATCTTAGCCCCTCTCCTTCGATCAAGAACACACAGTGATTTTTCATTCATCCTCGTCTCAACATCGAAATCATCTTTGCTCTTCACACCTTGTGTTCCCTTGTATTGACATTTTTACCATTTTCTCCGTATAGAAATATAATATTTGTTCTTCTCTTGTTTGCTCGAAATCACTTATTTTTATCTATGCGATAATTTTTATCTCGTTGCGCTTCTACTCTCCCGCGGATTTTCTTTCCCGATTAGCCGATAATGGCACGCTGACGCACGCGGAAAAATGTCGAAACACCGATGCTGCCTCGACGTTTCAAGTATTCCGCAAAGAAAAGCTAATCTTATCGCTTTCCCGAAGTTCTCTCGGTTACCAAACTCTGCTCCCGCGAATACAATGCTGACTACTGTAGCTTCCGCGTAGAAGCCACATTAGTCGGTCGCTTTGAGAATACCCTCGGTGTCTTGCGACACGTTCTCGGAACGTTCACGCACGGTTTCGATTTTTAGAAATGGAAACCAATAATCAAGTGTAGATAACGAGCGAGTTCCTGGAATGGGCGTCCAGTCGCTCAGGGTGTATTCACGCTTGAAAATTGGCGTGAAAATGGAATATCGACGATTCTCACTATTTTCACTAGAATATCATGAGAAATTCCCGAATTTTCATTGTTTATAAACATTAAGTACAATGTCTGAGCCCTGGACAATTAAAAATTTAGATGCATAAAAAGACCGGTTAAAAATATGAATGGATGATTATGAATCCATTGTCTAAATCATTAAGAGATTATTGTAACGTCGAAACAAACTGTTGATCGATCATCGTCCACGGAGGGTTAACAAAGAGCGCAGGAAAAGCGTCGCGAGGTACGACGTTAAAGGTTAACGAGACTTTTGTTCCGCGCGATTACAGTGCGACGTGTTGGAGCAATTTCCGCGGAGTTTTCGAGGGAACCGACAGAGAGAAATTGGAGGAGCGTGGTTCCATTGAACGGAGACCGGCGCACGGGCAATTAGTCGTTGGAAGGTGTGCGCGACACGCTCGCGTCCGCTCGAACAAAGGATTCCTCTCTCGTGCAGCAGCGCGGCGCGGCACGGCGCGGCGTGGCGTCGAGAAACACGTTCCTCCGGTTCTACGCGCGCATAAAGGAGTTCTCTCTCGCCTAGCCGAGGAGAATTTCTCGGGCCGGTCGGTCGTCGCGGTGGCATTGAATCGCGAGATAAGCTCTCGGGAACGAAGGAATTCCATCCGCGACAAGAGAAACGAGCCGCTTCGCGCTCTTATCGTGCCGAATCTCGCGATAACCGGGCCACGGAAAATCGCGAATCTCCGTAAAAACCGCAAATCTCTTCCACCACCTTTTCGATTCACCTGCATTTCACATCCGTGCGCTCCGAAGCGACATTATCTTAATTAATAAGAATGATGTTTTTTTCCATACCAACCACGATTTTCTGAGAATTCACGAAGTCTCGTCGAAACAAATCGACCGAAATAAACATCGATCGATCGGCTTTAATTAGAACGAATTCGCCGTTTCCGATTCAAAGAACTGCTGGCTAATCGTCTAGCTCGAGCGCGATAACTGTTATCAGCCGTCGTGTATCTTTGCATCGATACGCGCCAACAAAAATATCTGCCTGTGATGTAACGATCGGCGAACGTTTATTAGTAAACATAGGAATAATTTGGTGGTAGAGTGGGGGGAAACTTTAGGTGAGTAGATGATTGATCGATCAGTGTTTCCGTAGAATGATTTCGCCGGGCAAAAGTTGTGTTCTCGATGCAAGATCTTAGGTGAATGCTCTGGAGGACCGGTTTCGAGGACTTTCACGGGATGGAGGACTTTTGAAACAGTTCTTTGTGCTGCGGATCATTTTCGGAGGAATTAGAGCGAGTGGGAGAATCGATCACATTTTGTTGTTAACGAGTGGTAGAAATTAATTTAATTAATTTATTATATGTTTTCGATTGTTCCATTGTTTCCCTACAATTATCAAATTTTTCATGAACGCTGGAAAAACGAGAGGGAAGCGATAAAAATTGTGACGTTATCGTGTATGTCCATCAAACTATTAACATTTATGTCATCGCGGTTTTTGTCTGCACAAAATGACTACGAAATAATCTATTAATAGATTCGCATGAATCACGCACGATACGATCAACATTCAAGTACATGAATTTTCCAAAACCGGTTTCAACAGTTTCCGCCGAACAAAATAGCTCGAGGAAAATCTTTAAGACAGTTCGCTACTCCTCTATAATTGTGCAACAGCTAAACGTTCCATTAGTCTAGACCGGACTCTGCGCCAATTAAAATTAATCGAACGCTCCACGCTCCGTTTCGTTGCATTTGTTGCTCATTCGAGTGCATTTCCATTCCACCGATCATTATTCCGCGATTTTCTCGAGTCTTCGGATTGGGTCTGGTAAAACGAGAAGGTTAATTAGCGAGATCGTTGCGTAAAAATCATGGGGAAGAAAAATATGTAACGCTACCGGTCGTCGTCGATGCATCAGGTTTATGGCGAGCGGCCAATGCAGCTCGGTGCATTCATACACCCGCGGCTTATGTAACGACGTTCATGCGACGGCGAGAGGTATGCGGCGATTAAGTCTCATTAGGCGGCGCGTTGCAAATCGACATCGGTTGTTTGGCAACGTGGTTCTCGATTGGGAGAGCCCAGGAGAAGGAGGATCGTCGGTATTGCCTAAATTAATTAGCCGAACGAATTGCCACGGCAAGATCGTCGCCGGCTAACGAATCTTAATTGATCGACCTTATTGCCTTCGGATGAAAATGGCGGGTCTCTGCGAAATCGGTCGAAAATTTCCAATTTTTACCACGTTTTTATAAGCTCGCTTTCTTGTTTGTCTGTTTGCTCCCGTTCAATTCGAAAATAGTTTTCGTTACGGGAAAAATTGCATCTGCTGCAGGGAGGCAATTATGTTTTTAGTTCGATGTATGGGCACGGTCCTTTTCTCGGAAACCGTGCCAAGTCCGAAACCACCCTCAAACAAAAAAAAAAACCAAAAAAAAAGGTGTAGCGTTAGGTTACTTTGGTTTTGTGGGATTTTCGAGCAGTGAAGGTGTCACCAAACCCTCGAGGTTTCTTGGGAAACGTGTCACTGATTGACCCCTGTTAATTGATCGCGGCGTGATTGATCGAGCACAGTCACACCACCCGGTTTCGCTATTCCGATCAGAGGCTTGCTCGTGCTCGCGAACCGGGCAGTCATCACAACAGTAAACAACGATTAGTCATCCGGTCGAGTTAGTGGAGACAACCTGACCTCTCCGCTGCACACGTGCGCATGCACATGCAGCCTATGGTCGCTCGCTCGCGCGAGCGCGCGACATTGATTCCCCAGACGTCCTCTCTTCGTGGTGGCGTGTGTACGATGCGGCGGCGGCGGCGGCGACGACGACGACGTCGTCTCCTCTCGACTGACATCGCCGAGTAGTTTTAGCACGATGATGTCACCGACGACCATGCGTTGTAACGGATCGTGACGACGACGAGTTGTGCGCCGCTTTGATTACCCGATAGATATTACAACCGCGAATCGAGCTTCTGACCGAAACGATGACGCAAACCGTAGACAGAGACAGGGAAACCGGTGACGTCGCGATTACCACTGCATCACGAAACCGCAGAGGTTCTCACGACGATCATGCTAAAGTCCAATCCGTTATCTTCGGCATCGACGACAATTCCTCTTCCTGTATACTATTGTTCAGGGAACAATCGTGATTTTTATAACACCAGCCAGATGCAACGATAACCTCATCGAGATAGAGAGAATCGTATTTATACCGACAGTTTCCTCGAGAGTCTCTTCTGAGATAGTTTTTCTCGTGGTCTCGCGGATTAACTGTTCAGTGATATCGTTGAACACCGATAGCGATGACTCTGCATTGTTTATTGGGTCGACGAGCTGCGCAAGTGATTTTGATGGAACTCGGCTGAGAGATTAGTCTTGCGCGAACGTTTGACACAGTGCTTCGTTTGAACGTTTGTTATGTGCTATGTTTCTTTATTATTCACCGTCTGTACCGAAGGGGTGAAAACAGCCCTTACATTTTGAATACGTCGTTCTTATGTATGTTCTGTTTACTTTGTGACCTTCACTTGGCTCAGTTCAGTGTCTACCGGCATGGAATCAGTTCGCGTTTAATAATTTCAAATAGTACATTATTTCACATTGTTTTTCAGACGCAAAAATTACTCTTGAGAATGATCCACATCAGGATCGAAACGTTGAGTGTTTGAATTAATTTGCAAAATTGCTAGTGCTTCATCATTGATCGAACCTGTGCGCCGATATCATCACATATTAATTACCAAAATTACGATTGAAAAACATATCGAATTTACAGCCCTTACGCCCCATACGCAGTCTAGCAATTACCGAAGTGTTTTATTTACGTTATGGAAATCGGCTTGCTATGTTCCCCGGAACCCTGTCGCAGACTCGCGACGACCGCGAATGTCAAGCTCGCGTATCTCCGGTCGTCTCCGCAGATTACTGATGTTAATTAGCAAAATCCTTAATTCCCCGCCACCTACTCAAACACCCAATGATGTCAGTCGTCACGCTCGTCCGACGAGTCACCACGGAAATATGCGTAATTGCGCGAAACGAGCGGGCGCGTCGCGCTTTACGATCTCGATAACACGTATCTGCGGAATGTTTCGGTCTCCCGAAGGTTACTTACAGATTTGAGGAAAGCGCCTCTGTCTTTCTGGTGCAGCAAGCTGCTCAGCGAGCTTCTGCGATGCTTGTGCAGCATGTTCAATCCCCTGTCCACGCTCATTCATAAATCCTTCGCGATTCAACGCCGTTCGAAAAGCTTCCTCTATCTCTCGCTCTGCTAAATCAATTGCCACGCTCTTCGTTCGCCGAATGATTTATCGCTCGGCGGGCATAGATCCTTTGCAAACACTGTCTTCCGTCGACTCGACACACCTCTCCGATTAGCGTCGTTTCTCGATCATGCTCTGTGGGTTCCGTGAAATAACGAGGAAATCAGCACCGGAGAAATGTGAACTTCGAATTCGTTTTGTCGAAGAGAATGGGTTTCGAGCTGGTGTGCATAATTCATTTCATGGTAATCATTTGGAAGATGAAGAAAGATTTTCGAATGCTGTTTTGTAATTTATTTAAATGATTTTCAATCGATCTTCACGTAAGTAGACAATATGTGGAGCAGAATATTTCAATTCCGGGCAGGCGACAAGAAATTCGTGATTCTTTTGACACTGAAATTTAGGCTGTCTCATGCACGCCAGCTCTATTAATCATTCCACCGCTGCAAAGGGATGATAGCTGCTCCTTCTTCGAAATAACCGGGAACCGAATTGCTAGGGCCTACGAAAACAAGATAAAGACGGAAGGTATCTATCCATTGACCGATTAGGTTCGTTCCCAGCTACTATCTCTACGGTTCCTCTCCATACAACCACCCTCCGGGGAACAGCTGTTCAAACAGTTTTCCACGCGAAGGAATTCTGGTAATTTATGCGAACACCTTGGAGCCTATCGAGACACGAGTCAGAGAGAAAATGTTGCGAGTTCAAGAAACCGATGAGGACTGTTCCCGAGAACGAGGTTTTTCCGAGGACTGGAGAAAACTGACAGCGAGATGGCGTCGGGAGTGAGGCGGTTCATCGAAGCTACGTGCAGCGCGAGAACCGGAGACACTTAAAATACTTTATCTCGATACGTTATCAGCCGATAATATTCGTCGGAAAGGAGGAGGTCGGATCTGGTGTCGGGCGATAGGAGCGGCCGATTTCGGCGCGCGTTCGACGTTTCGTGAAGGAAATCGAAGCGTCCGTTTCCGGTCGGGAAGTCACGTATGGGGAACGCCATAGACGACGAGAGGAATGCTTGTACGCGTCGGCTGGCACGGGTTCCCGAGACGGTGCACGGGTTCGAGACACGTTTCGTTTCTATGCAGCCGGCAACTAGGAAGTGCAGCGACGCCTGTTAATTTCGAACACGCGTGTCTGCCAGACTACATACTGGGCAACGAGGTTTTTGTGGACCACCATGGAGACGTTGGAAATCGAGATTATGCTCTTGTCTGCGAGGCTGGAAAAGTACAATTACATCTCGGGGTCGAGACGTGTCTGATAATAGAGAAACTGGGGGATGTAGAAATTAAAATACCGTATTTGATTGAGGGAATGGAGTAATTTATTCCATGGAAGTTGAATCTGATTTTTGAGTTGAATGAAATACGCTATCCTCGACGTCGTGGAAAAATGTGGTATGTCAATTGTTTGCACACTTTGATAAATCGAACGGTCATGATTTAACCCTTTGCACTCCAGCGTAGTGACTGATATAGTACACCAACAACGCCAGCACTATATTAATTACAAGTGTATATGTATATACAGTGACTCCCACAAATATTCGGACACTCTTAAAAAGTCGACGTGCAAAGGGTTAATCGAAAAGAAAATCAATCAAGGCCTGGTCTTGGGCCGGTGACTATTTTCAAGATATTGACGGGCTCCTGACAAATCGAATTACGAGTTTTGTATTTCGCATGAAAATCCTCAGTGTGCTCGTTCCACTCTACATAGGACAATACCTGAAAGAGGTACAATTCATAAGTAGAAAAGCTAAAAATCTGAACGCGTTAAAATAAACGATCTCTGCCACAAACTCCGATCAGCTCGATCAATCCCGATGCAGCGTAGGAACCCACATAGATCGATAATTGAGTATGCAATTGTGCACCGATTAGCAAACATAGTTGCGGAACTTTGCTTATCAGCACAGAACTCGCGGAGTAACAATTAGCCACCTCGCAAACACTTGGTAGAACCCACTTGGCAGCGGTCTATCTCATCTGTGTCACTGTGTTGCGCGTCGTCGCGAGGTCGGTGCAATGGAACAGGTCCGGCGAGTGATCGATCGGGACGATCGAGGAGATCCAGCGCGCGCGAGTCGAGGCGGATGACTGGCGACACGCTCGATCCCCCGCCGGTACAAATACCCGTTTGATAACGAGTGTCGCGCTCGTTATCAGCGAGATCCGGCGCGTGCTGCACGCGTCGCGGATCTTGTTGTTGGTGGTGGTACATACTCGATCAGCATTTCACGATCACTTGGCCTGATCGAGCACAGGTCGGGAGAAGGTTGAACAGGTGGAGGGGCGCCTAATCGCTGTCGTGAACGAGTAACTGGCCGCCGTTTTCCAGGTACCGATGATTCATCGACGATCGAAAAGGATCGAGAGGGGACAGAGAGTTCTGTGGAACGCTGGATCTTCCGCTGGCTCGCTTCTCTGGATCAACGTGACCGGAACCGGATCCTCGACCGTTGCATAACCGTTGCTGCTCCATTCAGAAAACGTTCTCATTGATCGATACTGTTCTCGGTAATTTACTACTCGTTGTGTGATCTTTTTTTCAGATAATCAGCGATCGGTTAATCTTTGTTGTTCGTAGTTCAATTAATGTGCTCATAGACTGAGTCTCTCCAAGAAAGGCAATCGCTTCTTTTTTTCGAACTGATGATAACGAGTTGTCTCTTGATTATATTCTGTTGTGCTACGAACGTTCGTCGACAGTGTTCAACTAAGTGAGCACTTAGCTCTGTCCAATTCAACTCTTGTTTGTTAATTCGATTTCCACGAGCATGAATGTTTTCCACACCATCAGGGGAGCTCTATATTCGCCGATGCCTCGCCGACGCTTTTATCAAAGATGACGACACGCAGAGCATGCAAACGATTTCCAGGAGATAAGGCGAATCGCTGTCGAATGAATCTGACGTGTGATCCTTAATTTAACACTTGCATGTTTAACTTGATTTCATTATCGGATCACGGCCGTTGCAAACGATTTCCAGGAGACAAGACGCCTAACGCCAGTTTAACGCGAGGGGTGACACTCGTGCAAATGCATTTGACCCTTATGGTTCGCGGCGAGGATGTCAATTAGATTCCTCGGCGGACGCGTGTCGAGCATGACGCATGCACGCGTGGATACGTTGTGCAGCAAGAGATGCACTCGGTGCACACTCGGTGCAGCCCGCGCGCGATTCACGACTTCTCATAGTACGATCCGCGATTACGTCACCGCCGAATGAATGGACCAGTGACTGCCACGATCCCTGTCTGCCTGCCTGCTTCGCAGACGAGTCATCCGACTCATCCAGCTGAACGGACTGAATGGCAAACGGGAGTCGGACCCAATCGATTTATCGGCCGTCGACGCATGACCGGTCAAGCCGGCCCCAATCGATTCTCGAAAGAACCATCCGGACACTCGAAACAGCTTCCGCAACCAAGATTTCGCAACCGGTCACGTGCACCGCCGGATGTACGAGTCGAACTACCTGCTGCCGGCTCGAGAGAGATAACCGTATCGGGCAACCATGATTCCGGGAAACGCTAATTGACTCACCTGCAGAGCCGCCTCTCTACCTCCTTCCGAAGCCATCAGGCTGCTGGGAGTATAACTGTTTGTATAAACGTTGTCTCATCAGAGAACCCGAGGAATGTGCGTTTTTGTATTGTTTACCGAATGTTTGAACTTTCCTTTATCGCCTCTCTGAATGTTTGTCTTTTTTACGGTGTATCACTGAATTTTTTCCTTTTTTTAATGCCACTGTATCTTTCCTCGTGTCTCCACATTTTTGTATTTTTATATGTACCAATGGATTTTTTCCTCTTTTGGCGTGACTGTATTTCTGTACATTTTTCAAGAATCAATGATCTGAATGGTTGCATCGTTTTTGCATCGTTCAATCTCTCGGAACAGTGTAACTACATTCCGAGAGGTTCGTTCGTCGCGATTCTCGACGCGGCTCTAGCCTCGAGCCCATTCACGCCGATTCGATTAAATCAATCTGAACACGATTTCTTCGAGAATCTTGCAGAATCAATACCGATTAGAATTCGATGTAACATTCGATGTTAACCATATCGACATTTCGTAGTCGTACAAGTACCGAGATATTACCGTAGAGCCGAGGGAACGTGTTCGGCAAGTGTGCAGAGCAATTTACAGAATTTGCCAGGGCCGAAATCTCGGGATAATGAAACGGTTCGAGTAGCGTCGATCCAGCAGCCTAATGGGGCCGTAAATAACGCGCTCGCCTCGCCGCAGCAACGATGATTAAAAGGGCTCGAGATTAGAGTATGCTCTCGGGTTCGATCGGGTCGAATATTTCGCATAGCGTCCGGTGCGTCGAACCTGACTGGCCGATCTAAAGATCGCGGGCTTCCTCTATTAGGATGCCTCGCATAACTTGAAACAGTCTAGAAGAGGATACGGTTCTCGTTCCACGGGGATCGAGAGCTCGGATGTACTCTGTGAATTCGAGGCTCTTTGATCCAGAACACTTATCCGGTTTTAGGCCGATGATCCATGGGGTCGATGCCCGCTACATTCCGATCGATCGATCTTCCAGCGCGTTCCTCGCGGTTACGATCGACGATCTCGTCTTCTACGATTCGGCAGACCCGTTTCTTTAGAAGAAGAAACGAAACAGGTAACGTTGAGAAGATGGTTTTGTAGATAGCTTGTAAAACTAGAATAATTGTTTCGTTTCGCAAGGATGGCAATTGCTTCGTACGTGTGCGTACTCGGAATGAGGCTTTGAGAAACGCGTGCAATTGAAGATCAAATTAACCATGGCGCGTCATCGTCCGCGCGAAATCTACTTCCTAGGTGCACGTTGCCCTCGTCGACGTCTAAATCGAGATGCACTTCAATCGAGCGCCCGATGCAGTCCGAGCAACTGCACTCGAGCCGGTCTCGAGACGAACCCAGCGCGCCGCGCCGGTGTTCATCACCGGACTAATTGAGCCAGCTTAATTATCACTTTGACTGCCAGCCTCGGCAACCTCGAAAATTTCACGAAAAGCAAAGACTGCACGTTACATGCGTTTATGACAAACATGCGCAAGTGAAAGATAGAAACAGTCAAAATAAATGTAATAAATTTCCATGTATTCAAATTGTAGAGACAACAAATTTTCCCAGTCGTTCATTTACATTTTCGTTGGTTCATTAATATTGATAACTGAAAATTAGATTTAATCGTAAACCTGCGGAAGATGATCCCCGCTCGACTTCCTGTTCGACGCTCGAAGCGTTCACGTAACCGAATCTAAACAACCGGTAATCCGGGCTTTTGACGACTGTAGAAAGCATAGAGAAGCATCGGTAATGGTGTACCATGACAAGCGTGCACGTATTAGAAAGTCGTGACGCATGTTGGTTTCACGAAACAGGAAGAACGATAGCGAAATTCATGGCACGAGCCGGACGAGCTTTCCGGAAATGCTAACGTTCCGGTTGATTTCGTTGTTGGCAGCTATATTTAGTCGGGGATTTTATATGTGGACTGTCCTGGGGTTTTTCCTGGAAGATTTGTCGGCTAAAGGAAAACGGAAACAATGAGTATTGCTTCTAGAAATTGTTCGACGAGATAAGGAACTCTTGCTGGAAACAGGCTTTAAATCCTTTCCGATGGGGAAATGCTGAAATTAATGAAGGATCGCACTCGATGACAGGGGGACTTGGGGGAAAACATGTGAAAAAATCTAGCAATATTGTGTGGAACAGGATTTCGTATTATATTCCCACGGGTATTCCCGAAGAAAAATGTTAGTAGTCTTCGCGACCAACGAAGAACGAAATGTACTGCCACTCAGTATTTACAAATCGACGTGTCTGCCAAGCGATCGAGGCTTTCGCATAATCTCGAACGAGTCTCGATTCCCGCGTTTCTCTATTCGCGACACGATTCGTTTTGGCGAAACCAGTCCCGTACGTGTTCGAATGCTTTCTCACGCGACGCGCGAGACTCTCGAGGATGATTCACGCCTGTTATCGAGCCACTTAAGACACGTGGTTTTCTCCGGACCACTAGATAAGAAGCCGTAGCTCGAAAAACCGACGGTGCTTTTATCACGCCCACTATTTATGGCATCTGACGTAGAAACCGATTGTTCACTCTTCCTTTGCAGTTCCTCGATCACAGCCGAATAGACCCGGTTGACGTAACCGACTGAAAATACGCGTGCCGGACACTTTTCTGCGATTTCTCCGTAGTGTCTCCTTTCCGCTCTTTTCGGATAACTATGCTATAAATATTGCGCAACGCGTGGAGCCGAGAAGTGCTTAGCAAGAATGTTTTTACTGACCTACACACGTTTGTTTGGATTTCGTGTTCCAAATACATACGTTCCCCGTGTGTTCCATACGAATTAACACATTACCGACCGGTGATTATTGCATAATTTTGAAAAATACTTTTTAATGGGACCCCTTCAATAGCAACAGCAATTTTCATTGTGATCTAACAAGTCACCGTCAATAACGTCATCTAATAGTTTCATTTAAGATTGCAATGTAAAAGAAAATTTCTATGCTTTCTTTTGGTACAGCACAATTATTGAAAATCCTATTAATAAGCTTCCGGTGGGTAAAGTGTTAACAACTGCATGCTTCGTTCATTCAATATCATCGCGATTGCGCAATTTGTTTGAGCCTCTGTTGCAAATCAAGAACTATGGGTCGTTGAGTTGAAGAAAAGGAGGACATATTGAACAGGTTAGCAAAATTGTGAATTCTATAAAGTAACTGAACGATGTCTTTCCACATTCCAACAAAGTTTATTCCCACTGTGCTAATGGTGCTGTCAAGAAAAATCCGCGAAGATTCCAAGAATCCCGAGAATCGTTTGTCGCGAGTGGCCCGAATAAAACCGAGCCGATCGAAATTCGGGTCTCACGATCCAGCTCGCAGGTGATCAAGAGTCACGAGAGTCTGGATCGGTGAGTCACGAGGCGCGCGTGCCTCTGGGAGGCGGGGTTGAGAGGAAACGAAAGAAGAAGAGGCGGATACCGTGGAAGATCGGTGATTCACCGACTACGGCGTCACTTATCACCGGCACTGAAAATTCACAATGACCGAGTCGCGGTAATGGAACCACCGATTCAAGATATGTAGTCATTATCTCGTCGGATAGTCAAAGTGAGTGCATTACTCATCGGCGATTACGATCGACGCTGCCAATTAGGCAGGTACTCATGAATTTCATAGGTTTGATCATAGAACGTGACTGTATCTCTATGAATCCGTAGATCTTCCTATGCAGAGAAGTCTCGAAGAAGTCTCCGGGAAAAAACGAAGTAGTTTTTCTTTGGAGAAGATTAATTTTTTAATGAACAAAAGATCGATTTCGAGGGTTCACAATATAATTGAATCTTCAGAGTTTCAATACAGTGTTCGAACAATTTTACATTGTTGAATACAAACCGCTTATCGCACGCTTCGTAATGAAGTATTTGCTGAATTCTTGAGCTGGCGTGTGATGCATTGAGGATTACACAGTTTGATCTATTTATGCAATGCGTCGTTGCGCAATCTCTGACGTAATCTTTGTCAACGTTCGTATCATAGCGCTAAAAAAAGAAGAGGTGACATGGTAATTCGAGGAACACGTTGTTCAGAAACAAACAATAGAAGCCGCGGTAAACTGATTTTCAAATGCGCCCGACAACTATTCGTTAAAAAGATCTATCTCAATCTAAATCGAGCATAATCGATTTTCATCGAATTTCTCCGATCAGCTACTCAAAGATCAACCCTGAAGCTGACATTTCTATAGAATTCAGGTCAAAAGGATGTACCGTTGTTGAGGGTCGATAGACCATCCGGATTTTTCGGGGATTACAGAGGGTTGGATCGTCGGAGAGATCCAGGATCGAATTTTCCAAGGGTCGTCGACCCTGTTCGCTGTATACGTGCTCCTGGAGGAGGAAAGAATGTCTGCGTGCACGCATTACGCGTTCTTGATAACGCATTATGCGATACAAGAGCACGTGGCTCGGTATCGTAACGCACGGCCTTGAACTTCCTCCTCGAATGATTCACGGACTCGTCCATTCATCCGCCGCCGCGCCGGTTCGTTCATGCTGCGCGCTCGGTCACGATTACGCGGAAAAGTACCGGGACTGTACGAAATCATCAATTGTTCGTTTGTTTGGTAAATAATCTCCGTGAGAAACATCGCTAAACATGAATTATATACTTCAGAATAGATGTAAACCAATTAAAATTATTAAAGACAAACAAATTACTAAGTAGATGCTGTGTCTTCCAACAAATGCAGTCAATTTTGATTTCGCTCAAACGTCCATCAATTAATCTATCGATGATTAGAGGTCAGCCTCCAAGCATGCCAGCGATTCGAAGAATCCAGGATTCAATTACAGGGTGCATCGTCTAGCCCTAGGCGATTTCTTCGACTTTTTGGTCCCGAAGATTCGCGTGTCCGATCCGGATCGAGAATTCGGGGGCACAGGAGAGATCGGCGGGTCGGCAACAAGAAATTCGGTTGAGTCATGGTGAACCGTGCATGGAGACGCGAGGACACGGGACCTGGAACAGAGGCCATACTTCCCATACCGAGAAGGGAGCCCCCTTGGCGAATGCCGATGACTCACGGAGGAATTCCAGACGCGCGAGCGCGGTCATCGACAGCCCCCCTTTCCTTTTTCTCACCTCTGGGTCAGTAGACGTAGCTTGGATGCCAGCTTGCTTTGCTGCAACCGCCGACCACGAGCTAGAATCCCGCGAACGACCGCTGACGCCGGGGGAGCGTCATGCTCGCTGCTCCTGTAGCTTCTGCTACTTGGAGAATTTTCAAATTGAATTTTCCTACTGCTTTTTACGCTTAGAGTAGGCTTAGATGTCTTTCTGTGATGTACATGTCGATATGGTGATGTTTATAGAACGTAATTAGACAATTTTGGAAAATGTTTCGAGTGAAAGTAGCTCACCTTAGCATGGACCAAGTGCACATGTAACGGTAATTAATTTCAACATTGAATTTCAGCCTGGTTTTTTGAAATGAATTGGTACAAGGTACTCGAGAGGATCAGATTCTGGCTCGCGCAAGGGGAGGTCTTTTTAATACTATTCTCGTTCAGAGGATCGCGCAAAGAGAACGCGAAAGAAGTTTCGCGGCGACACGTGAGTCATCGTGAGGCCCGTGAAAGTCTCGACTGCTTCGTGTCGCGGCGATTGTAGGGACAACATGATCGGACTAACGATTGCTGCACCGTTAGGATGCCCAGACAGCGCGATGCTACCAACCTGGCTACCATCACATTTTTCTAGCGCAGCCAGTTGTCATTTGTCTGACGAGGCACGAAACAATCTTCGCGTAGACTGCATAATTCGCGGTGTGATTTCTTTCGCTGGCAACAGCTAGTACTATGAAATGTACTGTACCTATGTAAAGTAGAATATCGTAGGAAAAGGTGATTATCGGTTAGAACGTAGTTGACAAGAATTTGGCAATTTCTACTCGGATGATTTGGCATTCCCACTGTAGAGTGAAGAAAAAGAAAAATCGGGCAACAGAGCGTGGAAATCGTCCTCTTTTCGGTGACAATAGAAAATGTTTTGCAAATGCGACAGTCTATTGTTGCGCCTCTGTTGTTCCATGTCACGATTTCTCGGCGACGATTCAAATGGAAATCCCGAATGGGCGGACTCACCTGAAACACAAAGAGACAAGGCCCGTTTAGGCGCGATTCAAAGAAGAGGCTATTCAAAATGACAAGCACGAGGCGCCACAGGCAGCGCAGATTTAATTACTATGGCGTCGATACGCCTACGGTCGTCCTTCGCGAAATCGTCACGCGATTATCGACGGACAACCGTCGACTAAATTATGGGACATCTTGCGAGTTATCGGGACGAGAACGCGCTGAAGAAAGCTAAACGAAAATAATAAAACGAACAAAAGTTACATGTACGCTTGGTTCAAAAAACATAAATACAGTAAATGACCATCGATTTGAAAAATTCTCCGGTTCTCGAGGCCCAGCCCCGGAAGTCGAGGATTTTTACGAGTGCTCGGTGTCGATAATAAATGCGGCTCGCTCTTAGCACGAGGAAACAAGAAAGAGGGACAAAGTCGAGCAGAAAGGGTGCGCAAGCGTGGGCGCCGCTAATCAGCAACGGCGCCACTCGAGCGGATTATCAACCTGCGAGTCTCGAGGCCAGCAGACTGGGAATTCAAGGGACGGGGAGGCGAGATCTGTAAACTGCGATGTAAATGACCGCGATCGCGCTCGATTACGTCAGGCGTTTCTGCATTCGAGTGCAGCTCCTCGAGCACACGGAAGCAGGGACGCCTCGTGCCGAGAGAATTACTCGATCGCATTCGATTCATATACCTTGACAATGACGGTACAATTGTGTCTCCGCATATTTGCGAAATATCTTGCTGCAGAGGGAGAAAAAAGACCTGCGAGCATAATGCCGACGTTACGTAAAATTGTTGCGGACTTCCGGTAAACAAAGAGGGACGAAAATCGTTTATTCTGAAAGCCTTTAACAGGCAGAGGAATGCAGGTAGAGGTTTCGGATGGACACGTCGAACAGGAATAAGAAATTGTAATTAACGGGAGTCGTCCAGTGCGATGCTAATTAACCGGCTAACGAGCGGATACCAGGCCGTTCCAGTCGTTGCTAACCGAGATCTAAACGTCGCGATAACCGATTCTTCCATTGGCCAAGGACGGGGCTATTTGCCGCCGTTTTCCGTATTAATTGCGACTAACTAGCGCAACTTTGTGGAGTACCGTGAACTAGTCCGATCCATAAATATCTGGTCATTAGCCGGCGACGTTACGCCAAGGAATTCCTTAGCGGATACCATTACTTTAGTGCTGTTGTCACGAAAATGGCATAGTTCTCTGAACGTTGTTGAACTGGATCGTTTTACTTCTTACTTTACTGTTTCACTTGGTCAATTTTTTAGATATAGCGACGAAAAAATTACCACAAGTAGTACAATATATGTACTTTCGAATCAGTAACTGATTTAAAGCAAAATTCTATTACTCTCTTCGCGAACAAATTCCTGACCATCATAGATTGTTAACTAGATCCCTTGAATTCGACTCGAACTGATAGCTCCGTTGCACCTCGCAGTATGAAGATCTCCTTGGCTCAGCGCATTGCCGGATCGCGAAACGTATCATCTTGCTGTCGAGGCATCGACCGACACACGTGCGCCGCTCGAATACCGTAATCTCAGGCTCGCCATTGTGTCGGGATAGCGTGTAATCTTACCGGCCGGCGACTTCTATGCTGTACCATAACGTCTACAGGTATACATAGTGTATAGCCCATCATCTTTTAGCTTGTTCTCCAGGTGGATCGACGTATGCGTCACATAGCCGTGACATTTCTCGCAGCCGCTGCTTACGTGGCGGTTTCTTTACGCTCGCAAAACACGCCGCGGTCTGCGTGACATTTCCACGACAACAGAAACACGACGCGCAGGAATAGAACGCCCGACACCCGACGCCGAAGAGGAAACCGGTCGCGCGAACTCGCCGATCGCTGATTGTGCTCCGAGGAATCGCGTGGAACGTCTCAACCAGTCGCCAATCGCAGCGTCGCGTCGTGCCTCGAGTTTCTGTACCGGAAACGGGAAACGATTTTTCGACTAATGTAATCGACTTTTTTAATTTTTTAAATAAATTTCAAATCTCTCTCCCGAGGGATGCATCGACACTTTCACCTTAAGCATTATTTGAACACATTTTCACATTCGTAATCTCATATTAACCCTTTGTACTCTGTTGTCCCCTCCGAAGCACCGGTAAAAATTGCTGTACCATTATTCAAAATATTGTTTACGTTATATTAAACATATCTGTATCTATTTAATCAATTACTAAACATTTAGGTATTGTATGACGTATTATACCAATTTCATATCCATAAAATTTATCCAATAAAATTTCTCCATAAAAAAGCTGCAAGTGTAAAGGGTTGAACTATGTCATCTTGTCTAGGAGAAGGATTTATTGGAGACAGAAACGCAGTTTGTTTACGGAGGTGCGCCGACACGGCACCACACCTACCGGAGAAATGCAAAAGACGGCATCGTCGTCGAGGAGACCGCAGTCGGCGATGACTTGTCATCGAAGGAAAACGCTTCTCGAGTATTCCCGAGCGCATCTTGGGTCACGGCACGCTGTGCAGAATACGCGATTAGCGGCGACAAAAGCGAAGCGAGCGAGCTCGATCGATCGTGACCCAGCTTTGTCGGCGGTCGTAGAACAACGACAACCAGTCTGCCAGTCTTTACGTAATTCTTTGACGTCCGTCTGATAAATATCAGCTCGACAGCTCGTTAAACGTCTCTCTCTTCTGTCTCTTTCTCCCCGTCTTGAGGGAGAAGGGGACCGATGTTCAACCGGCCGATTATTTAATGGGATCACCACCAGCCGCGTAAATAATTCTCTCATTCTTCTTGTTGGCTCATTCATCCGCAAGCCGTTCGTCTGCTCATCTCGCCGGGTAATTACTATTGTGTGGCGCTCGTTTCACTTCTCTAGAGAGAGAGAGAAAGGGAGAGGGAAAGGGCGTCTCCTCTGTGTCGCTTTACGGCCGCAGATTAAACGCATCCGGTTCGACGTCGACACGCGGCTTTTGTGAAAGTCGCCCGTAGATACACACGCGTTTTCTGAGTCTCGTTCCACGAATCGCTTGCGGCTTGCACGAATTATCGCGGCACTTCCGGGCGATGCATGCGCGCCGGAAACTGCCGGCGACGCCATCTTGCCGGACATAACTTGTGTTTTCAGGGACAGGCTGGACAATTTTCTATATTCAAGGGTAGACCGGGATTATCAGTTCTCTGTGGAATACTTTTCATAAAGATCTGAAAGAAGTCATTTCTTTTCGTACAAGAAATGTTTAAGTACCCCAGGTGACGGAGCACGGAGAGGACGCACTTGACGAATGGGCAATTGTCACGAGCGTAATTCTATTTCAGGAAAGTTTTTTTCTCGCCGCGGTCGGTGCAGATTAAATGCGGCTGGTCCGTAAATGGCGGGATCGAAAACCGACGGCGCGGTGATAAATTGAATAACAGGGTAGACCCGTGGCACGCGACGATCGCTTTCATTAAATGGATGTTTCGTGATCGTTAAAGCGGCATTAATATCAATGGTCCCCTTTCGCGGGGAGGATGCGAGACCGTCTTCTTCGGCGTGCCTTTCACTTGCGAGCACCGGGCTCACTTTCACCGCGCGCTACCTTCGAATTCATTCCAATTTCGCCAACAAAGAGTTCCTCATTTTATTCACCCCCGTTACATTCATCGGCTGCGGATTCTTCTGCAAGATCAAATTATTCTCCTAATAATGCTGATGGGCTGAGACCAGTACGTCTCATCGACGTTAACATACGACGTTCCAACATTTTGGTGAATACTCGTCCTAATTTCCGGTGTTATGCAGCAGTTTTTCGATGGACAGACGAGGGTTCTCCGAAAAGAGAAGACATCCCGGGTGGACTCGTGAGACGTCAGGGCCGGCGGTCTCCCAACTCTCGGCAATTTAGTACCAGTTACACTTAACGAGCTGTCGCTTGATTGTCTCAACGAGCCAGGCCCCCTCTCTCGCCCTTTTTCTCTGCTCACCTCGAAAGGAGGGCCGCGGAATAGAAAAAGAAAACGCGTGGAACGAGCCAGAGGAAAGGAGAGGGAAAGAGAAAGAGAGGAGGAGGAGAGGAGAGGCTACGAGGAGAGAGCGAGCGAGCCGCCCACAGAGAGCGGATGCTGGGTCGACAGGGTCACCTCGCTGGCAAAATGAATCTTTTATGCCTCGCGCGCTCGCTTTTACGGCGTCCACGGCTCTCTGTTTCTTTTTCGAGCCGGACCAGACGGTAAACGATTAACCCGCGCCTGCCTCGTCGATTCCAAGTTGCAACGCGACCCGCGAGTGCGTTCTGTACAGTTGCCGTCAGGGATTGCACGCTTTGTGGAGAACCTAACCTATTCCCGAGGGTGAACGGCCCTTAACGTTTCTTTTGATGCTAGCTGCGAGGTGGATCGCATCCAAGGGTCGTTTGTACAGTACTACCTCGATACAAGTTCACCTTCCTTCTAATCCTTGTGGGAGCAACCGAAAATTTCTATGACATTCGATGCTGTTTTAGATCATGGTTTCAATGTGTATCAAGAAGTTTTCCGAAGTTTCCTTAGATTTCGGAAGCGTTCGGAGAGGAGACGAACGATCGGGCGCGAAGTGACGAGCGATGTGTTGAACAGCGGCGATAAAGGCGCGGCCAGAGGAAAATAATGAATCGCGAGGAACGAGAGACTAATGAGAGGGAGCCAGGCAGAATTTCGCGGCCGCGACAGAAACGCTTCTCTCCGGTCTATATTTAAGCGGACCTAAATTCGACCGGTTCGAAGACAGCCGGCGCGGCGAGTGCAGCGAGCGGGAACCAGAGCTTCTTTGCCGTCGTCGTCGTCTTCTGTCGACGTCAGAAAAATTGGACGCAAGAGCTTTTCTCCCCTCCTCTCACCCTAAATCGAAACAGTTTGTTTTTTCTTCCGAGAGAATATGTGCGGGACGATTCTGCACGAGAGCCAGTTCTCGGAAACGTATCGAATTTATAGAATGTAATTTTAGTGCTGCAGATTGCATGAATGAGGATTTACTGATACGTCCGTGGGCTATAAATCAGTTTACAAAACAGTTGTTTTCAAAAAAAGATACAGACGATTAATATCCAGCGAAATTAATGTTAAGGGTTGCAAAAATACAGAACATGCATATTCATCGAATCGCTCGCGATTTTCAGTTTCGATCAACATCGAGCGCGCGCGTTCCCGTTTTTCCGGACGCGAAACGGTCTCGCGACGGGAAACCTTTTTTTAGGTGAAGAGATCGGGAACGGGGTTTAACAAACTCCAAGCTGGTTTCAGGTTACGTAAGCCATCGGGAGTCCGCGCGAGAAGATTACCAGACGCGGCCGGTCGAAATAACTTGGCGATGGGCCAGAAAACCAGCGAAAAACACCGAGCACCCGAACGCGCACCCATTCTTTTCGCCAACGTCGTCGAACTGTATGGTTTCGTCGGTGGTCCGTTGGTCCGGTGGACGGTCACGTTCATGGCCGGACCCGGGAAATCGTCGGCGATCCGTGAATCGTCGTCGATCCTCTGTTTTGAATCAGGCTGCTCGAATCCTGTCGCTTGTGCTTCAAACGTATCACTTTAGATCAAAATTAATCGGTTCGAGTAATCGAGGTTCTACAGATTCGTCGATTAAACGGGTAAACATGACCGAAATTGTATCGTGTTTGGGTTCATTTTAATCAGAAAAATATCACGAACGAGCTCGTCAAAATTTCGTAGAAAAATCATTTCGAACAACGAAGTTTCTTTATAAATTGTGTGTATTAGCGTTTCCCTCTAATGCGGATAAATTTTTCTGAAACATCGTGCCACGTCTTTCGCATCGATCGAGAAAAATGACTGTATTTGGACCTGTCCGTCAGATCAATCGTTAGAATCGGTTTCCACGAAACGGAGCGAGGAACGTGGCCGCGGGTTGCATAATCGAACGCACTTGGTCCCGCGTGATACGTGCACCGACTAAACGCGCGTGGAAACGCAGCTTACATCGCGCGCAGAGGGTGAATAAATTTTCGATGGAAACCGGCCGGAGAAAGCATACTCGCGACGAAGGACGGAGAACCGTTAATCCGCTTTGCTTCGCTCGAAGAGCGAGCCGAGAGGATCAGGGACGAGCCTTATCGCTCGTGGATCGGGAAAATACCGTAGAAGCGGTCGACCACGCTCCACCACCATTTCTGGAGTATCCAGGATAGGTGCTGCACCGAGCTACCAACCAATCTGTCTTTCCAGATGAATGCAATCGTGGAAACGCATCGCTTTCTGCGCCTCGACTCGGTGCATCGGGCACAGGGTCGCTGCGTCCAGCGGACGGCATTTATTATTCGTTTATTAGAAAGTTTGCTCTTTCTACAATTGCATGGTCATCCATTGTCTGAATTTTAAATGAATAGACTGTTACATTAGTTTATCATAATAGGAAAAATTTATCGATTTAAAGTTTTTACCCATTTTTTACTTTAATAATATTAGAACCCGACATTTTTAGTAACGAACTGTGTTTAATACTTTTTTGCGCCTGCTGCATTGTTTAGAACCGATAGAGGAAAATTGAACAAATGAAATCGTTCGACGATAATTTTGTATTCGAGTTTATCCAAATGAAAAATAAAGTAATTAGTCTATTAGATTATATTGATAGATCACAGTTTTTCAATCGCGAGTACATAAAGCGAAAAACATATTCAGAAACCGATCACCTTTCCCTTTATTAATACGGTTTCTACAGTAATCCTTAATGTTCATTATCTGATTATTTGTTCGAATACTCTGCAAGAATGTACGCTTTCTAAAAATGTTCGAGAATCCAACGAAAGTGAGTTTGAACATAGTTATTCCATAGTTTTCACTCGGCATGTATGTTTTTACGAGAGAGAGAGAGAGAGATTCCGCCGATTACGCTTCATAGTTATTCATTTATGCAGGAATGTCTATTGGTATCAATTGTTGTAATTTTAATACCCGTCGAAGGCTAGCGTAATAAATATAGAAATAATGAAACAATTACGGGCTCGATGAGAGTCCAAAGAGAACACTGTTATTATAACGATTATTATTATTACTGGAATTTTGATTAGCTATTTAATGAAATGGAAAACCGACAATGGTAAGTGTATTCTTATTACGGTAATTATCGTTCAGGGATTCATTATAAAGGAATGCATATCAAAGCGTGACTCGACGAACGAACGAAGCAATAAGATAAAGGCCAGTACGGATGAATAACCAACTTAATGGCAAAATTACTATAAAAACTGACCTGTCAGATTGATTCTACACTATCGTTAATAAAAAAAAAAAAAAAAACAGTTACGAAACTTTTCTTCGGGAAAGTTTACTACATTGTAAATTTCTGCCTGACGCAGCAGACTCTGTAAATCATTAAAAATTCAGTGATTCGTGGAACCGGAAAATTAATGTGCATTCTTAATCATTTGTTTCTTTCTTAAAACTACAGAGTAAATCGTACGTATTCAGTTTTAATGACTGGTGTTGATTGGAAGATTCCAAGACGCTTATATTGATTTTTAGTTTATTATCCTAATCAATTCGATCCGAATTAGAATGATTCATTCTTATCGATCATTCTTAATTTCTTGGCTAACGATTCGAACTCTTCAAGAAATTACAGAGAAATCCAATATTCGAATCATAAATATTAGTGAAGGGTCTCTCAAACAGAGCTGGGCAAAATAGTATTTTAAATAGTAAATAATCCTATTTATTTTAAAGTGTGTGTACAACTTTGAAAATAAAATATTTCATTTGATGCAGTAATTTTTGTTTCGCCAAATAATGCCCACCTCTGCTCTCAAATAATTAAACAAAGGATCACATTTTCGACAATTTTTATTGCTCGCGATAAATTCTTGGCAATGATGAGCAATTGTTCAAGAAATTATTGAGAAATTAAAAATTGGCTTCGTGACCGATAAATATAGTCTTTAAAAAATATTAATTTCCGCATTAAATTTACTGGGACACGCTTACGCAGCAACAGCCCGCCAAAAAGTGGAAACGGAGTATGTAAACTGAAAGAGAAGCTCGCAGCACGGTTTACCTTTGTGTGCAGGCCGGAGAAGAAAGTGCGTCGCGGCGTTGAGTACGACGACATGTTGATCTTGTTGACGACCATTGTCATGGCAGCGGGAAGCGTGTTCCCAGGGTCGATCGATCCGAAAATCAGTAGTCAGCTGGTTGATTCGGCACGCAACCGTTCGCTCCGTGCCCGAGGATCGACGATCTATCACTCATCCAAACAATCCATACGACCTCTCGTATACCGCGCACGATTCTCTCGATCCACTGTTCCCTTCACATATTTCAACCCTCGCGAACAATAAATTTGTACGAACTCTCGGAATTTTTTCCAGAACAGATCTGAGATCTAGAGAACGCTGTATCAACACACTGGACGCACAGTCGAATCGATCGTCAGGATCAACGGTATGAAAAAGCGATCCGAGATAGGAGAAACCTCGATCATTACCGGAAAAAGGCACGCGCAACACTGGCGGTGGCGCGCCGTGCGCCTCCCTATATAGACTCCCCTACTCTGTGGACAACTGGCCAATCAGCGAGGGGACCGTTCGCGCGGCAACTCGGCGCGCAGATACAAACAGTACCGGCGCGTTAGTGTTACCGTGACCTTCGAACTCGGAGGGCCGTGTCTAGCTAGATGGAACGGATTCGCGAGAAGGGATAGAATCACGATCATTGGCTCGAAACCAGACCTAACAAGTGCTGGAGGGGCTGAGAGGCTGGCTACTCGCGAATCCCGGGATCGATCAACCAGTAACCGGCCTGAGATCGAACCCTTCCACTATGCCTCTCGATCGCGATCGAAAATGAAAAATACTGGCTCGAAATCTTGCGTTTTGATCGACGGGCTAGGAGGCGTTCCTTTCGTTGCATCAGATGCAGTGTATTGTCATTAGGGATCATTATGCATTTATAAAGTGCACATTTTTTAAACAGAAGAAAACATGTGTAGTAATGAACATTATAATGACATGGAAGTCATTTTCTAGTTGATAAATCGAACTTGTTCCTCATCTTGGTTTTTATGAAATTTACATCAAGAGAGCCGCAGTCTAATTAGCAGAATAAATAGTACATTTATTGTGACATGATATCCATGCTACTGGGAACTATTTACGTTGATTGCTTTTAAATATTCATGATCGAAATGTCAGTTGAATGGTTATTTGTAATGTGTGGAACGAACAGAAAGTTTCGCAGCAATTACGACTAGAAATAGTAATGTTGATTCTTCGAACAGGGATTTATTTTTAAGTTTGATCAACGCTGTCGTCAAGTCAACAGTTGGAAAATCTCATCGTTCATCAACATGTCCAAGCACCTTTCGTCGCATTACACGGATTTCATAAATCGAGGAATAATGTCCACAGCGATTGCATAAATCGAAATAAACTGTAATCCAAATGTTGATACCGAATCCGCGGCGAATTTATGCTTCCGCGAAGCTCGAAATGTGCCAAAAACCCACGCCGATGGGATGCACGAGGCCGGTTGCCGGCCGAGGTGTTAAAAATCAAATATTTATACGTTTTAGAACGCCGTTTTAGAGGAATTAGCACGTCTTGCGAGGATCGAAATTCCTCCAAAGAAAGGAAAGGGGATCCCTGAAGACGCACCTACGGCACACATGCTTCTGCGCCGCGCCTCGAAAGCATCGCGCGCAAACAACGCACATGTGCAATCCATATTTTATCGAGACTATTTGTTTCTTTAATAATCGGAATTATCATCGGCCATTATTGTCACACGAATGAAAACAGATATAAAAATCCGCATACTGTATAAAGATTTCTAATATTAATTTAGACTTGAAAACTCCTAGTAATTCCTAGTAAAAATTCCTCTAAATTAAATTATTATAAAAATATCTCTGAATTATTGTATTATAAAAGTTCTTCGAAAAGAGATAGAAAGAGATATTAAATTAAACTTAAAAATTCCTCTGAAATTAATTCTCATTCGTAATAAAAATCCACGTCTCGATCACCTCGATCGAGGTATCGACAGTCCCTGAACACCGGCTTCAACCAAGCTAATTTATTTCAAAATCTCAGGCTCGTAAAAAATTAATCTGTGTATGTGTGCGATTTCTGTATAATGATGTCCATAATAACCCAAGAAATGGATAAAATCAGCGACGATTTTATTCGATTATTCCGGAAGTTCCGAGGTAATGGCGTTGCGCAAAAACATATCGTTCGCAACCTCCGGGCGCTTCGATCACGAACAATTTCCATGAAAACGACAACGAACGCGTGCACCATAAAAAAGCTGTTTCGCCTATGAATATTTGAATCTCGTTACAGAGTCGCGTAATGGAAACGCTTGTCGTTCGTTGCGGAGCCGTCACCTTGCCAACAGCGATTCATTCTGGCTGTTGATTCTCGACAGTGATCGACTTAGGATCGACCGTCTGCAAGCCTATAATTTTCTGTGGCAACTGGCTGTCGCGTATGCAAAATTTCCCCTAATGGGAACACTCGGCGACTCGGGTTTCCTGAATTCTGTTCGAGCTCCGCGCGCGATTTCGACGGTTCGTTTCGTTCGCATTTCAATCAGCTTGTCGACGACATGCAAAACGGTGTTTATGCAGATTCGACTGAAATTAAATGGCAATTTGTTGCTCGCAGCGTTGCGATTCATCGAATCCGATAAGGAACATTGTTGCGTTTTATGTAAAGTCGATCTAACGCGAGGTTAACGCTTGTGCTTTATATTCCTCCACAGATTTTCGAATTTTAATGTTCTCACAGAGTTCTAGCCGAGGATCTTTACATAAAATAAAACCTGTCCGCGCTTTAACAGTTTAGGTCCCGATAACCTCGTTAGAGGTTAACACCTTCCGCCAGAGACTTCCAACTTTCGCCGAAGCCTTCTACGTCACGGGAGATCGGAAATCCCCGCGTTCCAAGTACAGCGACGACATCCAGAGCCACACAGCTGCCCACATTTAGGGAAACTCGTGATTAAATGGGTCAGGGATGGTCGATGACTAACACTGGTTCTTAGATAAGCCCATTTTATAATTAGACACAATTTTACCAACGACGTGACGAAGAGGGACAACTGTAATCTTCACAAATAAAAAATAGCGTGATATTGAAAATGGACTCTTCAGAAGAAACCAAATATTTATAATTATCTTGCAACACTGACCAGAAAATCAATGTACGATAAATTAATTCGTGTTTTCTATTCCAGAGCAAGTTCGAGGGATACAACAAATTTCGCCGAGACAATAAATTCGCTAACTGGATTGTTCGCGGACAAGCTGTTAAAGGGGGTTTGGTCTTTTTAAATGCGGACCGTGCGGAGCCGAATCGTGACACTGTAAATCAGCGGCAGGCGTCGGGGGTCCGCGTTCGGCCGCGTCCCGACGCCATTAATTTCGGCCGGAGCACGATGATGCAGGCCGGGCACGCTCCTATTTGTGACTTAGCGAAAAGAAAACGACCGAATAGGCCAGCCGGAATCGTCCCGGGGGAAAAGAAACGAGGGTACGAGCGCGAACGGCGCTTCGGCGACAACGAGTCGCGGGTAAATTTATCTCCGCGAACTCGCGCCGCTTTCTTACACGCCGGAAACATTCGCGGAGCCCATCCCGAACTCGTCATTTGATCTACCATCTACAGAGAACAGCAAAATTCAAAATGTCCCGGATGCATTGATAAAAGATTCACGAGAAAACTATAATTACCAGACTGCGCGGTCTAACACTGACGAACAACATGGTTTCGTCACTGGATTAAAGGTGTACTTTGACAAATATCATGCAAAAGTGTTTGCACACATATCGAGACGTTACAGTGCATAGAAAAACAGTTTCCTCGCGTAGCGAATAATTCTCAGCGGTTCTAATCTCGATCGAACGATCGCGGAGAATTACCGTTCCCGCTGCAGGAGGAGCGCAGGGTAAATAAATAATTGCTAGGGGAATACCAAACGGCGCCCAATCTCATCGGTCGAGAGGACGGAACGTTCCTCTCCTCTTCATGTTTCTCTCACTGTGTTTTCATTCCGGTAGTGCCGGAGGCGGTCAATTGCTTAAACGTCGGTAATTATTGCACAAGCATTACATAAGTAAACAGAGTTGAATCGCGTCGGTCGCGGCGCGGAGAGGGGGCTGGCGAAATAAAGGAAGAAGAAGAAAAAAAAAAGGCGCAAATTACAGTTACGGCCGGGCAATTCACGTCCGTCGCCGCGCATTTACCGGCCATTAACGATCGTTTCGTCTTCGTTTCTCTTTGTCGTTGCCGCGCGGCGTTTCCGTCCACGCAACGTGATCACAAGACCGCTTTTCGCGAACGCGCGAAAATTACGCCGAGACCCGTGGGCGGCAGTGAGTAATCGCTCGACGATCGATAAATCGCTCCGGACGCACGATCGTTTCGCTACCGATCTTCGATCTTTACGAGAATGCGGTTTATTCGAGTCCTTTCGTGCAATCCATTAACGCCAGAACTAAACGGGACTGGCGTGCAGTGAATTACAGTGATATTCGGACACTTTGAAAAGGACGATCAGAAGCTTAAACTTCCCAGAAGCATTTGAGATATCAAAGTGGAAATTTCAAGCTTTACCACCAGCCCAGATAGTCGGATTGTTCTTCGCGAAGTTACAACAAGCTACCGGCGCGGCGCTTCGTGAGAATAAAACTTAGCATAAAGATCCACGATTTATGATCATAACGTTCCCACTGCAGCCTTGAGCGACTTTATTGAAACGAAGGAAAACTCTTGGAAGCATCTTGACGTTCCAAGAAGAAAACCCCATTAGTTATCTGCCGGATCTAGAACGGAAGGTTGATCTAATAACTCGACAGGATGCCTGGGCCTTGATCTCTCGCGGCGTCCTTGATCGGCGCATCAGCCGAACAGCGCAATGATCGACGGTGGTTCAGCACGTTATTTATCGGCATATTTCATATATTTATCGGTATATAGAAAAACTTGAGTTTGACTTACACAAGGATCAATTTCGAGTGGCAAAGCTGCGTTAAGAGGATCGCGTTCGCGCGGGACCTTGACCACGAGTTGGGACCTGAAAATCAACGCCGAAGAGCGGAAGCTTCTGCGCGTTGATCGTCGCGCGAATCGAGGAGAGCCACGCTTTGTTTTGAAGCGGGCTTGGCAGTTCACTCGCTGGCTGATCGCGGTAAAAAAAATTGGCAGCGAGGCAGGTGCGTAATAGAACCTTTAGTGCTGCGGCTGGAATTCTGCCAGAGTTACGCAAACGCGTTGCCAGCGACAGAGAGCGTTCAAGTATGATCCGGCTCTGCCAAAACGCGCGAAGAATGGAATCCCGTGCCGCCGTCGGACCCGAAAGCCTCGACGGAATTATCCGGAATTCCCGATCGATCCGCGAATGCGTCACAAGTCGCAGACTAGACAGAAGTATCGCTGAATACAAAGAACTTTCGACAAACTGCACGGTGCAACCTCGTTGTGCAACCGCGGAGGAAGTTCGTTGCAATCGGTCACTTCGATTTGCGTCATCGAACAGTTCGTTTTTCTACACTTCAATCGTTCTAACCGCTATCCGACGTCCCCTATCATCGAACAATTAACGGGACACTCAATTGCTACCAAAATTTACACGTACACTGGCTAATAATCTGAGATTATCTTTTGTTCAACTTTTAAACGAACGTGTCAGCTCAATGTCGGGATACTTTAAAGGAAACTGTACGCCCCTGCGAACTGCGATTCCTCCTCCACCTCTTCAGCTTCTACTTCCTCCTCTTCTTCTTCTTCTTCTTCCTCATCGTCCACGTAATCTTGGTCATCGTCGACTCGGACGTCCGCGTACATGTCGAGGACCACGTCCTCTGCTCCCTCAGGGAAATATTCATTTATCATCGCGCTCGCCTCTTCGTCGACCTCGGTGACGAAGTATGGCTCGATGCTGGCGAATGACAAGAAAACGTCGTCGGTGATCCTTTGGATGATCACCACGAACACCTCGCTGCCGGTTTTGTATCGAACCTGTGCCGGCAGTACGCGCAGATTAGGGTTCTCGCATTTTCCGATCTGCCTCGTATTCTCTCCGTAACACAGTTACTGTGTACAACAGTTACGGAGAGAATACGGTACATTGAATCTATTCCTCGACCTTCTGTTGAAAGTCTTCAGGGCTGGAAGCGATCCTCCCTGCGAAGGGTGGTTTATCAAACTCGAACGCTCCAAAATATCGAACAGCCTCAGGAAACAGAGCGCAAGTATCGTACACAACGTCGAATTTGTCGGCGTGAAATTTGAACGCGCAAAGTGGAGCTGGCGGCAGCGGCTCTACATAGGGATGCACCACCTCCATATAATTGCTGAAGAGGGTGGTGAAGGCGTGCACTTTGCTCCTGGCCTATCGATCACAAGAGCGGTACAATTTTCTTGAATCCAGTCGGACGTCGTCGAGTAATACCTGTCGAGGTATCCAAACTGCAGGATGCTGTCTGGGGATGTCCTCTTTATCCTCTGGGTCAGGTGCGTGGATGTAAAAGTGTCTTTTCATGTATGGTTCGGTGACGTTGAGATTAGCAGCGGATTCGTGGATTAGAGGCTTGCTGCTGTTCAGCAGCTGGAAGAGGTAATTCTCGACGTCGTTGATCTCTCGCGTGGGACACCTAATTTCTCCCTTGGGACAGTCGAATGGGTATTGCACTGGCCAATCGGGGTGAGGTCGTCTGCCCTTCAATCTCAGCGCAAGGGTCTTGCCGTCGGTGAATCCTGTGGATAAACTTTCATAGCTGATGACACTATACTCTATTATTGGGTTGGCAAGAAAGTAATTTCGGTCTTTGAAGGTGAAATAAAACCGAATTTTTTTATTCAATTTAAATTTAATCAACGCGCGCGTTCATTGCTCGAATAAAAAAATTAAGTTTTATTTCACCTTAAAATACCGAGATTACTTTCTTGTCAAACCAATGGAACGGCGTTGTGCAATGCGGACAACACAATGCGCCACGAATTACGAGCGCACCTGATGCAAGATGAACGCATCGTTGCACCTGGCAGCTCCAGAATCCGATGATCCCCGCATATCGATCGCAATCGATGATCGAGGAAGCGTTAGAAGAGAAAGTCGTAGGAGATTCCAGGACGCACCTGCGATCATTTCTGGCGTCATCTCGTCGCCACTCTCGACCAGCATGCTCTCGATCATCTCCTCGGTGAAGCTCAACCGTTGCTCCTCCTGGATGTCGAAGTTCTGCTTGAAGAGGCAGGTAGTTAGGTCAGTGTACGGAGGACTGCCATACTTGTCCCTGAAACGACCCTCCTCGTCCCTGAAGACCCACGGATAGAAGACCAGAGTGGTTTCCTCGCATAACTCGAACATCATTTGATCTAGAAACGCTTCGTATCTCTCTTTTCTCTCGGCCTCCTCTTTGGCGAGTCGTCGATCCTCTTTTGCTTTTCTGGTTCGGGAAAAGTTACTTCAAATCATCTCGGGAATCATCCCTTTCAAGGAAGTACATTTTTGGGACACGATTTGAAACGAATTTGAATTGATTCAATTGTACAGACTTTGTAAAAGGTACGCGTTAGCAACACGATTCGCAAGGAAATTAACTAATCGGATTACCGCGATCTTTTCCTTTGCGGATCGAGGTCGATTCGCGAACATGTCTTTGAACGTGTGAATGGCTACATGCGACACGTGAGTCCCGCTCGGGACCGTTTCGCGAACTTCGGCGACGAGACTCACGTGTCTCGCACTCGAAATAGACACGGATAGAATAAACTTCGAAATTATTTATAGGCGACGTTGCTTGCGCGCACGTTGCTCGCGAGTGCATCGATACGGACCGGAGACAAATAAACGCGGCGATAAAGTCTCTCGCGAAATCCGGGACCTGCTGAAACGAAATTCTAGTTAAAATACCACCGCACCGAATCACAATCTATTTTTCTGTCCAATTGGAAGATCGACCAATCCATTTTTATTACAAAAATACAAACAGCCTATTCAAGAATTCAGATATCGATTCAGGTAAAAGAGGTGCTACTTTATCGCGGATTAAACAAATAAATGCGATCGAAATTGTATCGTGTTTGGCCACATTTTAATAAGGAAGTTCCTTTTAATAAAATGGAAGGACCACACTTCAGACCGCAAAGGGTGAATTATTCGAATGCCTAGCGTTCATAAATTACGCAATATAATTATGGAAAGAACCTAATGGCCTCCTCCTTCTTCCACATGACCTCCTCCACCGGCGTCCTAGTGCTCACACTCAACCTCATTTCCGGTTCGTCGTTCGCCTGCACTCTCCGAATCTCGTGAATGAGCAGTTTCCTCAAATTAGGACAGTTCGCGCCGAAAACTAGGTTCACCATTTTCCCGTCTTGGATGAACATCCACACAGGTTCACTTCTTCCACGGAATCTCTCGAGATCGGCGATATTGTCGTTCTTGACGATCGCGTAGTTGATCGCTTCTCCGCCGAACTCCATCTTGATCTTCCTCAAGGTACTCACCATCGCTATGCAAGGGCCACACCATTCGGAATAGATGTCTGCTAGGATCAGGCCCCTGCGATGTAACAAAATTTCCCATTCTTCCTCCGTGTCGACTTCGGTTTGTAGAGCTGTCTGCTCCCTTCTGCTTGGTCGGGCCAGTTTGGATCTTTGATCGTGATCGAGACTCTCTAACCTTGTCGAATGTTCCGTCGGAACTTGGCTGTTTCAATCGATGTTTCGAATTAAATTGTATTCATTCATTTCGGTTGTACATAATGGCGGAATCTTGAAACTGCGAAGTACAAACGTTTAAATAATAAAACTTGTTTACCTAAGTTGCAAGCATTTCGAAGGAGTACCACTGAATTTGTCGAGAACTTTTACGTACCCTAAGCCCACGAAAAATTGCAATTTTTTAAAAGCGCGTGAGAAAATGTTTCCCAATCAGCGGACTAAAATATCAAGTCCATAGCTCGTCAGCTATGTACACAACGACTACATAGCAGAGTATCGAAGTCTACTTTCGCCGTTTACTCGTGCGAATATCAAGCTATCACTTTGAAAAACAGCTTACTAAGACACTGAGCAATCAGCCCCGAGCGGAATTCGCGCGAGGAAAGCGCCGCCGCTGTTTTACGGGTTCAAGCGAGTTCACTGGTCGACCGCTGATCGGAATGAAATCGGAGACGCGACGCGTAGTGTTACGACATCGCGGAGACAAGGAAACCGCGTTGTTATTTCCTGTTTTCGACACCGGGCGTAAACAAATCGGCGAACAAGGCGAGCTGTGTCCAGCAGAATTTCAGGTTCTCGGGTGAATGTGGAGCAATAGAAATGCAGAATTCCGCCGATCGGCCCACTTGACATGTTGTTTTGCAATTCACCGGTGCCAGTGACACCGCGGCGATCGACGCGCGTGTTCGACGATCCGTTTTGCAAGCCTGCGACTGATGACACCTTGGGAAACGTGGTGGAACAGCCAAGGAGGCGGAGATTGAGGCAGTCCTTCGAACAGAAACAACTTTCCCTGGATCTTCCATCTTGTTACGAATAACTACTAGCGTCAGGATTCAGAGTTGCCAGATGAGGGGAAAAAGTTTCCCTCTCAATTTCTGCTCCCTCCCCTCATCTGGCGACTCTGAATACACTTGCAATCGATACAGATCTACAAAACCTGTAAAATACAATTTTTAGTATGTTCTTTGCAGTTCCGACCAATCGCAATTTTTTAAAAATTTCTTATTCGCGCCATCTTCTAACTTCTCAAAAATAAAAAAAAAAGAAACGTCGCGCGTCTTATGGTCCAATATTTAAAAAACTGTCGTCTTTTTAAGAGTGTTTGACTATTAACACTAGGTTCGCGGAGCACTAAAAGTGACTGTTTTACGTTACTACATAAAAATGATAAGATTTATCAAAATTTTTAGGCACTTTTGTGTCTGTAACGTATATCTTAGCGTTGATGGCAGTCACCGTACGTGTGTTCCTGCGTCCTTCGCGATAAAAGGGCGCGTAATAGCGAAAATCGTCTGCGAGAACAAGGGAGAAAGAGAGAGGGGGGTGGGGGGCGGCGACGGTCGTCCGACGATCTCGAGTGGACTAATTATCACGGCTAGACGCGAATTAGGGCCGTAAGGCTAAACGGGAGGAGGCTCGTCGTTGCGACGACAAGCGGGAATCGTTGGCGGACCGCGCGTTATCGTCGGCCCCGATCTCCCTTCTCGAATCGCGCGACTTCTCTCCTTACGTCCGCAGGATGCGAGAAACACTCGACCTCTCCTTTTTGCACAGACACGGAGATATATCTCGCGCCATTAAGCCCCGGCTACCATTATCGTTTGCATCCGTCGTCGTCGCTGGAAATACGCCGCAAGGAATATTCCCAGCGGCGCGGCGTTGGAACCGACGACGACGACGACGCGACGCGAAAAATCCACGGAATATATTCCGAATAATCGTTGCTTCGCGACACTCGATGCTGCTCGGGGTTGAACTGGTAGGTAAGATCGTTGGAAGTTGATTGAAACGAATGTAGGTGGTAGAAGCGCTAACAGTCGCTCGTAGTTGGTGCTCGTTTGATGTTTGATTAAGTATAAGTATGATATATCGCCATTCTAAATTCCGATCTTTTTGTCTTGATTTCTCCGATGCTGTACTGTGATAGTTAATTTGTCGTTATTTACAGCAAAAGTGACCCGATGAAAATCTAAAAATCTTACTCTTGGCTGATTGAATACAGATGTATGCAGACAATTTTTATTTTGCAAAATTTTTCTAATTTAAAGGAAGCCACACAATTGGTTTCTAATGAGTTAATGCAATATAGCTGTACCTGTGCGTTCTATTCCCAAAAATCAATTATCATCAATGTACAAAATAATGTATAAAATGAAAAACACAAGAAAGCAGAACTGCATGCTGCAAGGGAAACACCGTGTCCGACGAACTGCGGCGACGTCGCCAGACGCTTTTCACCCGAGTCGGTTATTTAACAATAATTAATACCGCCGGCACAATAAAACGGTGATCCCGTGGTCGTAATTATCTCATCGCGGAAAGACGCGGTCGCGCTTGACGGCCTTAATTAAACCGAAGAATTTTCGCAACGGGCGCGACTGAATTCGCCCGCGACCATAAACAGCAATCAACGGCTAGTCAAGATTAGGTCTCGACGCGACGATTGAAACCGGGGAGACCATTTTATCGGGGCAGCATCATTTCGCCCGTAAAACCCACCCCTCTCCTATCCTCGCCGTCTTTTCTAGCTGTCTCCGCACCGACGAAAATAAACGGTCTAGGCGACATCCTAATTATCCCGCGCGTGGATTCGTTAACACTTGAACCGGAACGATCCCGGCGCGCGGCGGCGCGGCGTGCTCCGACATTTTGTTCGAGTGATCGCGCGGAACGACGGAGTTCGCGGCGATGCCTCACCCCTCGTGCAATTGGGGACGAATCAATGTCAATCCTCGTTAGCGATTATTAAGCAGGTGACTCATTGGTCGGTAGTCTCCTTTCTTCCCAGTCGACGAGTCCTGGAAGCTCATGGTTGTCGAGGTGTTGTTCTTCTTCGTCGAGGGATGACCTAACAACATTTCTACATCTCTATTCCTTTTTATTCGTGTTTTTAGCCCTTCGGAGCTGGACCATTCTTGTAACTACAGAACTGACGATGTCAGTTCAATTTCATCAAAATCGGAGTACGATGACCCTTTCGCAATAATTACCAAATTAATTATTAAAGATAGCCGACGAATGGTGTCGCGTACGACCGACGTGGTAGTCGAAGTGTTAACGACCGATTTTATCATAAGCGACGGCAACGTCCGCAATCGGTCGGTCTCGTTCCCATTCGCGAAAAGAGTACGAACCAGAAGAGACAAGTCGGTTGCGCAAGAAAACGGGCTTAAACGGGCTTTCACGAGCCGCGATAAGCGTTTTGCTCGAGCGAGAGCAACGCGCCTCCTTTTGTCCAGCCGACGACGGAATTACCACCGCGGGGATCAACAGTTTCTCGGCCGTTTTAATGACCGATGCAAATACGCGTCATTAGGCCTCGTTGGGCTCGTTTCGCCACTATTTGTCTTTATAGCTACCCGACTAAGCGTCCTCCTCATCCGACGAAGCCGTCGACCAACCATTTTTTCCCCTAGTATGACCAGTTTTCCCCGCCGCGGCGGATCAAACCACGCGAAAACGTCCGCTCTGATACGGATAAACTGCAAACTAATTTGTCTGAGAGCACTTGCTTTGCGAATTAGCGCGTCGTTGCCAGAGTCGCCTGATGAGGGGAGGGAGCACGAATTCAGGGGAAAAAGTTTCCCTCCCTCTGCCAGTATCGGATTATTTACGTGACATTGTGACTGTGACACATGCATGACAGAGAAGGTTAGTTCGAATGTTTGGTAACGCAGGGAGGATCGAGGGAATCGCAGACTGGATTGCGGAGCCACTTTGTCGACCGGTGGCAATTAACGTCAGCCCGTCGGGAGCTCGACGGACATTAATTCCGTTCGCGACGGAAAAATCGGCGCAAATCGGTTTCGCGACACCGCGGAGACCTTCGACGACCGCCCACCGGCGGACATTCGCGATCGTAAAACCTAGCAAAATCGCGGCGTGATTCATTATTAATGTCGTTAGGCTGCGACGGAGGAAGGCGCAGCCGCTAGCCTCCGCATTTATCATCCCGGTGACGAGTCTCTGGGAAACGAGGAGCTCGAACAAAAATTTCACCGTCCAGGAATCGAGGCAGAACCGAGTACCGTGCTGTGCTTGCTCTCTGAACTCGAGACACCGATGTTTCCTCTATTCTCTACTTGTATTTCTCGAAATGTGAACTTTCTGTTTCACTACAGATTTTCTAAATATTCAAGTTCGAAGACATGTTAATAACAAAATTTTCTTGTCCTCAATTATTCTTATGAAACTGTTATCAACATGTTGGACATGTTACTTGTTTAATTCAGTCTATTTGAACATCAGTTCTCCGAACCGATATCTAAATTCATTGTCTACATATTTTTCTACAATTACTATAAATCAGTAACAATAACTATTATCACATTCCACCGATTAGTTCAGATAATCGAGGAGTAGTATACCTCGGATTAAACAAGTAAAAATGACCCAAATTGTGTTGTAATTGGTCTCATTTTTATCGGAAAAGTGTCACGGACATGTTGGTAAAAGGTTCATCAAAATGTTTTATTACGTTACGCTCGGTAGCTTTCAGTGTTACTGTTTTTTTAGACACCGGTGGAAATCCGTCCGCAACATCCTCGAATACAGCGACAACGACAGCGAGCAAAATTTCCTGGCAATGCGGAGCGATAGTAAGTGGAACAAGCTCGGTTCTGAGAACTACCAAAGCGGACCTGTTCGAACACCTGTGAGAATGTCTTGGCGAGCCCGCGAAACGATCTCTTCTCGGATTCTTTAATGTGGATCATCAATTATTTGAACGCAGGGCAGAGAACCAAGAAAGTGATGGAATAATCAGACTGTGGATTTTCGTGCATTATACAATAACAAATGTAATTTTCTTTTTATCGACGACTGAATAAAAGGAGGAATTTCAAGTTCGAGTTCAAGGTTGCTCGGCGAGAGGGTATTTTTGTTTTCAGAAGGACTTAAACGGTGGTTTACCAAGCCCCTTGGAAGAGCCCTATTCCGACCACCTGACACGAATCCATCATTCTTTTGTCCGGAGGCAACCGAACCCCCGCGAGGATTTGACTTATGAATTAATCAGCCGGAGGAGCGGCGTTCTGTACCACGGGATGCCGTCGTTCATTATTCTCCTGATGCGACCGGATGAGTTACGCCGGTTAATTACAACGGCGGAGGAGCCCGTGGCATTGTGCAGGATAACGAAACGCCCAATGTAATTACTGGGACCCCTAACTCGTTTAACCCTTTAGCTCTCCGACAGTGATATCGTTAAAATCTGATCGTAATTTTTCACTTCCTCGCAACATACCTTCCGAATTATTATTCATTGCAGGAAATTGTCGTCCTTGGCGATCGTTTTCACTCTCCATTCGTTTTCTCCGTGTATCGTAATTAGCCTGAATCACCTTTGGATCTCGGGCCCACGCTCGCCGACACAGCGTCGCCGCGCTGGTTCATTAGAAAATAAGGAAACAAGATAAAATACAAGTGGATTGAGATTTTCTGACGAATTTCTGGATCGAGATCATTGTGCTCCGGCTGATTTCGAGGAATCGACGCGACACGATCCGCCGACCCAATTTTCCTAATCTGTCTTCGTTTTCAATTTCCAGAATGCTCCTGGCTTTCCGGGAATCTGTGAATAGCTGGTTGACCCTCGAACTTCAGATTTTGTCAGCGTTGAATTTGTTACGCGGTTTGATAGTGGAGCGAGGATGACTGTGTGTCGGGATCGTTTAGGTTAGTTCGCCTAGTGCTGCGAGTTTAGCGTTGTCTCTCTATAGTTGTACTGTTTGGGTCAGAAAACGTGGTTGGGGCGTTACTGGGAGACTGACTCCGCCCACGGATGCGAGCTCCGCCTATGAGGCGTCGCTTACAAGGGAGAAGGGTACAGTATCCATGATTTTGGAACAGTAATGCAAGAATACAAATTCCACAATAGTAAATGTTACGTATTCGAATCTGGTTGTGTATTTACGGATTCCTGAGCGATTCGAATGTAATCGATCTGTTTGCTAATCGATACACCTCGCTAGAAAGGGACGCGCGACAGAACGGACTCGAAGAAGGGGTCACGAGCCACAATTCATTGCGCAACCGCGATCCATTGTCTCCAGAAAGATCGCACCATCTACGAACGGTTTCGCGTTCGTCGGACGACGCCGAGCAGTTAATCTTTGGCCCCAGATTATCGTAATCTGAGAAGACAACCGTCTCCTAATTGAATGTAAATGCATCGTAGACGAAGGGAGGATGACTTTCCAAGATTGTCGTGGGAAACAAAGTCCGCGGCTCGACGCGACGATGGGCTCGCGCCTTTTCGCGAGCGCGACGCATTAATAATCGTGGAGCGACGCGAGGCCCGCTGCTGGGAGGCGAAGAGCCTAATCGAAAGCGGGGATGACTCACTGCCCGCGATTATCGTGCGATGCACGCCTGACACGATTCGCTGCACCCGCTCGGAGAAACGAGGAAAGTCCCAGCTTCGTTACTCGGAATCCCCCAGACCGGCCGCGACCGAGGAACGGAACAGAAATGGCTGGCCGCGATCGTGCCAGCGACTGGAATCTTCAATGAAATTGTCCAACGATCTTCAACAGCCACTATGATCTTCTGTTTTCAATTTTTATAGTCGTTAGTGTGGATTCAAATTTCTGATACTCCATCCATTGGAAACACTAAGAGTCGTGGGGACCTCAATGGGTGGAGCGTGTTCAAGGGGCGTGGCCTCGTTGCTCTTGACATCGATGGATCCTCAAGGATCTCTTAAAAATCTAACTTCAAAGACCACAATGCTTGCAGTCTCCCTGCGAAATACCTTGGGTGGGCGTGGTCTTGTTGCCCTCGGTTTTTAAGGATCTGCGGCAACGCCTCACGGGGAGATTGATGCCAATGTCAAGCAGAGTTTCAGGAAAGAACGTGCAATGTCACAGTCCAGTACGCTTTCATCGAAACAATCGCCACCTGCTTGTTCTCACCCTTGAACGTCGCTCCGGCTACCAGAAGCTCTCTCCAATTCCCACGTGTTCCATTGTCGTTCCATCGTTCATCGCCGGATAATCTCTCGGCCGAGATCGACTACTTGGATCCTGGCGCCGGTTTACATTCCCGCGACACTCCGCGGAAGTCATTTGTCTCTTAGGTGGACGTTCACCATCCGATATTAATTATCCCCGACGCCTCTCGTCTCCGTTCGCAGCCGACAAATCGTTGTCTAACCGTCTGCACGAGCGGCTTGCGAAACCGAATTAAAAAGCAATTTACGATCAACCACGGACCCCCTTAGAAGCTCTTCAAACAATTATCACGGTCTCCAGGATCGCGGAGAAATTGATTGTGACTAATGACACCGGGATTTGAAGCGTCTGACCTGTACCAAGTGTTTCAACGGCCGGGGTGAATAACCGTGAACAGATGATTCTTCATTTTCAATTTGTATTTTCGGTGGAGAGGACGCCGGTCACTAAAATAGCTTCTCCAGTGGGTGGGGCTCGTTCGAGGGGTGTGTCTTTGTTGCTATTAATTTCGATTAAGGCGATTCTGCACCCGTGATTACTCCAGTAGTTATCTACTTATGGACAGATAGGACTCGGAGGTGTCACCAGTGGGCGGAGCGCGTTCGAGGGGCGTGGCCTCGTTGCTCTCGATTTCAGTGAACGCGATTCTGCACCCGTGAATACTCTAGAATTTATCTACTTGTCTCCTGTTGCATAACAATTGTTTACGAGGATTCCAGCAGTTGCCACAGTCTCCTCGATCGCGGAGAAATTGATTATGACTAATGACACGGGGAATTAACGTATCCGACCTTTATGAAGTGCTCTCCGGCTCGAACAACGCCGGGAAAAGAGTGCTAGATGAAAATAAATGTTTGTTGCCGCCTACGCGAGCCGATGTCGCCGCAGGCTATCGATTCTTCTTCGTCTTTCGGTCGGATTCGAGTAGCGTTGATAAGCGAGATGCAAGTGCCGGTGTGGGTTTCGGTATGCGCCGTGAAATTAGTCGCCTATTTGTCATCCGACCGCCGTGTTTCGTGCTCATGAATATTCGATCGCGATCCAGTCGACCACGGGACCACGATCCTGACACCTTACCGACGCTCCGCTGATCGAATACTTTCGGACTTTATAAATATCGTGTCGCGTGGGCCGAAGTGTCCCCTGGAATTTCGATTCTTACTACTACCGGCTATTCTCGGTTCCGAGATCATAGACGTTCTTGGATCGAATGTTCCTTGGATCCAGTTTTACCGGAGACGGTTTCTCGGTATTCTGATGCTGGCATTATTTCGGATTTTTCTTGAACTTTTGGTTTGGTGTTGTTTCGCGGTAATGGGCCTGACTGAGTCAGGCTTCCGTGTTCTTTATTACTTGATAGTCGACTTTACGAATTTATAACTAGACCGACAACTATGATTATTTCCAAATCGTGTTAGAGTTATGAACGACTTGCCAGCTGTTTGAAAAACTGTGGAATAATTCGTTGCAGTACATTGCTAGGTTTGTGGTTGTCGATCGCTTATTTACGAAGCCATGTTGCTGCTCACATATTGAGAGAGAGAGAGAGAGAGAGAGAGAGAGAGAGAGAGAGAGAGAGAGAGAGAGACTGAGCCACGTAACTTATTAGTGAAAATTTCATCAAAAACTTTGGGCATAACACTAATGATGCTTATAGGTTTAAAGTTATCCACATTAGATTTGTCACCACTCTTGAAAATGGGTGTAACCAGACTGGTTACACCATATTAATTATTTATTTTTGAATCGTCCCAGCGACCCACTGACAGAACCCGACCAGTAAGGTGATTTCCGTCTTCAAGCGACGGAGAAGGGTGTTTAAGCGTAATCGTCGGAAACATCAATTCTCGTCGAGGCGTAGGAGACACATACCAACACCCACGGTGTTTCATCGACGCGTGTGCGCGATTGTCCGAGCGTGTTACAATCATTGAGACACACTGATTGTGAATAGAAGGGGCTGGCAAGGTGTGCATAAGGTCAGGGCGCCATATTGTCCGTGTACGCCCCTGACACTGTCTCTTCGAGTACACACGCCAATCGTGTTTCCTCTCATTAAACAGGAATAGTGTCGCTTCATTAATCAAGAGCTGTTTGCTAAACAGCTTCGCCAGAAACTGGTCAAGACAGAGGAGTACTGATCATCGTTCAAATGGAACCACATAACTGAAAAATCCTGGGCAAATTTAAATAAATTAAATTAATTAATGATAATATTCATTTTCAGGTGCAACTTTCAGTTCGCGACGAAATATATTTTAAGATTTAGATCCCAGTGACTGCAAACAAATAAAACCTTCACCGTAAAGTGTACCCAAAATCGTTCCACCAATCGTTTCGAGAAATGACGCCGCTTTCAAAGCAATCTCAATATTTTGCAGTTCCTTTGCAGTGCGCCGCCAAGATTGACCTTACTTCTCAAGAGAAAAACGGAACAAGGAGTCCGAAATGAAGTTTTCGCCATTTGCCAGCGTCGTTGCAGTTAGTTATTCGCGATGTACAAGTTGCAGAAGCGGAGATATAAAATTTAGTCTTGGACGAGCTCCAAGTTTGCTGCAGGATTTTCCCTCGAACTAAGAACTCGGCTCCTGTAGCTTCAAAGAAGTGTCGAGAGTCCCGAAGTGTTCCAGGAAAAGTTAGAAAAATTTTGGAATATCGATCGTTTCGACAGATTAGGCAAGCGTGGACTCACGGCGAGCATAGTTCTCGCAGGCGAGCAGAATCTTCCGTTTCTCCGGATGATACTGCGAGGCGTGGCGCCCGAGGAGCGTGGTAAATTTATTAGCATTTCAATGGAAATCCGCCCGAGTGCAGGAGCTCAAGCCAGTTTAACCCGTCGCGTGAATCAACATTAATAAATTATTTACAGATCGCCGTGTAATAGCGGGCGCGCGAGAGCGAGCGTGCGACGTGAAAGAACACTTTGTGCGTCTGGGACACATGAATCATTGTTTACGAAAAGCAACGTTGAAAAAATGCGCAGTGGAATGGGATGGCTGCCAGGGATTGCTGCTGTGGAACGAGCCGGAAAGTTTCAAAATTTATTTTAATTAATGCTTGTCCGCAAGATTGAAAAGGAGATAAATATTTGGATAAACGTTGATATTCAACCTGCTGTATGTCCGCGACAAAAAGATCGGACGATCATTTATCTAGGCTCATTTCGAAGCCTGAAGTATTTATTGATTATAAAAATCCCAAGTTATAAAAGCTACGACTGGCCCGAATATGTAGGACGAATTTTTCGGAAAGAGGGAGTGGAATTTTTCTGGGGAACCGTAATATGTACTTCGCCGAACGATGTTTCCTTCGGCGAAGGGCCCTTTCCCCGAGGAGAGCGTGATTTTCCTGGTAGGGAAACGGGACGGGGGGCAAAAAGGAAGAAGGAAAGAGTGACCGGTTGGAGGGCCGCAACGGTACAAGCTTTATACCCAGCATAAACATTCCTGTCGTAAATGTCGGTGTTTCGGCTGACGGAAGCGGCTGATATTTATGCGCGAACGTGTCTTAATTGTTACAAACAAGCTCGGAGAGCACGGGTCGGACTTTTAATGGTCGGCCGAATCTTGCTGCCGTTGATTATTTTTTCTGTCCAGGAGTTCTCAGACGTCGAACTCGCCGTTCGGCGCAAGGAACCTCGGAGCAGGTCGAGCCAGTGGCAGCCAGGTAGCTAAGATAATCACCTTCGGTTTCCTAATTGCTTTTTAATACAAAAGCACCCGGGAAAAAAGAATTTATGGATGTGAAAATTTTTTTAAGCTTTTAAGATGCGCCTTTAAGATGAACAGGGATTAGCTCTTTATCGATCTTGTAGATGAGTATTCATTGAAATACATACAAGCAAACACGAACTTTGAAGTGGTTTGCTCCCAAAGCACATAGCAAGACGATTCTCAAAGTTCCAACTATGTAGCACGCCGATAGAACAGAGTTTCCCGCGTCGATGGTCAACTCCGTCCGCCGCCTAGTCAATTAATGTTTCCCTTGCGTCCGGGAACCGTTGAACCCCTGATCGAGCAGGATAAATCACCGACAATTTACATTTGGCCCGGGACACGGCAAAGACCTTAGCAAAGCAAACAAACGCCGCCTTTAAGCGGGATCCCCGAAGTCCGAGCGAGGTAGAATTAAGTATTTTTCCCGGAAGCCGAATGTATTCGCGCTCTGCCAGAACCTCGGACTCGGGTCCAACGTCAACAAGTCCCCTGTGAAAGAGATCCAACTTGTCAAATGTAGCGAAAAGAAGCGCTATGGTAAGTGGCGAAACAAGATGTTCGCAAAATAAATCATGCTGGCCCCGTAAATCTCCTCTTTGGAATCGGACTATTATTAATAGCGGCGCGTCTCGTTACTTCGACGACCGTGCGACGCCGATTAATTTATGGCGTAAACGCCATGAAACAGCCGGCCCAATGGAATACGTTTTGAGATTCCGTCAGAAACGTTGGCTGTGTCCGGGGAAATCGCGATTTTCGGAGTAACAGTAGGATAGTCACGAAGGTTGGGATGTATGCATCAATTGAGGGAGATCATAAATTATGGTGACCGACCACTTTCAGCAAGTTTACGCACGTTGAAATCGAGGCCAGCCATCAATTTCGTGTTCCTAGAACGCGCTCTAATTGCTGGGCAAACAACATGCTAGAGACACCGGCGAGCGCGTTGCAGGCTGCTTCGTGTCGATTAGACAATAGATCGATGTTTTATGGAATCCACTGGATAGTCAACGTCGCCATTAAAAGATACACTTCCGAAAAATACTTTAAAAACTGTTGATTAAAAATCACAAGTCGCAGGGATCGAGCTTCAGCGTCTCTGAATAAGTGATTTTGCACAAGTATCGTGCACATCTCTTTCACACGTATCTAAGCATTACCGTAGCATCGAAAGGATGCTCCCTAGCTCGTCGAATTCCTGGAAAAAGTGTGTCACCATGAACGATTCCCGGCGGTGGTCAGCTCGTTGCCGTCTCACGGCGATTATGAAACATTATTTACGACCTTGCAGGCACAGTAGGTACCTTGTAGGTGTATGGGTCAACACCGGGAACGGTAAAACCGCAGTGGGCCCTGGGTTCATTGTTGCAGCAACGATGCTTTGTGATCCGGCACGTGTCCTTGCACCAGGTGACCCGTAACAGAGAAGAAAGTGCCGGGAATCGCCGCGGGAAGCGTTAGCCTTAATCATGAGCTTTTCAGACGAACCCGCCGACGCAGCCTAATTAAAGGACGCGATGATAATAACGTGATTGTAACCGGCCGCGTGGGTGCGATTCGATGAAATTAATATCGAGGCGAGAGCCGACGCGACGTTCCGTTAATTAAAGTACCCGCGAGCCTCTGTGAATCAGCGAGGACGTGTCGAATGAGAGGAGTAAACATACGGGATTTAATGGTATTAACCCCAATCACGGGCTTTCATACACGCCCACCATGGTGTGACCTAATTATGCCCGTCAACGAGAGAGTGATACGTGCCTGGTACGTCGTCGGTGGTGTCTCGATTCATTAATCACTGCATTGGCGGACGTTGCTGTTGTTAATCCACGCGCATTCTTCGTTCGAGACTGTAGACATTCCTAACCCCCGTCTGCAACCTTCGACGATTATCGACGCTTACGGATCGCTAAAAGTGGCATTTTCTAATTATCTAATCGGATTAAATATATATTTTATTTAAGAAAGGCGAAGCTTAAGGGGGGGCAATAAAACATTAACGAAGATTGAAGATTGAAGAAGTGAAAGAAACTTTCAGGGTGGTCCGGGCAACTTGAATATTTTCCTTAATTGTGATAATACGAAAAAAAAGATTTGACCGTCACATGCCCATGAAAACCAAAAGCAGCCCACCCCATCGCGTTTCGTGAATAATGAGCTCGCAACCGCCGTCGATCCCCGATGGTGCCGAGACCTCGGGCAGAAAATAATCATCTCGGTTCGCGGAAAGCTCGCGGGTCCAGGAAACGCGAAGCACGCCCCAGGTGACGGGTAAATAATCCCTCCGCGCGATATTATTCTTAGCGTGGGGTCAACCCGTGTTTCCGATCCAAGAATAACGACGGTGCACCGGGTTCAGATAGATCCGCGACGCGGAGAGCCTCGATCTTCTGCGTTTCATAGTGGAACACGGTTGCGCAACTTGACCTTGAAGCCGACGGCTTCAAGCGCCGCCGCAGCGCAGCGACGCGATGTTACGCTTCGCACCATGCTCGTTAACTAGCCGGAGAACAAAGCCGGATGGCGAAGTTCAGACGCGATCGTTTCCGGTCTGTCCCGCGAACTCTTTGTTCGCACCGCGACCAATGCGTAATTTATAACTCATTCCCGCGGACATTGTTCGTCCCCATTAACTCATCGAACAAACAAACAAAACGATCCTCGTCGCGGAAAATTAACCGTTGACCGCGGCAGTTCATTTTTATGTTAACGCGTTCGCCGTCACGCACATGTGACACTTGCAAACTGAAAGATGGTCGAATTAATTTTGTACACTTTGTTGCCCGAGGTTATACTATACATATAATAGTTATATTTTAATCTATTTTAATAAATTGCTCAGAAGCGACAGGGTTCGTATAGTGTTCTCTTCTGAAATTGTTAAAGAGAATGATGGAATGATCTACGCTCGGCTGCAAAGTTAAAGCCGATTAATAGGCTTCTGGTAAAGAACTAATTTAGTTGAGCAAGATGGTCCCAGACGATTGGACGATCAGATATACTAGCTCCGTCGGACAGGAACAATTGTCATTTGTGGTTGTTATCTCGACGTTGACATCGCTGCGACACGGTCTAGCAACACTCCGCCACGCTTGGACTCCGAAAAGTGGCAATCGTCGAGTGGAATCGCTCGCGGAGATACACTTTATCGAGATTGCTCCCGATAAGTCGAGAGTCCGGCGAGACATAGTCGACGCAGCTTGTGGCTGGAGTGCCCTCCGGTGATTCTATCAATCTATTCGATTCACTGGCAATCGAGTTAACACCGGCCCGCGCCGCACAGCTGCGCCCTTTGTTCTTCTGCGCATTCCTCGCGGCCGCGGATCTGCGCAAGCGATTCGCCCGGAATGGGGTCAGAAACGAGGAGGAATCGCGAAGCTTTTGCGTACCGCCGCGCCACGGGAAAATCTCGTCACGTCCTCGTGTGTCAATCAGACGAGCAGGTAATTAGTCGTGTGCCAACTGGCGGCTCCTCGATGATCCTTTCCAGCTAGTAATCGCGTCGACTTGCAAGATGTTTTGTGGGACAGGGAGCTGCTGATGTTTTTATGGACTTCTCCACAAATATTCTGTGGTATGGTTTTTCTGGATCAATGGAAATTGTTCTTGACATCTGTTTAGCAAATATCTTCGAAATATAATAACTTCGGGAACACTTCTACTTCAGAGTCGTCCCTCGCAGGTCCGGAGACGTCACAAGCGTTTATACCGTGGTGTCCGCGGCGTTTCTTTCATAAACATATTTGAACAATAGGTAATAATGGGACGAAGCGTTAGGTATTTTCTAATAAAAGTCAGCGAGGCGAACCGTGGCTCTTGGTGACCTCGGGTTGAAGGAGGCTCGTCATACGCTAATGAAAATTGAAATATCGAAGACATCGTCGGATGGAGGTTACTGGGAATACCAGCCGCCTGATACAACAATAAAATTATGTATTTGCTGCATGATCGGAGCGGGAGCACCGATAGGACGTGGCTTCAAAGACCTTTAACTGACTAAATGGCACCTCGTATTAGCCCACTTCGTGCCACCTTTAACGTCGTAAACGTCCATTAGATATTACGCACGTAATACGGTATCCGAGGACGTGGGCAGAGAGAATGCGTGGCGTGCCCCTCTTCTATGCATTGTCTGCGGAACGATGCTCCAATGACTGTGATCCGATGGAGATCATTCGATAAAATACGCGTACAAGTCCAACAATACGAAATAATGTCGGTGGCAAGTGTGCGAACGACTGCAATACATATTCAAGGTGAACGGTTGCAGACGATCGTACCGCATTCATTTCACATAATAAAAGGTCCTTGTTTGGACGTTACTTTGCTGCAAGCACACCATCAAGGATCTGTAGCAGCACTATGGAGAACACTGATCTCGATTCTGCGATTGCCCATTGTTTACCGACTCGTTAAATGTTCACGCCCACTGGGAGACGTCGCTCCTCCCCTTTTGAGCTTTTGGCAGGCCTAATCAGGCTCCGCCCACAACGTGCTGGGGATGGCACTATCCGTTTCGAAACGGAATAGAGGAAACGGATTGCTCTTTCGCACCAGTCCCCGCCTATCTTCCCTCCGTCCACAAAATAGAACGGGAGGATATTTTTCGTTTCCTATTATTTATGTTTCATTGAAGCGAACACATTGAAGTTTCGATGGCTTGTTCCTCGCGGAGCAATTACGCAAAACGCGATGACGCTCGCAGAAACGTCCCCGCAGGTAAACAAAGCGCATTCCTCGGCACGGTAGCTCGCGACGGCGATGATTATCCCCGAAGGTGCCTGCGGTGGCTCCGATTGAAGTGTCGACGTTTATTTCAGTGCTTTCGACGGGTTTGCGCAATCAATCGCGATAATCGTTCTATAATTATCGCGACTGACGATACACGCACGCAGACTGACCGCCGGGGGGCCTGTTTTTAAACGATTGCAGACGTCGAGCGCAGAGGTCGGACGTTCGCGAGCAATTCGATCCTCGTTTTCGGTTAATTCGCCCGTTAAATTTAATCGCAAATCGTCCGATGCGACGCCGCCAGTATGTATTACGTAATCGCCACGAAACAGGCCGAAATGATCGCGACCGTGCCTCGGGCTGGCGCGGCGGCATGGAGCGCGTCCATCTTCATCGTCGAGAATTAACATTTTTCTTTTTTCGCCTGCGCGCGGCTCGTGTGATCCGCGCGCACGGCCTTTGAGCAATTTCGCGAGGGACCGAATTGAAAATTTTGTCGCGTATTCGCGCGTAATTGACCGGCCGGCTCGGCTCGTGGTCTGCTTTCGTGTCCCCGATACGCTGTGGGGCTGCGTGTAGTGCTCGTCTTCTTCCCATCGAAGCACGACCGATCGAATCGAACTCGATCACCGAAATTTGTCAAAACGACATCTGTCAAAAGGGCGAAAACTTATTCCCACACCCAATATTTTTTAAAAATTGGCAAATGCCGCGAATAATCTCGAAGAATATTCAATGTGTAGTCTAGTGAAAATCATCCGAGAATTAACAATGAATTAAACCACTTTGTCGCGAGAACGTAGAGCGAGTCAACGGCCGATCTCCGGAGGATTCGCGAGAAAAAGTGAAATCCGGGGCGATTCGTCGCGGAGTCGCGCGAAAAACCGCAGACGCGGGGTCGCGCGTGGTTTTCCTGGTCGGCGGGGATCAGAATTTTTCAAGCGGCGTCCTGTGATGTCTGCGCCGCTTGTAAAATTGAAAACAACGAGCAACGACGAATCGGGAATCTCGGGGCGAGCGCGTCTTCGGTTAATTGGCCGCACGGCCGCTCGGAATGGGGTCGTCACCGTGACGAGCGCGAGATGAGTTTTTCGTTTTAACGTGTTACAGCGTTACAGAAAAATCTGGGCCGGCCGTTCTCTCGCTGCTGCACTTGACCGCGATGTGAATTCCATATCATCCACCGTGTCACCTCTGCGATTAAAACGGCGAAACGATCGTGCGGAAAAAGGGGACTCCGTTGAGATTCCATCGTCGCGAGATTCAAAGAAACGTTCGAGAAGAAGTAGAATGATGCCGTGTGCATGAAACACGATTTTGAAAGAGCTAGGGACTTTGTGCGAATTTTATGGCAGTCATTCGGTTGATATGTTAATAATAAGATCCGTAAATCGCAGAATGATCACGACACCGGCCATGCGGGTTCACGCGTTGATCAGGTGTCTATTGCGTTATGTAACTCTCGGAGGACATCGGTCTACGTATCACCAAATTCTTTAGCTATTTGCGAACCGGATTGCATGCTAATCGAATTTCTTGTGGGTTAACGTCCACAACGCTCGGCGAGAATCGAGCGAAATAGTATCGAATCGATTGGGTAAATAGAGACGGGGCCCCGCGGGGCCGCGAATAAAATTTCAGAAGCATCATTGTGGTAAGACAAACTCAAAAGGTGTAGGAAAAATCAAGCAGAGACTTGCTACAAATATTATTCAGCTCGATTAATACATATACAGGTACCCTTTCACGCTGGCACAAGAACGAGCAAAGATCTGCCGATTATTGCAGATACGAGGAATGCAGCATGTTTTCTGGAAACATTTCCGCGCGGACTAGCGATCGGCCTGATTCCGATCGAGCAAGAAACGAGGAACAGAGGAGGAGAGGCAAGAAAGAGCGGTGTCCGATCGCGCGAACGGTAGAGTAACGACAGAATCGCAATTAATTGCCGGAGAGGAAGGTGGTGCACGCTTCTGAATTAGACTTGCAAAGCGCCAGCTTGTCCGCGACCAGTTGGACGTCGATGGAAGTGGTGCGTGCGCACCGGGACCGGACATTAGCAAGTCAGATTTCAGAATCGAGTCTTCGCTGTGATCCGACGCTGAACGGGAAAAATCGGTTTATTTGCATCGACTGGAGTCTTAACGATCACGGGGGAGATGCGTGGCCAATGGACGCGGTGAGCTCTGGAAAAATTATCAATAACGCTTGTCCCTTCATCAAGATTGCCTTTATTCTTCTTATTGCTCTGGAATAAAATCTGCACCGATAACGTATGGTGCTTGAACGGGCGTGGTCTCTGTGAAAAGAGCACTAAGGGGCGTGGATTCGTTGATCCACGCCTTTGGGGGGATCACATCAGCGTCTCACAGTAGCTCCACAGAGCAAACTACGTTAGTGCTTGTTTTACAATGATTTTTAAAGACGAACTACGTCAGAAAAGAGATAAAAACAAGGCATTCGAATGTCTTGGTGCATAGTTCGGTGTGGGGGCGTGGTCTGGACGCTCTCAGCGGAGCGAACGCGGTGCAACAAACAATTTCTAGATCGTTGAAAGCGAAACCGGTCGCACGACAGTGTTTCGCCGACGACTACGAAACGTATCAAACTATGGAGGAATCGATTGCGGTCTATCGTCTAGCCGCGCATTCTTGCACGTGCGGCCGTTGAAATGCCGTCGGCTGGTTTCCGCGCCGGTGCGTTCTCACGCGTGAAGTTTCCGCACGGCGAAATCATCGAACCGCGTCTCCCGATCGTCTGCAGGTATCCTCTGCGGCTCGAACCGTGGATTACGATCTGTAACTCTGTCGATGCCGGACGCAGTTCGGTAGGCTTCGCGATTTTATCCGGCGCGGCGTTCAATTATACGGTCGTTAGCTGTGTAAGGCTAATGAAATTTCAAAGGTACGTTCCCGTTTGGTGACCGGGGATCGTGGGAACCGCCGCGAATGGGCAATCGTCTCTCATTCGATCGCTTTTACAGACGCGCAGAAACTTTTTCCTTATCCCCTGTGGGCTCGGGCGAGACCCCCGTTCCTCCGGGACCATTTTATCGAGACTCTACTCAAGGTAGGCGGATCTCGCTGATTTATCCGCTTCTCCGGTGGAATTATCGCGATTCCCGTGAACGTTCAAGGACTTATCCTACGCCCGCTCGAATTAAGGGGACAAGTTCAGCTCGGGATTGAACGGTTTACAAGCTGTGTGTCTCCACGAGAGCCACAAAGTGATAAAGTAACTCTCCGTGAAATCGAGGATTATCCGCGAGTGATCTGCCATTTTTAGAATAGCTCCTGCATCGAAGTCTCCAGAGGATCAACGTCTGCATTCCTCGTTAAGAATTCCCTCGATCGACGGTGATTCTAGTAATTCGAGGGTCCGCGAAAGCCGGATTCACCCGATATCTAGCAAGGGTACCACGGACGATTTTATCTGAACGACGACGGTCCCTTTGAACTCGTCCCGCCACGGATTCCTAAAAGATCTGTTGGTCTCGCCGCACAGACGGCCACGCGTCCACTTCCGGTATGTTTTTGCCCCCATTCGAGAGACACGGCTCGATGTTTAACGACTGCTTCGCGGAGGAAGCAGCGTTCCGAGTTCAAATAATCAAGCCTGCTTCTTGCCAGGCCACAAAAGCGGTTCATCATCTTCGCTAACCCCCTTCTTAATTAACGACGGAGTGCTCGAAGCTTCTGGACAATTCTGGGCGGAGAGATACTTCGACATAATTATTTGTTGGCAGTGCTGCCTGACTGTTTGATTATGGAACACAGAAAGCCAGAAGACATTCGATTTTTTTCGACGCTCCCGCGAAACCGACACGGAAATCCAATTAAAGGTTCCGCTTTGCCGTGGAATATGGGTCTCTGGTCAGACTCTATGGCGTACAACACACACACACACTTCCTTTCGCAGCATTGTCTGTGCCGGGGTTCCCTCATTGTCTGGCGTTCGTTAGACACCGGAACACGTGACCAGAACTGCGTAACCGAGTCACGGCACACCGGGGGAATTGTGTTTGTTGCTGGCCACCTACACCAAACAAAGGAGAATGAGTCACGGATTTTATTTCGAGACACCGAGTAGTCCTGAAATAGACCACGTCCCACGACGAGGAAAGGCGGGGACCGTCTATTTAAAGGGCAGCTCGGACTTCGCAGACCGTCGGACTCAATTGCGACACGCGCCGCCGAACCTTTCGCGCGTGGGCCGGTCGCGAGGACTTCCGGTTCTTTCGATTGACCAGTGGAAAAGGACCTTTAATCCTCCACGAGGTTACATTTTTATCCTAATTGATTTCTTCGCGACGATGTTTGGATCCGAGTCCTACTTGGACGCATTCAGGGGCACAAAGTTACCCCCCTCTCTGCCAGTACCGGATTGGTCACGTGACAGCGCTCGTTCATTTGCTATAGCACATGCAGTGTTGCGTCCAGTGACGATGTCGCGACATTCTCGCGAGCCGAGCCAGACACTTAAATCCGGATCGATCGTTCGATTTTTAATCGTCGCCGAATAAATCTTCGCCTCGCCCACGCACCGCCATGCTCCAACCGATAACAATTATTCAAATTGGCTTTCTGTCTGGTGCAGGGGCACGCGCAGGTGGCCGTAAACATCGAACAAGTGACGCTGCACCGATTTTACAGGTTTTGGCACTGTATCACGAAGCAGTAAAGTCGTTCTATCGCGAATTCATCTTCTGTATGATTCGCCGGAAGATTCAAAAGACTAAAAAATTATTTAAGATTATTTTGAACAAGCAGGAACTATCCCCGAACAGTTTGATCACTTGCTAAGCTCAGCCTTTAATTGCGATTAGGCTCGCAGAACCCGCTCGAGCCGATTCTATTTCCATATGCAACGTTATTAAGGCTCAACGACCCGTCTACAAACGGAAAGGAGGAAAAGCCGCGTCGGAAACCGGTTCGAATGCTCGAAAAATGATAGACGAACGACACGGCTGGCATTTAATTACAATGCAGATTGTATCGGGATACAGCGCGGGGATCGGTCTCGCCCCTAATCTGCATTTATGCGCGGTTATTGCGGCCGCGCGGCGGTGCCGCAGCCTACTTTCCGGCGCGATCGCATACCGAACCGCGGATTTTCGTAGAAACGGACAATAATCGTAATTTATGCACCGGGTCTCCCTCTCTTAACGAGGAATAATGATCCGCGTTTGACTCGCGCCAGCTCAGCCCCGTTGCTCGCTCCTACGAACGCTATAATGATCTCTCGTTGGCCCAGTCTGTGGCTCGCACATAGTCGTTTAATAATAAATTTACTTAAAGTGCCGGGACATTCCAGATTTGTTTATTTATATGAAGCGAGAGAGAAACGTTCTCCAAAATTCATTTCAATTTGGCGACCAGTCAGGAGCCAGTACGATCTTCGTTTATATGTACAATTCATTTCTATTATACTAACAGGTTATTAGTAATTCTAACATTCATATTTTTCATTACTTTTTTATGGGAATTTCTATGTGAGTACACAGACTAAAAATCTGTTTCATCTGTTACTATTTGAAATTCTGCTCGGAAGAAAAATCTGGTTGGACGCAACTTCTCGTTGCGCCGTGAAACTCGCGGCGGCTGCTGCAACATAAACGCATAAACTCTCGACTCGAGAGATACCTAAGCGACTCCCGGTACGAAATAAAAGATTTTTATCATCGACTATTTCAATCCCCGCGGATCTGCTTAAGTGCCGACTGAGTATCGTAACACGAGATTCCATTTCCCGTGGTCGAATATATGAGAGATAAACGTTCTATTCGCGAGTTACTCGACGAGGAACAGTGTGTCGGCCGTGTTGCCGATAAACCATGCTCGCCCGTACTAGAATATTGTTGCAGTATCAGCAACCGGTTGTTTGAGAACAAGACATCGTTGCACGATATTAAGCCATTTCTGCGGCTTATCTCCCGCGACCGGTGAGTCGAGCCACTACCACGGGATTGGGATTAGCGATTTATCGTTCGCGAGCCTAAATAATAAAACACTCTGGTCGACCTGCCTCGCGAGATACTCGGTTCGCGAATTCTTCCGGTCACGCTCTAATCCGATTATTTTAATGGTCGTATAGAGCCTCCTTTACTACTATACAGAGTGTCCGAAAACCGTTGCACTTCCTTGAAAACGGTGATTCCTAAAGTGATTTGAAATAACTTTTCCTTTTAAATATTTACGGAAAGTTTTCCAGTGTAATGGGACAAGATGTGTAATGGTACAGCTGCATCATTAAAATGACTTGTCAGTAGAATATTCGTTTCGCTACCTAATAATCTCCAGCAGTTTCAGCAGCAGTATCATTCGATTAAGCGCGGCGCAATTAGCCAGATAATCGCTTCGAATTTCCTGCGACAACTAATAGTCCCGGTGACATAATAAATCCAATCAGCAGGGGTATTACCTGGTAGCTAATAAGACGAATTCGAATCTCGTCGAACGATCATCGGTGGGATCGTGATTTTCCTTGTTGAAGGAAGACATCGAGACTTTTATCGTCGGGAGTGTCGAAAGAAAAAGAGGAGTCACGTCGCGACGGGAAATCCGAGAGATCGCGACGAAAGATCTGCGCGATCGTTTAAATCGCGTCCGGTCGCCCACGCGGCTGCAGGCGGCGATCGTGTCGCCGAAGAAAGAGAGAAGGAGAGGAGACGAGAGAACGGAGCACGATTTCATTCATACGCGACCCACTTAAATTTCATTCAACGATCGACTCCACCAGGAACCTTCAATAATACCGGTCCGCCTTTCTCTTGCCCTCGGAACCTGTCGCTCGAACGGGTTTCCACAACTTTTCCCCCTCCGGTGTTTGACGCGCGGGCACGCGTCTTTTTTTACAGCCCTGGCGAAAAATTGTAGCCGCGTTAATAGCGGCTGGAACGATCCTCGATTAATTTTTACGCCGGTCCCGATCGCGACGGAATGGAATCGCGGCGCGGCGCCTCGTTTCACGATTTTATCGGCCGATAAAACGCCGCGCGCCGCTGCTCTAAACCGATTTTTAACGGGTCCCGTAAAACTTCGCGTCTCTCGCCGTTTCGTCGAGCATCGAGGAAATTTAATCTCTCGTTGATGGGAGCACGGTGATTTAACGGCAGACACTCGCCCGTGCGACGTTCATGGACATCTGGACGCCCGCAGTTGTTAAATTACGTAAAAGAAATTACCGGCGAACGATGGCTTTCGCGACTTTGTGCACACGTTCGCTGCTTTATGGGAACTGTTATCGATTTCGAGTCGAGTCCTCTTTATTTGGCTCGGTGATGAAAAAGTGAGAGGTGGAAATGATGATTCGGGGGTGACTTGCTGGAACCATTGGAAAGTCTTTAGCTACAGCATAGCTTTATCGTAGACTTTAAGGTTGTGTAACAATCGCCGGTAGGCAATGCGTTAAACAAAAAGAGCCCACCGTGTACCCATCCGGCCACCCATTGGCAAACTGCGAACAATCCCAAGAAAAATGTGAGCGGCAGGCGAGATGGGACGCGTGTCCCCGCGATTTCTACGCCGTTGTACCAGACAGCGATACGATCGGACCGCGGAATGCCAGGTATTTCCTGATTGTGAAACCAGCCCGTGGAAGATCCGCGAACGCGATCCCCACCTCCACGAGCTCGCTAAAAGAACGGAGTTATTTCGCCGCCGATAAATCAGGCCGCGCTGATGATCGGATAGATCGTGATGATGTAACCTGCCGTGGAAGTAGCCGGTAGCCACCGCGACGTTACGCGTCCTCTGATCGTCCGTTCGTCCGGATAATAAAGTCGTACGGTCCACGAACGGTATGTGCCGATCGCGATAGAGTACCTCGAGGGCTCGACTTTCGCAACCAGGCTCGGCAATCCGCGATTTTAATATTTTTCGCGTCATCCGCGATTTTCCTGTCGATCGGCGCCGGCACTCATCGATCTCCGCGTTCTTCGCGATTTTCCTGCAATTCCAACTACTGATAATCTCGATCCCACGAATTCCTGAATCGTTGTAAAACTGTTTCTAATTCGAACGAGTCATGAATACATATGTACCTAGACTGCGGATTCTATGCACTTATGGCAACAATAGAAGAATTGAGTGATGCTGTTGTATTTTTCTCGAGTAGGGTTTCACATGTCTCCCGAGTAGGCGTGACTTGGTAAAATTATTAAAAGATAAAACGCATTTTCGTGTTTGTGAGTTATTCACCGTCGAAAATGATCTTCGCGAGCCTTCGGGGTTGTACAATCGCGATTGTCACGGTTCTTCGATCCTTATCGCCAGGAGACGTTTATTGAACGATCCGTCGATCCCATATCCCGGCGAGCAGATGTTCAATCGCTTTCCAATTAATTTCTTGACGAACGCCGCCGCGATTTGCATTGCTAATGCAGCTAATGGTTTTCTAAACGAACAGTCTTGGTCCGTTCGACGATGAAAATGTTCGATTGCGACACGGAATCCGGGAATGATATAGATGCATTCGGCGTTCGGATTCGTGGAACGAAGGAAAGATATGTACGTAATCGGCTTCGATTAATGTGGAAACTCTTCCCCCGGTAAAAATCGGAATCCATTTGTCCAGGTTTCTTCGCTGTCGAAGAAATATTATCCGAGCTGTCGCGCGATCTCGATGATCTATACAAGAGATTCTGTGTCGTACGGCGACTCATAAATCGTTCTCGCGGTATTCGATCGTGTCGCAAATTCGATGCTCAAATTAATGAACATTTACCGATAGGACAGGTCCCGAGCGTAAATCATTCACGTGCTGCGGATGTTTATGTTAATTTTGGTCTTTGAGGAGAGATTCGTGATAGGAGAAATTGGTGAAATATTTTTCATCGGAGAATTGTAGGCTGGGTGTCAGGTTTGGAATTTTTAAATTGTTATCGAGGTGATACAGAGACGTGTTTGATGATGGCGGAGGAACAATTTCGAAATTAGATCAAAGGGAACGGACTGGTAGAAATGTCGTCGATAATGCTTTCGAAGGAACTGTTGACAATGTTCATCCGTTTCTTCTTATCAGTGGGGCGGGCGCTATCGAGTCTGTGTTTGAGTGATGGCGGCGCGCCTTTGATGACTTTTCTGCGATTCTACTCGAACTAAAGGCTGTTGCACAATATCACGATGGAGAAAAGTACATTTCGAGAATCCAGAAGAGTTCTGGAGAGTCCAGATAAATCAAGAAAAATTAAAAAGGTTCCCGAAGAGCACGCTTCGATGAGAGTCGTCTACGCAGCGAAGGCAATGTGGAACATCTACAACCCGTGGTCTTTGTTTCGCAACGGGGGTGGCAAGTATCAGCGTTCGACACAAGCCGGGATCTAATTGCGATCGTGCATTGATATTCTCGCAGCGGTGCAGCGTGTCGGCTAGATCTCGCATACCGTCGGTGATCAGTGCATATCAGTGTACAATGAACCGACTCGTGGCGCACTTTGTACCGATCGTATCGAAATTTATTGGGAGCACAGTATCGCCGCGGCATTAATCGTAAGCGGCTTAGGCGTTTCATTGATGGCCGTGCCCGATTGAAAGAAAGCCGATTATTCCGAGGCCCGCAACCTACGACCTTCTCTATGGATTACGCGCGGTCTAGCCGCGTTGCTAAATTACCGATCTCAACCTTGTTAACGGTGCGGTGACTGGAACTCGAGAGGATTACCGACTGCGACGGGATCGATCGATCCCACTCGTAGATCGATCCTGGATAAATCGCCGGAAAAGTAGATTGACACGGTTGTAACGTGAACTCTTTATGACAACCGGACGTGTATTAGATCTGATTTGGGTGGCTGAGCCATGAACGAAGTGGGCGTGGCTTTGTTGCTCCCGATTTTCATGAAGCTAGGTTAAATAGATTATTCACTATTTGATTAGAGGAATGGATTTATGCACGATGAAAGTGAAAACACAGTGGCATCGTATGTGCGGGCGTGGCTTCGCTGCTCTTGATATTTATAGAGGTAATGAAGAAATCATGTGCATTGTTGCGATTTATTAAGCAGTTCTATCGGAACAATCTCGGGTATATAACACCATCTTGGGACGGACAATTCCACAATAAATCGCAGAATCTGTCTGCGACGAAGTGGGCGTGGCCTCGATGCTCTCGATCTTTATGTGTAATATAGCGAGGAGATTCTTGAGTACGTAACAACATCTTGGGAAAATTGTTTGCAGACGGAGAAGTTGGTCAACGGGAAAATCACTTTCCTGATTCTTCCCATGATTCAGAAGGCCAGCTGCACCGCCGGGAATTATCAGGATTCCATCGCATCGGCGTGAAACCCGGAGGGTGGTTAGAATTCGACGAGAAACCCGGCGGAATGTGGGTGCTTGGTGCAATTACGCCGACTGCAGCGATCGCGAGGTGTCGTCGGTGGACACGGGCGACTATTATTAGCGTTTAATGGTCGGATATTATGCGATAACCCTGTCGAGGAGGCGTCCGTGCCCAGCCTCGATCCTCATAAATAATTCAACGTGGCGTCGTCGTCGCGCGCGCGAATCTTTTATAGTTTAAGGTGAAAAAGAAGACGTGCGCCGCAGCCGCGCCGCGCCGTTGCACTGGCTGGAAAAATAAAAACAGTCCGGCTACACCGCCAGTCGGCCAAGGCTGTGGAACGCGTGGGCGGATGCACGCGAAACCCGACAACGCTCCGCACACACCACACGACGATATGATTTTCGAGCGTTTCCATCGAGCGATTAGATCGTCGCGACAGCTTCGTCGTCGGCAAGATCGTTCCCGGCTGATTCGTCCTGGTGCACGTGTGCCTCGTATTCAAAGTGCATCGCTGCGACTTCAATAGAGACTGTTGCTCAACAATGCACCGTGAAAAATCTGCGGCGCCTCGCCGTAACCGTAAGGCGCTTTTGTCACGGCGGAAATCGTCTTTCTTGGCCCTGAAGAGACGCCTTTTCAGCGCATCTTTGTTTCCTTTTGCAAAGAGCGCAACGCTGGGACGCAACGCTCGATGCATTTTCAAGCGTTCGGTCTTGAGGTGAATTCTGTTGGGTTCGTATAATGAAGCAGAAAAGACAAGAGAAACCTATGTGTGGGCGTGGCTTCGTTGCTCCCGATTTTTACAGAGCCAGGCTGAATAGATTATTCGGAAGTGTTCAGTTTGGAAGATTCGAAATGTACCATATGCAGGAAGGCATCACGTTATCAAGAATGCATTCTAGAACCGATTTTCTACGTCGCGTCGGTAGGTCAGGGCCGTGTTTCCCGTGCGTGGGCGAGCCACGTCGTCGTCGCAACGTTGAAAAACTCGCGCGAAGTCGATCATTTTAATGATACGCGAAGCTGTTGGCTAATTCGATTTGCATAATGCCGACGGATTTCGCATCGAGACGCAATTACGTCGGGACAAGCACGCGCTGCGCCGCTCGACGACTCGTCTGATCATTGCCGGACGTTCTCCACTTGCTGAACACCATGGATGAACGATTTCGATCGGATCGATGCACTTTCGGTCATTAGAGAATCATCTACATTCCCTAAGGGATCGACGATCTATTTTTGAACGCTGGTGGTTTGCACGCACTCTTGGTGATTCAAAAATAAAAACAAAATTGTTCATTTTATTTGTTAGAGCAGATTAACATTTTTAAGGTGTGTCCAGACAATTTTAATTTGCTCGAGGTGTTAGAAGGATCAATTTACCAGATTAAATCGCTTTCGATGTGCAAAACATGGCGGCTAGGATGTGACTCACGAACCGAGATTTCTACACAATCGATCCTCCAATAACAAAACACTTGCCAGACACTCTGCTGCTAACAAAGGCAGCCTATGATCTAACCGTTATCGATGGCGCACCATGTGCTTAACCTAGATCGGCAATATAATGTATGCTGAGTGCTTCCTAGAAAAAACATAAGTGACCTTGAAGTGTACCAGGCCGCCTTCGGATGGCGATATTCTAACGGTTGAAAAACTCGAATGCGTTGGAGTCGTACAGATCTCGAAGGAATATGTAGTAGGTAGCGTCTCAAGGGCAGCGCAAGGTCACTGCGTGCTACGCCCTTCGATCCAGCTAAAATTCCTTTCCAATTAAAATTTGAGGATATTGTTTTTTAGTAAAATAGAAGAAAGGAGATGAGGCTAACACGATCCACAAAAGTGACAAAGAAACGTCGCCCAAATGATCTCCAAGCGAATTCCCTTGCCTACCAAGCGTTGAAATCACTGGTGGCAGCAGTAAGCGTAATTCGATATCGAGTCGGGATATTATCCGCGCGACGATCTCGATGCATTGTGAGACCGGATACAAACAAATCGGCTGAGATTACGGTCTGGAAACGTGGACGAGATAAGGATGTTTGTCCGAGGTCTAAAAGGGACAATTGATACGTCCAGACGTTGTAACATCATCAGCTTGTTAATTACGCACGAAGAGTATCGAACCCAACAATTTTATCCCTGCGAGGGATAACCAAATGTTGGTAATCCCGGGTGGTCGGAGATTTTGTTTTGCTCGCCTAGAGCATTTCGACCACTGTCGATTCGAACGACACCGACTATTCTCGCGCGGAGGTGAAAGGAAACTGGATTTAAGCTCTCGCAAGAACGGAACCGGTTTCAATTCGCGCTCGATCGCCGAACCCGCGTTTTCCTGTCGGGCTTGCTCGATTCCTCCAGTAACATTGTTCGAGTCTAAAAATTTCAATACAAAAATATGAACAATAAGGTTATAAGAGCTCTAGGAATTGGCGGTCAATATAACCAAGTTCCCCGAAGTATACAGAAACAAATAATAACTTGTTCCACGTAGAAACAGTCGCTTAATCCACGAAGACGTCTGAACACACTAAACACACCAATGCGCTTACTTACTGTCATTCATGATTAAAATACCGTATGAACATACAATGTTTCCTATGGCATTTATCATAACCTAACTAGACTTCGGCGATTATCAATCACTGCCACGCGTCGAAAAAGCACGTCGGACATTCATAAACGACACGAACAAAGCTAATTGATCCGAGGCTTAAAGACACGTTCAGGATTCCCAAGAAAATCAATTTTCTTCGGGAAAAAGATCCTTGGCGTCGTGAAAGGCATGCATAAATAGAGACAAACGTTAACTTGGTAATTGACATACCAATCGATTTCTGTAATTCAGGGAGGCATCGTGGTTGACGTTCCGACGGAGCTGCTTGGTGCCCCGTTGCGGCAGCGTAGTCTGCATTTTGTCACTTAACCTCACTTTCCCGGATCCTGTTGCTCAACACATCACAGAGTGCGCGGTAAACCGAGACGTTTTTCATAAAATTCTGCTATTTTTAAGACACTCGAGACTTTATTATTTTTATTAGATAACGCCACTCAACTTCCGCGTCCATCGAGAGCAGAATCGAACTTAGGCCGCGTTTCGAAAAGCTATCCCTCGCCGGGAACCGCGGGGCGCATGCGCGCACTCGCGTTACAGATTATGAGCGATCGAGTCGAGTCTCTTTCACCGGAGAAGTTACATCACTCGTGAAAGGTCACTGGTCGGCTCGAGACGTTCACTGCAATTCACCCACGTGCGTTCCTCGTCGCAGAAGCGGATGTTTTGAAAACACTGCGTACCGGAGAGCCGAACGAGAAAAGAAACAATCGAAACTGTTGGAATGAGTCTGAACAGCTGTTCAAGCAGCATCGAACGGTAACAAACTGCGTCGCGTTCCCAATGCATTCCACCACCAGCGACGCGAGTTTTCACGAATAGAGAACGGTAAGAAATAATTATCACAGGCACCTCTTGCACATGTACCGTGATAACTGGCGAGACATTCGATATGCGAGTCGTTCGACGAAAGCGCCGCGCCTGCGCAGACCAGTTCAAAACGCGGCTTTAACTGAGCGGAAACGAAAAGAATTCACTTTTTCTGCGCCCGTCCATTCCACACCAGATATATATTTCGAATAATTAATTTCTCTGTGTTCACGAGTAAATCAGTGTATAGCGATGGCGTGCAAAAGTCACACTGAAGACACAGTCACGCGTCGGACAAAGAATCTTCACGAGAGCAGGAGCAACTATTCAGATTGAGTTTCTATCGAGATTCAAATTACCTTTGATATCGTGGGCCGCGCGAACGATGACCTTGCGTCTTGTTTTCAACGGAAGAATCGCGGGAATTCGTGTGGCGCCATCTACCCCTGCCATTTTGAAACAGGACAGAACGCTGTCACTTCGCGGAGATTTAGCTGAAATTCTGGGATCAACATTCAACACCGCACCGGTCACGCTAGGAAACAGTATTTTACAGGACTATTTTGTCATATAACGATCCTGAATATATGATTGGGAACAGTTGTTAACCAGAATTAGTCTTAAAAATCGCGATTCTAGTTTGAACAAGCTGTACCCCTTCTTCGGGGACCGTTATGGCAGCACCGTGGAAAAATACGAATTGGTAAGATGATTGTAATGTTGTTAGCTATTCCATTATCGTATTTCGCGTTGATTTATACTGAATTAGAATTGCATGTGGATGTGGATGGTCGTTAGCTAGTCTTTCGGCGAATTAATATGCGTTAGAGACGCCGCTAGGTTTTACGATGGTAACCGGCACGCGAATGGCTTCATTTTCGCCGAACAGTGATCGACGTTCTACTCTGTTACATGGTAGACGCCCACGCGACCATATAATACATGCGCTGAGAACACGGAGCGGCGCCGCGTGTATTTGGAAAATTAGCATACGCCAAGGAGTGTACAGGAAATGCCGAGGCTCCGTGCAGTATTTTTCCTAACGGCACGCGTGGCTGTTCCTCCAGCGGCGGCCATGTTGGTTCGAACTGGAGGGAAATATTCGAATCGGTACAATGCGGTGAGTAAAATATGCTTTATTAATGAGAGTCAAATGAATTAACGAGAGTCACGAACTTATTGACCTAACATATGTCTTTCGAGGTTATCCGAGGTCGCGGAACCTCTCCATTTAAGAAATCGAGGATCGTGTAAATATTTCGTGAGGTTATACAAGATTTATGAGCATCGATAAACAAAAAATTCTTCCTTTCAAAAACGCATTAATTTCAGGATCACACGCACCACTGGAAACGTAGTTGTATAAACTTTCCGCGTTTCTCCGCAACACGGTCTGCAACACACGCAATTATTACGCAACAGAGAGTTAAATCGACTCCAGCAAACTTCGATCGAAGTTGCAACAGTGTGTATTATGTTAATAGACACGTTACCGGCTTAGAATAATCGCGTTGCAAAACCGTTCGAGGAATATCAATTCATAATTTAAGAATGTTGCGCGCGTTTCTTCGAAACCATTGGCTACGCCACGATCGATCACTCGTTTTAGCGACCGATTAGCGAGCCTGTTTATGCGTAATGATACGACGATCGTGGATCCCGTTGCGTCCTCGAGAGAAATTATTCTCGCATTAGGCGAGACGACTTGCGAGACGGTCGTGCGACGCGTGTGGTCTCTAAACACTGTAATAAACCGTGGCTCGGTGCACGGAGTTTACCACCGGCGGCACTTATCCACTCAGCGAGCCCTTGAACGCATCTCGTCGCGGTGCATCCACGTGCAAGCCCATTCCGGTAGGGCTCGCATTTGTTGTCGAATGATTAACTAGATCGGTGCGCGTTCGGGCCCAGAATTAAACTTCTCAGAGCACAATCTTCAGGACAACGATTCACAATTTCATCTATGGTTGTAAATAAGACCTGCCATGAAAAAGTTTTCATCGTTAAATGAGGTCGATGAGATACTGTCGGTCAAATCGTGTCGATGAAAACAGTGTCGGCGAAATGAGTTGTCGACAAACCCATGGCAACCCATTATCTCAACATGGCTGTTCTAATAAAATCAGAAAAATCCAGAAGCGAACTGATAAAGCCTCCGTTGGTTACGCAAGGAATGATTTCCATCGGCGGGGGAGTGTTCGATACAAATCGATTGTCCGACCCGCACGGTTGCTGTTTCGCAGCGTAATACCGATCGAGCCGATCAAGACCTCTATTCGTCGCGTTCCCATGCCGTGTACCCGCGTGCCCCTATTTTCCTAACAAATTAGATCTCTCCGTTTGATTTGTGCACGCAGCCCGGCGGCGGCGTGTCCGCCGACCCGCGATTTATATCGCTTGTCTTGTTACGCTGCCGTCTCCTTCCTGCACCTATTCCCGGCGTAATCGATTCAATCATCCGCCGTGATTTGTTGCGTGACTCGGATCAAACATACGCAACATTCAATGTCATTCTACCCGATCCGTGCCGCCCTCAAACCGGTTTTGAATTTTCGCGGTCGCGTACCGCCATGATAGTTTTCGGATGAATCATTCCATCTTCGGAATCCTCCCTCGATCTTCGCGAATGCGAGCTTATCATCGAAGAATTTCTATCGTTTCGGAGTAGACTTCGCTGTTATTATTATTGCGAGATTGTTGCTTCGTGAAAGCGTCAAAGAAAATAAAAAGGCAGCTGCATTAGGGTACGTATTTTAAGTTCAGATTATGGTTGGAGGACGTAGAATGCTTCGAAAATGTATTCTCACAAATTCCATGGTAAAGGACTTTAAGATTATGGGCCAAGTATCAATTCTATATCTGAGCCCAAATTTCTGTTTGCAATCTAACTCCGTGTTCATCTTACCCTCTTGTGTATAGAATGCTCTGTAGAGGCTTGGCTTTGTTGCTCTTAACTTCAATGAATCCGGAACGATGCTCTTCAAGAAAATGTGTGTCCAGGGTCCCTGCATAATTTTTCAGGAATAACAGAGAAATTGATAATTAGCAATAAGAGAGTGCATAGATTGATTTGTCTGTGTAAAATCTCTCCGGTAGGCGTGGCTTCGTAACTCGAAACTTCCACAGAGCCAGAGCACTGCCCCACGGGGTGATCTCTACCGATACTCGCACCAGACTCCGGTGAACCCAAAGAGCATCCCGACTCGTAAAGCTAGGGTTTACGATCGCCTACCGCAAACATTAAGATAGCGATTGTTACGAAGTTTCTTTCTGCAGCCGAGGAGCCATCGGCTCCAGGCACGTAGTAAGGAAGTCGTTCGACTTAAAATTCTCCGGTGCGTTTGGCGCGAGGCATTCGCGAGCCGAGCATTCCGTGCGTCGAGTAACGTGCATCGACCTCGACGAAAAAAATCATCGGGCCCCATTTTAATACGTTTTATCGGACGGCAGACCTGTCGACCGGGCTCTCTCGCTCGATCAAGTCCCGCGAATTCCGACGATTCCATTAGCGGGAAACGATCGCGCACGCATCGCCGCGATAAATAAACGATAATTGTATGCGTACTTTCGCCGCGCACGGTGAAGAACAATGCGGCTCGACGGACGCCTTGACCTAAACCGCCTCTACCCGTTGATGTTGCCGGTCTGCCGAGGAAATGTCGATCGAGCCGCGTTCCAGGGAACTGTCTTCTCTATTTTTTAGCGGCTGACAGTTATTGCATTATTCCATCGCGTCGGAAAAGAATTTCGAAAAATCCCGGTTCGTACGTTACCGCGAGACTTATCGATCTTTCGACATGCTCGCGAATTTTTCTGTCGACCTAAGCGTTTCTATTTACAACGGGATAACTCAGCTTCGATTGCAGTCCACAAAAATACAACCACGTCGATCGTCCCGGAATTACGCGGGTCCACATTCGCGTCAACAAAGTAGCGTTAATGCTCGTGTAATATAAATGTAAATAAGCCTGGCTAGAAAAAGAAGCGTCGCGAATACGCGTTCGTTCTCGCGGAGTAATTCTGCGTTAATTAGCGAATAACGTGGCCAGTCCTCCGTCTAACGACGTCCGTCTCAATATTAATCAATCTCACAGAGACTGTCGGCATCGAATAAAAACTCGTCGCGCGTTAGGAATTACGGTGAGCGTGTCCACGCGATTGAACCGTTTCGAACAACAGACAGTCCTGCGTGTTTCCACGAAGATACAAGATAAATTACCGCGCGACAACGAGCGACCGCGATCGCCGTTAATTAACACCTCGCGCCGCGTTTCGGGGGATGCTGCCTCGTGTAACATTGTAGCGAGCTTGTGCACGGAAGATCGTGATCGACAGAGAGGGTTATCACGACGCCACGGTCTCGTTAATCACGATCCCAGGTGCCTGGATCGCGATCGAGCGGCGAGATCGCGACACCGACACTCTAAGCTACCTCGCGACAACGCTCCCCGACAACGAACCCGCGTTGCTCGCCGAAACTCGCGCTGTAAATCACGCGATTATCTCGAACGCGATCGCCGCATGCTGATCGGGCGACGCGGTCCCAACGGAATCGCTTGATCACCGTTACCGATCTCGATCCGAGTCGCTCACAGTTGCCAGACCAGGGGAATTCACTCTCAGCCGGTATCGGATTAGTCACGTGACGGAAGATAGAGTGGGGAAATCTTTTTATAGAAGCAACGTTTCCTTCGATTTTATCAGCAATTAGTTCGTCAATCGTTGAATCTGTTTTGCATGTCTTGTTTCAACACGCTCGAAAGATAAGAACATTGCCTTATATATTCTTGGAATGTTACGCGACCCGCATCATTTTAACTGACGCGCACGTTTAATAATACATCGATGAACGTTTTTAGCATTTTTACGGCTTGAAATTTCACCTATGCACGTTCGTCATAAATACATAAATTCCGCAGTCTATTCATCGTTGTCCCGTAGCGTGTGTTCCGGCCGGAGAAAAATCTGTGCCCGTTTCTGCAGTCTTTTGTGCCGCCTGATCATTCAGGCCCCACAGTCGGCTAATCGGCGGGTCTACTTCGCAAAGTGGGACACCAGTGGTAGCGATGGTCGATCGGGAGACGCGTAATTATCATATTGCGTGATTCATGAAAAATTGCTGGTCCGTTGTCAAAATTGACGTTCCCATTAATCACGACGATAATTAAGGATAATGGCCTATCGATACCGCGGCCAGTGTATTTATTACATCGTAATTGGTGCCACGACGTTCCTCTGCTCTTAATCCTATTTTTCGCGGCGATCGTTATCGTCTAATCTCGACGCGAGCATATCCCGTGCGATCGTAATCGGTTTCCTCTTTCACTCTATGTCCTCATCAATGCCATCGCGAAAGAAGGTTGAGCAAGGTTCCTCGACAACGCTCCTCTATTCCCGCGGTAACACGTTCGCATTGGAGCCGATGCAAATGAAGGCTACCGGTCACCGATAATAAACAATTTTTCCGCGCATAGAGACGATCTTTAATCGACCGGTTACATCGCATCGGCTGGGTGAGCATGCGTTCATTCCCAGCTACTCGTGATTAAGTAGTAAATAATAACGCTACAATGTTCTAGCCGTTATCGCGGATGCTATCGTTCCGCGAACACGGACCAATTAATTCTTTCGCCGAGAGAGGGCTCGTCGAGCGAAGATTGCGATCTGCTTCCCTGATGATGACTTATGGCTGATGGTTCGGATGATCGCTCGAAAATCGAGCGCAGGCTTCGATTAAACGAGCAAGTCCAAGGACAATTTCTTAAACATTTTCCCCTTCGATTAATTCGTTCTTGAAACACAGAAAGATGGCGCACTACGAGCGAATTTTATTCAACCCGATCGCTAGGTTACACCAATTTTTTATCCTGCAAAATAAACGTCGAGCCGGGTGTCCGTCGATTATTAATTGTAGTCGTTCATTATACAGTCGCATCCACGCGCGCGTCCATTCAGTAACGCGCGGCAAAGGGTAATGTCAGCCTTGACATTAGGCGAGTCACGCGATAATGCTTCGAGCATTGTCGCAATTGGTGAAAAAACGCTCCGATAAAAACTTTCGAACGGCAGTGGAAGTGAAATAAAGAAACCTTGACATTCAGGGAGCGATTGTTTTCCCTGGAAGAGCTTCTAATTAATTGAATCAGCTGTTCGACGAAGACAGGGGCCATTTATTCGGCCGTGGCTACACGATTCAGCAATTTGCACATACCAGGTGTTTCCTTTTATTATTCCAACCTACTCCCCCGACGACGATACGATTAATTAGGATAATTAGCACGAGGAAAAATTTCAATGATAATATACGCGCGGTTCGTGTTTTTAACTTCTTCGGGGATGTTTTAATCGCTGACCCGTGGCTTTTATGATCGAGGATTTAAATCCGTGGGAGTACCGAGGAGAATCGATCAATTTATGTTTGGATTCTTGCATCGGATTCTGCAAAAACTTAACAGGCGCAGTAAATTCCGCTTTACTACGTCCGCGGGAACGTTCTGTCTTCGACGGGCCGATGTTTTAACGACTCGGAGAGGATCGTAAATCGCGGAGACGCGCGTCATTGACGAGAAAACTTTCTAAGTCGACTGCATTCTGCGTTCACTTATCAGTATCTTCGACGAAGAAGCTGCCCGTGGCAATTCTGAGCAGATTCTTATCTGTGCTGAATATTCTTGCGTTTCGTTTCTAACCGACTTTCGAAGACACCGCAAAAATTAGCCGAGAAACAAACAAGCATACTTTTGCAGCAGCTACAATAGACAGTGTTTCTCAAATTTTCGCCCTCGGAGCGATTCTTCGGCTAAAAGACGAAATCCCAGCTGCTCGGATAATTACGGACGGGTGAGATAATAAATGAACGAGGCCAAACTCGTAACTTCCGCTCGAGACGACGGACATAATGATAATTTCTGTACCTGTGGGCAGTTTGCAAATTACGGCGATCATTTTCGAGCGGCGCACAAGTTCGTTAGCCGCGGTAACACGAGGCCAGATGAAAAGGGCCGACCAACATGAAAAACCGCCGCGCGGCAATTGCCGCGTAACCCAATTAAGGATGACAACGGTAATTACCGTGTATCAGGTGTTGCTGGAAAGTTATGGCCGCGGATGGATACACTTCGTCGCGTCTTATCTGCTGTCCGAACCGGAACTTTATCCTTTTCGATTTTCAACATTTCGTTCTTCCTGAAAAATCATTTTTCTCTACCAAAGAACCACTACCTCGCAACCAGGTCCTCGATAAAAAATTTCGATAAAATCTCGCTTATGTCCCTGCTCGGTTGTACCACCAGTTACGGGACACCCTGTATATTAGATTGTATAAGAGGCTCGCCAAATAGTAATAAATAAATAAAACATCACAGTTTCGGCTCATCTCGATCTGTAAACGCTCGAGATGCTCGAGCAACAAACAAAAACGTCGAAGCAGCGGCTCGCGATAGAATCGGCGATCGTCTACGATTATTTACGACAACGATGGCGTTCGCTCCCGCCATATACGGGTCCCGGTGATTTGTACGTGCATACCCTTTCCTTATTTTTAATAAACAGGCTGACAGAGGAATCTGCCGGCGAAACCTGTTACCGATCGGTTGCACAAGCGTCGGAGTATCGGCGTCGTTAGATCTAACGACGACGTCGATCGCGGCAAAAAAGAAAAAAGCATTCTAGGAGGCTCGGCCACGAGAAATCTCTCTGTATCCATGAGAGTCGCCAGATTAAGACTTGTCTCCCCACTCTACCGCGCTGTCACGTGACTAATCCGTCCCTGACGGAGAGAGGGTAACGTTTTCCCACTGAATTCGTGCTCCCACCCCTCAGCGACTCTGATCCATGGGAAAAGCAAAGCCAGGGGCGAGAGGCTACCCTAACCGATAAACGACGACGTCGAGATAGACAGATTCGCAATTGTGCAAGTGTGCGATGCGGAACGGGCACGCGGCCTTCGAGTCGAGAATAGCTCCAAGTTATTTTCTGAAACCAATCCCGCGACTCATATACGTCTGAAAAAAAAGATTACGATCCGTAAGCGTAGCCGAGCCTGGAATCCGTTTAGTTTCGTTCGGAACAGTTTCAAATAGTTCATTCACCTCTCGAGTCGTTTCGCGAATCGAACGACCAATTGTAAAATGAATTCATCCTCTCGTTTCCTCGGGTTTCGCAAGCAGCTGAAGAGGCCCGCTTGTCCGAACGGTACCGGGCATGTTTGTAACATGAGATGCACCGGAAACAGCACTCCGGAGAAAATGCATCACTGGAATCGGGGATTCGATGCGTTCGCACCGAGTTGCAGAAACCTTTCCGAACTAACATGTTTCTGGCTTTCTCGATTTCAACGTTTCAACATTGTTTCGTTTTGAAATCCAAAATGACAGGTTCCAAATTTTTGTGTTTATAGGTATTGAAATTACAGAAACGTCTTCATCTAAGCCGGACGGAGCTGTACGATCTTAGTCGGATCGCCTATCCCCTCCATTAGGGAGCGCTCGAAAATTACCGGTTTCTGATTTTTTTTCACTCTATGTGCCATTTCACGAATTGTGAAATAAATTCAAATGCAGTCTTCCACTTTATTCATTAAATAAATGTAGATGTTGCACTTGAAAATCTCGGAACATTTCAGACTAAACTTCTTTAGCTCACGAAAATAATAATAGAGAATAATAAGAATGGTACATCCCACGCATGATGTCAATGGCGCCACCTAGCAGAGCAACCTCGCACTCCGAAACCATGCTACTACATATTACCAACGGAAGCGAGACTTATAAAACCTTGCTCTCATCGTTCGCTATAGACCGCATACTTGAAAGCAAGGTAATCAATATTTGCAGCATCGATCGCCAATATATCTTCCCCAGCGTGAAACCTCGCGGGCAAAAAAAGAAGAAGCGAAGTGAGAAAGAAAGAAGAGGAAGAACTCACCTTTTTACGATGCGGACAGCACGAAGGCCCGTTCCCCATGGCTGAACCGGAAGTCCTCGACGTCTCTTTAGCTGAAGCAGGAATAGCGATCAAGCACGCGGACGCGTCGGCTGGCTTTCTGAATTTTCGCCTTACAATTGGCTCTTCTGTTCGTCATCGTACCGCCGAAACCTGCTTCGAGAAAGTTGCCGTTTATTATCGCGTTGGTATTTCAGCAGCGGCCGAGTCCGGTCGAAAGTTCAGTCGCCTCTGGGAAGCACTCGGTTTGCTTAATTGGCACGATGTCGATGGTTTTCGAACGTTTATCCTGCACTTTAAAAGCGTTTTAGCACAAATGCATTGCTCTATAATAATATCACGAATGAATTCATTCGGATGTTCTACAATTTTTATTGTAATGTGTGCTCCGATAAGGAAGTTAAATCAGTCAGCATTGTGAAAGGAAAAATTCAGACGATCCCATTTAGCACACTGGTCCAAAAAAAAAATGGACATGTATCACATTTTTAGAAAAATGCTCAACGCCAGAAAAAATGATTACAATGAAATTCTAAAAAGACATGACCACAATCTGCTGTACAAACAAGTATCGTATCACCGTTACAGTTGGTTCCACTTGGCACCATGGAAACAAATCCTTTTTCGTTCAGAGGAGTGTTACGAGAAGGATCGTTCGCAAGATCGCATCTCGATTTTTCCGGGCGCGTGGGTGGACGAGCGCGCGGGAACTGGCGCGCGGGAAGTCTCGGTTGAAATAAACCGCAGGAAACTGAAGAAGCCCTAGAACGAACGATAGACGAGTTGACAGTAATGCCCCGGTAATATGGATTACCGTCTCAGGCTCGCGAATATAAAGTTTCGTCGTGCAACATCCCGCGGACGGGCTCGATGATCGAGGCTAAGTCCGAGATTTCAACGGACTCGCAGTTCGTTCACCCGGAGGATGATTTTTCTCCGTTCGGAACACTGTGTTCCTCCTTCCAAGAAGAATCCTGTTCGGAAAATTGAACGTCCTTCCCGAGCAGCCTCTGTCTCTACCGTGTTTCCTAAATGATCCTTTTCCACGACTGAATATAAAAATCCAAAAGAGTCTGTGTACCAACAACAATTAGTAACATTCATTATCTCATCCCTAGCACAAAGAACCAAGACAAAAATTTCGACAAAGATCGATAACCAGTCAAGCCACACGAAGAAAGGTCCTCAAGGTCATCAAAATTCATCTGGCACTAAAAGGCTTCCAAAGGGCTTCGAGATCCTCGTTGGTCTGGCAATCGGGCGGAGTTTGAACCCGCGATTAATCGTCTCCAGGCCGTTCACACGACACGAAAGAGAACGATCGAACAGTTCGAACGGTTGAGGACACGCTGCTGCTCGCGATCCACACGCTTGATAAGGCTGACCCGTCCGCGGCGGCAACTCGAAAACGCTAATGAGTGTCAAGAGGTTGCTGCGCCGCGAATAGACTCTGACGTGCTCGGCAGGAATGTTTTTTTTTTAACATCGGTCCGGGACAACTACTTGCCTTTCCGCGGTGGCTGAATCTCTGTCGTTGAGACCTCGGTCGGTCGTCCTTCATCGAAGAACGCGTCGCATCTGAAATTTCGCGGCGAAACCGGTGCGGATCGAACCGCGATCGATCGGCGGATCGTGAGCTGGCGGTCGGATCGAGGTTTTCGAAAAACTGCCAGTGAAATTCACGGAAAGTCCGCCGCCGAACACCGCAGCGTCCGTTAGCACGTGTTTACGCGTGCGCCAGCACACGGTACCAATATCCACGCGAGTCACCGCTTTATTTTCCACCGTTACATCACTGTCGCCAGCGTTTCGCCGCCTTCTGTCCGCGATAGCGAGAGCTTATGGCAGTGCCGATCGCGAGCCGTGCCGCCAATTAACTCGCGAGGAATTCACGTGCCGCGCGAATATCAGGTGCTAAACGACCGGCCGGATTCACACCAACCAGACAGACACGCACGCATACGCGGACACGACCGACACACGAAGTTCTTTCCTCTTGGATGCGTCTCGCTCCTATCAGGATCGCCACACTAATCACAGTGATCTCTCGCTGCGACGCACTTCTCCGAGATGCTTCGGGACCAGCAGCTTGTCGAGTTCGCAAGAAGATCCTGAAGCAAAGAGTTCATAGTACTTTTGCACAGATCTTCCTTAATGAGTGAAACACTATGCCGCTAAAATCTTGAAAGGATTTCTTAGCTCCTAGAATCCTTTTAATTAGTCCATCGAGGATTAGAGAATCGTGAAGAATTCTCTTCAACCACTCGGAGGAGATCCTTGGGGAAGATTCTTCGACGAATCGGACACCTCTAAGCTTACAAGAGAACAGATCTCCTAAAGATTTTGCAGTCCTTCAGCTAGATCTTCTTCCGTGTCAATTGAAATGCTTGGCCAAGCTTCGGCGAAGCTCTTGCAGGAATCCTGACGACTTCCGAATCTTTCTTAGTAAGCTATGGATCTTGATGAATTCGGAAGCTAACACTGGAAGAGAACCTCAATGAATGACTTCGCTCACACGGAAAGAAAACCTTGCGAAGAATCCTTGAAAGTTTGGAGAAAGCGAAGATTTCGGAGTTCTTCTAGGTAGATCTTCTTCTTTGAAAAATGGAGCACTGGGTCACTAAGCTGACGAGAGTTCTCGAATCCTGACGACTTTAGAACCTTTTTCAGTAAGCTGTGGATTTTGAAGAATCCCTTTAACCAGACCACTTCGAACAATAGACTGCATTGCCCACTTTCAAAGAAAATCGTGAACAATCCTTGAAAGTTAAGCTCGGAAGTAAAGGTTGGTTTCGTGAAAATTTTTTAGTACTTTTAGGTAGATCCACTTCTTTGACAAGTGGAGTACTAGGTCACTGAACTGAAGAGAAGTTCTCGAAGGAATTCTGACGACGTTAGATCCTTTTTCAGTAAGCTATGGGTCTTGAAGAATCCTTTTAACTACGCCACTTTGAGGAATAGATGCTGTCCATTTAGAAAGAATATCATACGTGTATTTTAGAATGCTCAAAAAGTGTCCTCGTTGCAGAACTCGTCTCGATTCTCTTCTCGTCCTAGACAGGTCCAAGTTGAGTCACAGAGGTATTCGCGATCACTATCCCAGTGATAATTGTCTCCCATTGGCGTCCAGCTGATCGGGGACAAGGTGTCGCGTTTTTTTTCGACGCTGCGCCCGAACAGCGTAGAATGCGAGGACGAGCGAATCGCGAAACGCTCGCAGCGTTACTGAGAGTCTCAGCTCTTCAATCCGCAGAGCACGTGTCGATCGTAAACACTCGCTTGCGTCAGCACGCGGCCGCGGAAACTCGTTTTGTCAATGGAATGATAGGCCGACTACTACGCGCGGATACACAGTGTTTGCTTTCTATGTTCGAGATCGATCTATCGAACTTCGATTTTCCCAAACACCAATCGCCTCGTAACGCTTCGATTTGAATTTCATAAGATTGAATACGATGACGCGATCGGCTTTTGTTATTCCGCACCGTGCAAAGTCCAACTATAACTAGAACTTCAAATAATTAACTTGCAAAACTTTTATCTTGCGCCCCACGTTTTTCGTTTTAAATCTTACAAGAAATTTCATATAGCTATTCAAAATTCACAATCACAAATTTTCAAGACTATCTGTATGGGACTAGGAAAAATTATTTTATACTTTTTAGTGCGTCTTAAAGTATCAAGTCTCTAGCTCATCGGGAAGTTAGTTTAAAATCAATTGCAAAATTTGTACCGAACAGACAAACAAATAAACGGACAGACGAGAAAGCGAGTTAATAAAAACGTGGTAAAATGACAATTTAGACATTTAGTTTATGCGTTTACGGCATAGTTTAGAGTCCGAAACTTGGTCGTACCTTAGTAATTGTCCAGGGAAAGGGCAATAAAACGATTCCCATTTACCTTCATATCCCTCTTCGCGCGCGGCCCAAGGAGGGATGCGAAATAGGGTCCTTTGGTAAAATCGGCTGGGGCCTTGTTGAACGTGACAATGATCTGGATTAGATACCTCTAGGTAAATGGGAATCGTTTTCTTGGCCTTTCGCCGGGTACCGCGTACGCGTCGCAACGTGGATAAGTGTTGTAAACAACTATAACTTGCGAAGCAGGACAAGCAGGAAATGATTCTTGTACCGTTATTTCAGGGAAGCTGTACTTAACATATTCCGTTCTTTTGCTAGAGCCTGGGAATTTTTGCGATTAAAAAGATATCTTTTCCCAAATATACAAAATTTGTTAAATCTATATATATATATATATATATATATATATATATATATATATAATACAAAAAAAAACTAAGAGAAAATAACCTGAACGACATTCAGAAAAATTCAAAGATTCGTATCTTTACATCTTTCAATGCCTACTATACATACATAAGCCAACGCACATATTATATTCGCCGTTGATCGGTCGAATCGATAAACGAGGGGGGGCATGTACCGTCGCAAGAACCGTATTTCTTCACAAAGGTCCGTATGTCCTCGCGAGAAGAATAGCAGCACGGAAGGTCTGCCGTCGTACCTGGGTTTATGATGAGTTCGGGACTAGAGACGGTTCATTTATGTATCTTTGTAAACTCTTTAAAACCTCAATCCCAGTTAACGATTATTTACGCTATTAAAAGTACGAACACGACAGAAACCTGGCGATCGTCGAAGGGTAGCCACCCGCGACCATTTAGTACGGTCCCAAGATTACAAGACCCTTCATTACTCGAGTCAGGTATCGCCCCACTTCTCTTTTTCGGGCTAACTCCCCTCCGAAACCAGCCGAAGAAAAAGTGAACAATCAAGGGTGTCCTGATTGGAAAATCCTGAGTTCAGCAAACCCAATCTGGGGATTTTCTGGTTCATGACAATAGGTGATACAAACCCCTCCATACCAAAGGGACCCCCTCTCCATTCATAGAGGAGCCTCGCAGACCTTGCGTTAAAACTGGAAGTCAAGCTCACGTTCAGTTGGTTCCGAGCTTTCGAACAAGTGACAGTTATCAGTTCTTAACCGAGCGTTACACTTCTTTGTTCCGATCAAGTAAGGCGAAGACACAAACAGGGTCGCATTAGTCGATCATTCGAGAGCGTTGATCATTCTGAAATACTGAGAGGATTTAAGTAATTAAAGTTTTGTTAGTTTGTTAAAATTTCTTCCTCTACAATTCTTTTTATTCTATTTATTCATTTATAAAGTAAATCTAAAAGATAATATTTCCATCTAAGGATAGCGCGACTATCGTGTCGAAACATGAAAACGTGTACGAAGTATATTATTATTGTATTTCTTCTAGTAGTAATGAAAAAAATCGTAATAAACGCGGAAAGTTCAAGCGGTTCGAACACAGGCAATGGACTGGATCAAACAATATTAGACAGTGTTAGCTTCAAAGAAAAACGGGAAACGGGATATAATTTGTTAAACGTTCTTGAGCAATTCATAAAACCAAGGACAATCGCACGGAAAGCTCTACTGGTCAAAAGATCTGCGTACAAATTTCTGCTAAATATTTATAAAAATGTTTTATCGAACGAAGATAAGAATACATTTTATGACAAATACGAAGACACGGGCGAATTTGATATAAGCGGTTACGATATCAATAGCAATATTATCGATCAGAGCGACTTCATCATGACTTTCGGTGCACATAATCCACATTCAGGGAATGCGTCCAAAACGAATAGAGGGAAACGCATTTGGTTCGACGTTTCGGAAGTTCCACAGGGACAGCACATAGTTTCAGCGCAGCTGAATCTCTATCAAAGTGTGGGAGAAAGTAAAACATACACTGTTTCGGTGCATCGCGTGGCGGACATGAATGGTAAGAAAATTAAAGAATATATTAATTCCGCTAATACCACAGCAGATAAAGAAGGATGGATAAGTGTTGATATTAGCCAAGGACTCGAATTTTGGCTGAACCATCCAAGGGAGAATCGAGGTTTATTCTTAGCAGTGCACGATGATGATCACGTTGGCCACATTTTAAGACCGGATGATGTAGGAATTGTAGGCGATTCAGGAGTTCCCGAGAAGCAACCATTCATGGTTGGTTTCTTCAGAAATTCTCTCTCTGGGAAGCGAAGCAAGCACGAGACATTGCAAAGAGGAAAACGCGATAGACCGAAAGAATTGGGTTGCAGTAGTATACCGATTCCGGAAAATTGGCATACCGGTTCGAAAAATAATAAAGAAAGAAATGCATGTAAAATGAAATCTTTGTACATGAGTTTCAGAGAACTGAACTGGCACGATTCGATTATCGCCCCGGAAGGTATTGATGGCCGTTACTGTAGTGGTGAGTGCAATTACCCAATGGGAACTCATATGAATGCAAGTATGCATGCCATTGCGCAAGCTATGTTGCATACATTGAAACCATATGACGTACCAAAGCCTTGCTGTACTCCCAAAAAGTTGTCGCCGATATCAGTATTATATTTATTAGACGAGAAAAAATTTGTTTTGAAAAAGTTCGAGGATATGGTCATTGATAGTTGCGGTTGCCATTAAATCTATATAATATAACGTAGATATAAGTTAATACTTCTAGAATTAGCATTAACATTTTAATCCGTAAAACGATCTTTTTTTAATGCACTATTCAGTGCATTTTAGTATAAGCGTAGTTTTCAAATTTTTTTTTTTTTATATAGTTTATTTTCTACTTTTTAGTCTTTACATATCTTGTAATCGATTTTAATTACCCCTTCAATAAAGATTCAATTTTAGAACAGGTTAGATTAGGTTAGGTCGGGAACCCAAGGGTTATGGGGTTCTCTAGTGGTGACTCGGATCCACTAGAGGATATGACCGCAGTGGCGGTGGTCCATAACCTAAATTCCTCTTGCTCCACCTCCTCGTGGTGGTTCCTGGGGCACGCTTCGGCGTGTGCTAACGGAGCAAGGGGTGTAAAGTGCCCTGGGCATTTTTTCGACGCTGTGTCCGAACAGCGTAGAATGCGAGGACGAGCGAATCGCGAAACGCTCGCAGCGTTACTGCGAGTCTCAGCTCTTCATTCCGCCGAGCACGTGTCGATCGTAAACACTCGCTCGCGTCAGCACGCGGCCGCGGAAACTCGTTTTGTCAATGGAATGATAGGCCGACTACTATGCGCGTATACACAGTGTCTGCTTTCTATGTTCGAGATCGATCTATCGAACTTCGATTTTCCCAAACACCAATCGCCTCGTAACGCTTCGATTTGAATTTCATAAGATTGAATACGATGACGCGATCGGCTTTTGTTATTCCGCACCGTGCAAAGTCCAACTATAACTAGAACTTATCTTATCTTGTTGGGATCTTGGCAGCGTTTGGCAAGTTCGGTGAGCTTTAATTGTGTTATGCGGATAGTTTGAGCAGAGAGGGTCTTTCCTGCCACCACTTTTGTCGGTGTAGAGCAAAGACAGAGACAGAGCATACCCAGGTTTAAAATTAATTAGTTCTTCTATTAATTTCGACGAGTCTCACTTACCTCTTCGTCTAGCGTTCCATCAGCTAGCAGACTGAAAATGGGGGCAAGATGAGCCTGGCAACGTGAGATCACACTTTGAGTCCACACAGAAACCGCGCGGAATTCCAGAACGCAGAAATCAGCCGATGAGCACGAACGACGGCGGAAATTGTTTAGCGCGGGTTAAAACGGGGCTACCCTGCCAATCGGTGTCCGGCATGCCGATTGGCAGTTGGAACATTCGCGACAAATGCGAGAAATTGCAGCCAGGGAGATTCTAATCCGCCTGTCGGACGCCATACGTTACGCTGTTAAGGAGCCACGGATAACGGCCGAGAAACTAATAAGACCTGATGAAACTGTTTGCAATGCTGATTAATGATAAAGGGCAGCGGCCTCTTATGTTACACGTGGGCGGAGCTCGTTCATTATCGAGTTATACGATGCATATCAAAAATGTTTATTGTTGTACTCGAACGAATTTTGGTATTTTGGCAACGTGTCCATTATTGACATTAAAACATCGGGACACAATTGTAGAAAATACGGTGGCCATATACGTATATAATTAATTAATAAAGCTGTCACTTTACGATTTAGAAAACTGCAGAACCACTTATAAAACGACTCACTTACCTGATCGCCGCCGAGCAATCGCCGCCAGATCGTTAGGGGTTGGTTAAATGAAACAAAGGCCGCCTTAGAAACCTCGTGCAAATTTATTGGAAGATTCGACAGGCGGGAACATCGGCGAAAGAACGAGTTCCGGTGAGAGAGGAATAATTAAAGAAACGAGCCACACACAGTGTTTTTTTTTGTTTTTTTTTTTTATCAAAACATGTATAACGATTTATTGAGGAGCTATCCAAGCATGTTAAATTTCATGAAATGCAGGTACCTACCTATCTACTCACTAGCGTTACATTAGACGCGCATTTTACTCGCAAAACTGTACGACCTATTTGTTTTTTTTTTTTGTTGTTTCCATTTCTTTTTTCTTGAAGGAGAGTTGCATAGAATTGCAATTAGTTCGTGTCCGCGGATCGCGGATCCGCGTCCGACGGAGGATCGTCGCCGAGAATTTTTCTTTTATTCAAAAATAAATATTCGACTATCCGTAGAACTCTTCTAGATTACATCCGGAACTGGTAGAACGTTTCTTACTTTCCACAGTTTTGTTTTTACGTTTTCTTCAGCCGCTACACCCTCGACAAGAACTAAATTCTAATCCCGAAATTCGAATTTCATGAATTAGTCCACGACAAGGCCGCGCGCGACTCCGTCGGACGCGATCGCCGATCCTCGGCTATTATTTTCGTTAAATCTGCCTACGTTAGTTTTGATTGCCAGTCTTGAATGCTCTGGTATTTTCTGTTCTGTTTTGTCCTTATTAGTCGTCGTTCGCTTTCCTCCTTATTATTCGTCCTCGTCCGAACGCCGATCTCCTTCGAAAATTTTGAGTTTCGTCCGGCCGATTAAACTTTCGGGTCCGTGTGTCTGTGTGTGTGTGTGTGTGAGGAGGGGGTGCACTGCTTGCACGATACAAAAGTCTGCAGTTTTCTTATCCGATCGCTTACCTCGCGAAAAATCGAGACTCTCGATCGTTCTTCGTCTCGATTTTTCAACGACGCGTCTCTTACGATCTAATCCGGAGAATCTCGCAAACTGGATTTGTTGAAACGATCTCTGTCTCGTCGGCTCCAACGATACAATTTTCTTAAATTGCCAAAGCCGTGCATTATCACCTTGGCTCTCAAAAGAAAGTCCGAACTTCGTACGATCTTATTAGCAAAAATTCGACGGTATCCGTCGATGGAAGTGGGTGTTCGTACGGAGATTCGTTACTGAACAATCCTAAAATGTGTCAGACAGATTTCTCTGGATACGCAGGCGTGCATGAACAAATAGAATCGCAGGTTGTTCGCATTGAATCGTTGGGACAGGCGTCTGTGGATCGAGAATCGAAGAGTTATTCGAATAGACCAGGCCTGGGCAACTTGTGGCTCGCGGATGACTCCTCCCTCCTCCCCCTACTTCTGATAGGAGGCAATATGAAATCATTGATAGCGAAGTTGCCCGGGCCTGGATAGACATAATGAAGAAGGTAAAGTCAGCGTAAATACAGTGACGACTGTCGTAATAAAAATGCTGAATGTGAATTCGGAAAATAATTTTCATCATTTGAACAGAACGTTAAAAACCGTTCACAGAAAATAAATGCAACGACCCAGTCGAGATCGCAAGCTAATTTTTAAAAACACTCTAAAATCAATTCTGTACAATGCATATTCCGAATTTTGACCATGACACGTCGTTACAAGCTATTCGCCACTAAAACGTTATTGTTATTTCGGCAGCGTTCACCTGTTCGAACGACAGAAATCATTCGGATCGAGATTTGGTCGGGAAAGTTTAATCGTCTCGCCTTAAACACTACTGTGAGAAGGTGTGTGTGTGTGTGTGTCTCTATGTTCTTCCCGTGTGTCTGCGACCGATATACAACTTCCTCCCGTGTATCAGTGATTCGTTTTGATTCGGAGTTCCCGCGGTTTGATTATCCTTCAGAAAATTGATCCGTCCGACAATTGGACGCCGCTCGGAAATCGGAAAAAGGCTGGAATCGACTACAATCGCTTTCTGTGTATCTCTCTCGTATTTTTGTTGTCCGTGTGGTTCGACTCTACGACGATAACTGTGTGCCATACATCGAGAAGTATCGATCGATCTCGCGCCGGTCTCTCGTCGAATCATCTCCGGAGAAAATGTCCGTTCTCTCTTTCCGCTCGATTCTTCGTCCGAGGATCGTCGACGCGCTTAATTAATAATCCACGAGAACGAGTTTTTACAGCTAGTACCAGAGAAAACGAGGCCTCGAAACCTGTTTCGCTGCCGAGTCGTTCGAACTCTCATTTTCGAAACGGAAAATAAAATAATTCCGCGCGAGAAAACAGAAATTCAATTTTCTAATGTCTCCGATTATTGGTTATGTTCACTGGATTCTACATATTCTTGCATATACACAATTGCAGATTGGTAAAGGGACTGCAGATCTATGTAATTTCTTTCATAAAAATTGTCTTCCTTAACCCTTAAGGACTTCCGTCTTTCTGAACGCAATCATCTAAGAAAACAGTTAATGTAACTGTTTAAAGAAATGAGATGTAATTCTTTTCTATCTCGCAACGCTTCGATTTCCACTTACCAATCTGACAAAAATCGGTATTGAGTGATGAACGGAGTTGCACTTTAAAAGTGTACTTGCTCAGAGGATTAATCTTCAGGATTAATTGTGACGATTAACCTTCAGGGTCAATCTTAAAGGTTCATCTCAAGTGTTGACCCTAAGGGCTGATCTTAAGAGTTGACTTTATACTCGGCGTCGAAACTGGCCTCGATCGCCCGGTGCGTAGACACATCTACGACATGTGCACGATAAATCTTTTAAATATCGACTGCGATCAAGACCGCGCGTTGATCGAAAGCTTACATCGAATAGTCCGTTGAAATTCCGTTCTGGCGAGGACCGACATATATTCGCCGATCGGCGGTCGCTCGTCGGTTGTACGTCGAAAATTACTAGTTTCGAAGAAACGCGATTCCGTTTGTCGCAAATCGATTTACAAGGACTACGTAGTAGTTGTGAAAGACACGATTTAATCTACGATCCAAAGGGGTCGATGTCGATGAACACGCGAGACGTCGAAGACGTTTGATCGTTGAATCGGCGAGACTCGAATAAGAATTCGCTTCTTCAAATATCGTCAAACAACAGATTCGTGGATAATCGTATACAAAAATTTCAGAACGTCTATACAACGGTTCGTTTCGAATGCAACCACGAAAAATCTATACTATGGGTTTCCCGTAAAGGGGTAGATTTTCTCTCGCGACTCCTTCGAGATCGACCCCCCGGCTACACACCATACACGGAGAAAAAGGGTGATACAAAATCTATGTCCAATCGAAACCGACACACACAGATAGAATAAACTGCGTTTAGTTATTAGTTAATAGTGATCAGCAATAGTTGCTTCCTCCATCTCGTCACGTAGGTTAAACAGAGATATAGGCATCGACACGTAATTCATTTATCGGTAATGCTTCTTTTTCCCCTATAGACACCCACCCACATTTCATTCATCTTTACAATCGTCCCATAATTATTTACAAACGTGTACACCGTCGTCGACTGCCAAGAGAGTCTTTATCACCTGTGCTTCCTAGAACCTACCGAAGGGAACGATCTCTCGATCCTCACCGGTGCGGCGATCCGTACACGGACATTCTCGAGCTTCGAGATCGATCGCTTGATCGACAGACCAGACCTCCAAAGCATTTTTTTGTTTACCGTCTTTCTTTTTACATCGTTTAAATAGTTCTCATTTCACCGAGAGAAACCTCTTCAAAAATATCCTCTCTCTTCCGATTCGAACCTCCCACCAGGAAATCGCCGGTACTTATCTCTCTCTCTCTCTCCCTCTCTCTCTCTTTTGCTTTCGTTTTTTCGATCATTCTCTCACTCGTTCATCCCCTTACACAATATATTACAAGACGTGTGTTTGTTCTCTACTGCCATATTAACGCTGCGTTTACAACGAACTTGTACTGTTTACAATTACTCATTTATTTATAAAAATTACACGGCGGAGATCAGCCTCTCTACTTCGTAGTATCATACATGAACAACCACAATCGTTGAGGGGTGGTTTCTTGATAAATACACGCGGTCGTCCCGACGATTTTCTGGCGGGCCTCGATCGGAGATCTATGTCGATCCCCGTGCCGTGATCCCGCGGATCGAAGACGATCTCTGCGGGCGAGAAACGTCGGTGCGTCACGACGCCAAAGGGTGGCTCTTCTTCAACTCCCAATTGTAATTTTTATACAATGTCTTTATACAGTCAAACTTGCCATCCTTGATCATTTCTTTGTGAAAATACAAAGAACATCGTCGTCTTTCAATCGGGTGGAACTCACCCTGCGTGGAATATTCGAGAAAATTGTCAATTTCGAGATCACGTCAATGTTCCCCCTTTTTTTTTTGTTGTAAAAGAAAAAAGCCTAGGTGGCGGCGCACTTGAAACGTAAAATCCAGTATGGGAGTTGTGTGCGCGCGCTCGAGCGCGTAGAAGGCATACGAGCGTTCCTAAAATTTACTTTGGCCGTGAATTTCGCATTCCACCCCTGGAAGGTCGCGATCCTCGTGAAACCTAAACGGGTCCTTGACGCGCTTCTTCAATGTTTCTATGTACAAAACACGGTCTTAGTGTCGCCGATTAATAATTCATAATTAACAATCCGATTAATCGCGACGTTGGTTTCGATTCGAACGAGTCCTCAAGGCTCGTATCCGATCTAAACCCCCCTAATCGCCTCCGATAACAACCGAGGTGGGTTATTTAGTCTCAAGGTCGCCGACTATCGAAGGTTGACAGTGTTCTTAGCATTATCACAGGGGAATTTTGTGGTTGTCTATCGACGAATTTAATATCATAACTAGACCGCGGATCTTTATGCACTTATGAAGAAATTGGTTGGGTAAAATGTAATACAGTCAAAGATTAAAAAAATTCAAGAATGCTGTAATGTTGCTTTTAAAGTAACAACGTCGTTAAGGGATGAAATCAATTCTTATGTCATTCCTGCTTCTCGCAATCAATGTAAAACGTTTTTATTTTGCATAAAGGTCCGCAGGCTAATCAGAACGATGATACACTGGATGAATCCTCGGGGAACGTTCGAACGATCAAGGGCTCCGATCAATGATCTCCCGTCGTTAGATCGCGAGTTCGAGGGAACAAAGTGTTTCATTCCCTCTTCCGTCTGTTCAGGGGACAGTCTAAGATTAGGTGTCATCGACAGGGTTCTGCGAGTAAAACCGTGTCGTTGGTACCATGAAAAAAATATATCCTGAGTGGCACCAATCGTCTGCTAGATCGAGAAGTGTCGGATCGTCAAGGCTAGATCCTAAATTCACTTTCTACTCGTCCCGTAAGAAAAACCCGTTGAGAATCGAGAAAATCGCTGGAGTTCCTAAACGTGTCCTTAACTCTAGATTCTTGTTTTATTTGTGTTTGCGTTTGTTTGCTTGTTCGTGTAGTTTATACTTAGTTCTAGAGAATGGAAGATTAGCGAGGGAAACCGTGTCGATCGGTCCTGATAGAGAAACGAAAAAGAGAAACGCGAGTCTCCGAGCCCATCGCGGAGTCCTATTCTAAAAAATACACGTGCACCCGCGAATCGGAAACGTCGACGTTTTACCCCGCTTAAGTACAGTCGCTAATACGAGTAAAACCTTAGAACCATAATCGGATCGATGAATACCTAAGTCCTAGATACATGTACAACAATGCTTTTCTGAGGTCTGTCTCCGTTCTTTTTTTTTTTGTGCCTGGTTCTATGCAACCGGTACCACGGATTTTAGTTTCACTCTCCGTTGTCTTGACGGAGCGGTTACGTCGGAAAACACGCCCCCTTGCTATCCCTCCCCAAACTGTCTTTTACCACCACTCTTTTACCGCTAATTGTGAAAAGGCTTCGGGCTACTTTCAAGGTACGCGAAATCTCTCGAGGTTACACGCTAATATTTACATCGCTCGCGAGTGTTAACAATGGTGCTTGACACCGCTCTCCCGACTATTTTCTCCTTCTCTCCCTCTCTCTCCTAATACTCGACTTTATACAAGTTAACTCGCTACACTCTGCTTCTCCCGAAAGAGTCTGACAGTTTCGCAAATTCACATTTTTGTGGAGTTTCGAACGAATGGTGCTTTGTGAACAATATCGATACGATAAAAGTTCATCTAGTCAAATATGAGGTTTATAAAACATTAATCCAATTGAAATATCTATGGAAGCCAAAAAAGTTAATTAAGAATTAAAATAATGACTAGCAGCCTCAATGGTTCACTTCAGCATGAAAAAACTGAATAAAATCCACGGGAAGATATTTCATAATATAACTATTTATAAGAACCATAAGAACGATATGGTTGTGGTAACTATCATATCATTCCCAATAATTAAGGGTTAAATCGACTAAAAACCATCGGTAGAATTCGCAATAAAATTTCAAATAACAAAAATGCGAATTCTTTACAATCGTGGTTTCTTCTTTCCGGAAGCAGACTATAGCCGTTTCTCCGAGAGCATACTCTCTCTACCTCCCTCCAGCAACCTCGCTGAATTTTTCGCAAGCGAATCAATTGCCGGCTCAAGGTCACTGGGCGGAGCAGCCCCGCCCACCGCCCCCGAGTCCTCGTAGGAGTGGGGAAGGCGGCCTTGAGCGATCAATCGAGCTCGACAAGTCCGTAGGGACGCGAGCCTTACACCGAGAATCTGGATCTCGATCGATCGCAGAACCAGAGGAAGTTTCTCGGTGAAAGAAAACCGTGAGAAGTGCTCGAGTTCTCCGGGAAATCCTCGCTACTGGAGATCGAATGGGACGCGCGCGGTTTTCTAACTCGTTTTCTCTCTCGGGTTTAACAATGACAAACTGGCAGTGCTGACGCAAACTGTTTTTCTTTTTTTACCTTTGTTGCTGCGTGTTTTTTTTTTTTTTGTTCATTAGGGGAAGAACTACGACCGGTAGAGTCTTCTTTAGAATGAGATACGCTGTAAACGTGGCACGTGCGAACGATATCAACCAGGTCTCTGTCGCTTGTTTCCGGTTTTTCGCACACACATATATGTCTGGAAAACTGATGTCTGTACAGATGGTCGGCTCGTCGTCATTCCGCGTCGATGTCCCATGAACTGATACAAGTTAGGCGCCCGGGACCTAAGCAGTTGCAAATTTTGGATTCTTAAAAATTATTGGAATTTCAAAAAATTTTTTAGATTTCTATTTTTGGAAGGTGATCGGATGAAAGGGTAAAAATCCATAGCCAATTCCAGTTTCGAATCTCGATTTGTTTCGGTTGATTTTTCATTGTTTTTTTTTAGCGAATCATTTGAGGGACCATTTCGTCTCGAAACTGACCTAATCGACGCAGAATGAATCGCCTGGTTTGAATGTCGACTCTGAAACCCTGCGATCGGAGATCATGCTTTCCCCTTGAGACCCTTTCGATCAAAAAGAAAATTCTCATTTTAGAGCTCCGGTTTCATCGCTTAAAGTACTTTGTTTTCGCGGAATTCTTCGGGCTCGATATTTGGCACTTGACGCGTTAAATAATTATCAAACTTCTGGAATTTCCCTGAGAGCTGCATTTCTAAATAAATTCCGCGCGGGTGCGAGACATTCTTCAAAGTCTGTCGCTGGGAGCAGGACGTTTTTGTGTTCGGAACCCATCGTATATCGACCGAGGCGTCGCGTCGCCCAGGATGGCGAGCGATAAAATCATCGGTAACAGATCGCGCCGAGTGTACACCGAAGACCACTGCTTTTTTCGTACAGCTTCTATCGTAATAGTCCTTGAAAAGAATCTTTTAAAATAATTATTCGGAGGAGCTGATCTCGAGGAAGATCGTAGCGAGCCGACCGCAGGGCCCCCGACTCACTGGATAGATCTACTTTCGTGGATCGTGTCCCGTACTATCGATTACTTGCGCTGAACCGTGCAATCCCGGTTGCATTGTATATCGTCTACTCTAATTGTTTACGCTTAAAAGTTGAACCGACACGCGTGTCGCCGCCGTAAAACGCAATATATTAAGGCCTCTTAGTTACTAAACGACAGGTCGCCTCTTCCGAATTTATTCGTTTTCCCTCTTTTCGTTTTCCCCCACGAGAAACCGACGGAACAACCACATGAATTACAACCGTTCACTGTACACGCGGAAAATCAAAAAGTGCTCCGATATAAACTCGTCCTTCCACGCTCTACCTTCCCCTTCTACGTCGCGCGGAGAGAGGGTAACTGTATTCCCCTCGTGCGACGACTCTGGGTCCAAGTTCCAAATCGAGAAAGAGTAACGTACCCCTCTTGCCTCGATTCTTGGCCAATCTGGACTCGGGACGAACCGAGCCGGAAATTATACGGACTTTTTGAGAGACAGATTACCTCACTCAAAAGTCTAATTATATTTACTAGTACACATGATTATAGTAGGAAACATTGTTATAAAGAAGAGAATCGAGAGGTGTGTTCTATATGCAAATTCGCAGAAAGAATATTAGACGAAATTTTGGTCTTTGTGTTGAAGATTTTATTGCATTCACAGTAACCAGACCTTTCTTTCTTTCGAGTACAGTACAAATTTTAGGAATATGAACTGAACATATTGTTCCCTGTGCTAGAGATTTTATCCTGAGAACGTTCCAGGATGTTTCTCTACAAATTCGAGCTAGAGATTTTGTTGTTACCGTATTTACAAAATTATTCGATCGGCCGTCTTTCTGCAAATTTTTCAACGTTGTTGTACGATCGGTACCGCGCGGGATCTGTCTCTCGAAAATCTCGGGGAGCAAGTGTGCATTGCGGAGAGCCCGCGAAAGGAAAGATCGCCGGGCGAGAAATACCTGAAAGAAACACGAGTGTGGAAAAAGCAACTGGAAGAAAAAACGGAATAGAAGAAACAGCTTTCGGGAAGAGTGAGGTAAATGCTGGTGCCAGTGACCGGGGACAAAGAGAACCACGAACCACTGGTTTTCCGGTCGTTTTGCGCAACGGGGGGAAAAAAATCTCTCTCTTTCTCTCTTTCTCGCGAGCATTTTGTCTCTTCATCGTTTCTCCCCTCTATCGTTCGTTCTCTCTTCGTTCTCCGGCAAACGCAAGTGTATTGTTTCTCGGTGGAGCCCGTGCCAGCCACTTTCCATTAATGAAGGCATATTCGCTAGTGTTGGAGTATACGTGGAGTTTTTTTATTTTTTTTTTCTCTTTTGTTTACTTGTCGCTTAATTACGCATTATCTATAAACGTAGGTACCTTACACGACTTACGCATTTATATCACCTAGCCTCCATTACTCGCTTACGGTGTCTCGTTCGTGTGAGAACGCGCATACGTGTTCAACGGTGTCGCCAGATTCAGACTTGTCCCCCCACTCTACCTTCCCCTTCTACTTGGACCCAGCTCCAATCACCTTGACATTCACATATCTTGTCGAAGTCATTATACTGGACAGAACTTTTCCCTATACATGTATACGAGATATTCGTAAAAAAAGCTCGAATCTCGACTCAATTGTTTATTCCTTATATTCTGCTCGCTATCTCAAAATATAGGGGAAAGCTGTTCAGAATTTTGGTCTTGGTAATATATCAGATCGTTAAGTACGAAACTTGATAAAGAGAACGCAAATCTCTTCAAATTTGTCAAGTTTTATACTTGACGACCTGATATTTCAAGGTCAAGGTTATTGGTGCTGGGTCTCCTTTCGTCAACGTTTACCAGAGCTTCCCCCTCTATTCGTGCTCCTACCCCTAATCTGGCGACACTGGTGTTCAAAGAAAACGCGTGACGCACGTATGCGAAAACGCGTGTACCGTTTTCCCCCGAAAACGTGAACGTTTCAAGAAAAATGCTCGCGTACGCAATACGCGTAACTCTTCACGTTTTCGATTTCCCTCTCGCATTGGCTTCCCGTTCGAAAACAGCTCTCGATTCTCGCTATACACTCATGCACACACACACACAGTCACATACATTCTCTCTCTTTTTTTTTCTCGTTCGTATTCGTGTACATGAAACGTTCGACTGACCAGCTACAAATGAGCCTACGTATTTACAAGTCTCGTCTCGCGTTATGTAATCGTCTACATGTTACTCGATCTTTTGTTTTCTCTCGGTTTTAATAGGAAACATTAATCACACGCACTTGATCGATCATCGACGCATCGTTTCAATCTTTTTTTGTTTTAAACTCGCACGCATACGCACGCACTCACGCTGTTACACACTCGTAACTGCTACTCCGTTTTCATCCTCCACACTCCCCTCCCCTAATCCGCGGGGATTAATTAAAATGCGAATCGGCCGCACGCGGAACTTCGACGGATCCGTGAGCATCCCTCCTCTACGATCATTGCGGATTTTTCTATGCAGTACACGATTTATCATAGTTTGACATCGAAATGAAATCCGCAGTCTTATGAAAGGCAATCAAACGGTTAACAGTAAAAGGGAGTACGCGATAAAACGATGTTAATATCAATTTTCTAAAAGCTCACCGATTCGCTGGTGCTAAGAGATAGGTTTAAAAAAGTTCGAAATTATACGAACCTGAGAAAATCTGAAGAAGTTTAAAAATGGAAATATTTTTGTTCATCTTAAAACAGTTTCTTTGCAGTCTATATGTACACAGTCTAGGATATGTATGAATGATAATATAAAAAGCCGGAAATGATCCTCATTCAGCGATACAATCAGCAAATACAAATTGCAGTTGAAAGGAAAAGGCTAGGTAAAATTGTCCCTAAGAGTGTACGAGGGTTAAACAATCTTATAAAATTAGGAATAATCTATTTTGCGAAAGAAGACAACTGAGATCGTGAATGCTGTCCACTGGACTTCTGCTATTTGAGACTTGCTACTTCAGCTTCTGCTTCAGCTATTTTAATTTCAGCATCAGCTTCAACTTCAATTTCAACTATTACAACATCAGCTGTTACAGCTTCAGCTTCTGCTGTTACAATTTCAGCTTCAGCTTCAACTGTAGCTATTTTAATATCAGCTTCAACCTCAGTTGTATCCTCTCGAAAAATAGAAGGCAATTAAAGATCCTCGAATCGTTCTTCTTTGGTGCAAGAGATCCTAGCGAAAGGCTGGCGGGCACTCGCAGATTGACGATCCTCGTTCGATCCTCGGAAAAAGGGATCGGAAGATCGCCCGTCGAAGTTCTCACGGAAATTTCGATATCGTCCTCGGTCCCCGATCGATCGGGCCTCGAGAGGAATCGATTCGCGATGGAAATTCGAGTCTCCACGAGTATGCTAAAAGTTATGTACACGGTGATCGCGCGCGATGACTTATTTACAAATGACGGGAGAAGCGGTCAGCTACGCCGAGACGATGAAGAGCCGACTGTGCTCCGCCGACTGATGGGAACCAAAGGGTTTTTCAAAGCAAACAGAAGACTCCGACGAAGAAGTTAATCGCTCCGATCGAAAGATCTCGATTCGGGTGACACTCGATCGTCTTCTGGAACGATCGATCTAGAGTCCTTGGATCGAGAACGCGTAAATTCGCTGCGATCGGTCTTTTCGCTGAAGAGAAGAGGGAAAAGCTCGTCTCTTCCGCTCGATGGATCGTTTACAAAATTACTTAATCGTTAAACATTAAACTAGAAACGATTCGACACGACTCGGGATCGGTCGAAACGAGGGAACACAAGGCGCTGCGGGTCTCGATGTCGCGATCGACACAATAAAGGTAGAGGAAAGACAAAATCGAGTCGCTGACTGCTACCTGGAGCTGTGTACAAGTTTGTCAGTGGATCTCGTTTATATTTGGCACGGTAGCTACCGTGGATTGTTATTGTTTAAGTTCTGGTGCTTGGGAAGTTACAATTTCGGAACAAAATTTTCCTGTAAAGACAAATATTTACAGAGAAGTGTGTCTCTTTACGCGAAATTAAAATTGTCTAAGTTCTAAGAAATAAAAAGTTCCTTTTCCAGTCCCTTTAACCCTCAAATGGGTTCACTAAAAATACCTTTAAAAATCTGTCTTATGCATTGTCCATCGCTGGAAAAATGGTTCCCCATTCGAAGGGTCGACAGAGTGAAAATAATATATAGATGTCTTTGATATTAGATTTCGCAGATCCTAGTAACGAGCATGAACGAGGACAGTTGGACAAACGTGTACACAGCCGAAGACACCTGTGGTCCTCGCGAGCTACTGGCTACCTAAGTTCCTTAAACTAAAATCACACTCAGAACGTAATTACGGTCGCTGGTCCTTCGTCCAGCTCCGGGATGCGTCTGAATACTATGCTCGTGAACTATCATCTACTGGTAAAAAAAACCGCGACCGGCGTCGTAATCGAATACGTAATTAACATCGTAATTAACGATCGCTGGCCGTCGAGAACGAGAACGTGGAAACAGCAATCTCAATTCGAGCTGCTCGGACGATCCGAGTGAACCGGAAGCGTTCTCGCGACGGAATCGGAGAAACGAAACTAAGCTAGCTATCTACAGACGACATCGGACGATCGGAAACAATCTCCTTCCTCTCTTTATCTCCGAAGCGGACGTCCACGTTCGAACGTCGCGATCTGTCGGCAGTGAATTTTTCATTGGAATAGACCGCGCGATCCAGCGAGTGCCGAGAATCCGCGCGATTCTCGGACCTCCTCGTTCAAGAAGCTGGCATAATCTTCTTCGAGAATGATGGCGGACGAGGAAGCGTCGCTCCGGGCCGTCTCAGCATGTCGAATTTAATCGCGACATCGGAATAATATCGAGACACTTCTCGGCGGCGCGTGTTCGTTTGATTTGGATCGAGACTCGTTGATCGAGAGCGACGCTTCTGGACAGAGCCGATCGCTGATTAATCGCTCACCGTTAGAAGTAACGATCGGTTGGCTGTCACCTCGATGCAGGAAGAAACTCAGCGTTGATTAACTTCGGACGCCGTTCCACCGCGGAGGATCATCGAGTCTTAGAGGATCTAATTCATCCTTGGATCCACCACGGTGTGAAGCGACAGTCGAATCGGTCGATCTTCGCCTCCTAGCTCTCAGAGGACAATGATCAACTCGGAGCTGGAGAGAGGACTCTTTCGCTAACTTTCGCACTTGGGTACACGGGGAAAAAGGTGTACCAGCGATCGACCCGATCAACAGCCCTCTTCCCAGCTCTGCGCACTGTGCAGTCCGAGCAACAAAATGCAAGCTTCGCGAATCAACGCGCGTCGCAAACGAGAGATTTTTGGTCACGATCCTCTAGATCCGAAATCTAACGAGATTACGTTTTATTCTACGAAGGACGACGACCGCTCAGACCTGGGAAGAGAACTTGTTAACTAATTTTCGCACTTGGGTACACGATGAAAAATCGTGTACCAGCAATCTGATCAGCGATCCTCTTCCCAGGTATGCGCGGTGTCCACAATGTCCCGAGCAACGAGATGTAAGCTTCGCGAATTTGCTTCGCGATCGTCTGGCATCGTTCGCTTACGATTTATTCTACGAAGGACCCATGGCTAGCGGTTTTATTCTTGACAATGGAGATCATGCCGCGATCTACGCCCTCGGGATCATGGTTCTGACCGAGGATCAAGGTCGCTAGGGGTCTCTTCCGTTCGATCTCTTCCGGTCAGCTTCTATCTTCTTCGACGAAGCGGCTCAGCCGTGTCTCGCGTCGCGCTAATTAACAACGCTCACGAACCGACGGTAAAAACTAGCGTCGCGGTACACTGATCGCTGATCGGGAGTTAGCCGCCTTGTTTCTTAGTCTTACTTCGATATTCTACGTTCCTCCGTTCGTCGTTCGCGTCTCATCGATATACTCTCGAACGCAACGCTCCCTCGAGATGAAACGTTTCTTTAATTAAACGCGCTCTTCTCTGCTTTGGCGGGTGCTAAATTAGCTGCAGCGTCTGGAGCGGATATTTTTCAACCTTCCGAGGGAAGGATGAAACCTGTGCGTGTGGGTATGTGAAGCGGTTAGTTCGTTGCGAGACGCTCCAGAGAGAAATTCGAGAGAATTCGGAGAAAATTGGATAGATTCTTCTCGTCGTTTCTGTCGCGCCTTGTATTGCGTTCGGGTCAATGCTGTGTATCGTACAAACGACATTTAATTAAGTCTTTATATGGATGTTGCACCGTCTCGCCAGCCACAAGATGAATACAAGAAAATTCAACATCTCGATAAAGAAGAGCAAGGTTTTCCTATGGTTCAAAACATTGTTCCCGGATTAAAAATTCTGCTCCATAAAATCCTGACAAAAGCTTTATGTTTGAAATTGAAGCGAATCAAGTGGAGAACCTCGTTCAAACGATGTAGCATGTTGGATCGCGGATCGACAGACGTTGCAACAACCTTCTCGAGACCTCGAACGCGATAGAAGGCGCAGTCCGCGTGTCGGAGGCCGGCGAACGTTTTCGCGGTCTCGCGACGCCGAAGACGACACGGAGGAACGATTCAGGTCAGCTTTCTCCCGCGAGGATCGAGGATCGATCGATCGTAGTGGCCGGTGTGTGTTCGGTACAGCTAGCTATACATACAGAAAGTGTGTAAAATCTAAAAAGAAAAAAAGAGGTTGAGAAAAGAAAAACAAAATGAAAATAACGACTGGCCCGTCTTTCCGACGCTCTCTTACAGACTACGCGTTCTCCTCTCTCTTCCTCTTTCACTCGTCACCTCTCTTCTCTCCCTCGCTCTCTTTCGTTTGGCTGCAATCAACCCTCGAAAAACTCTGATCGCCTAACTCTTCAGCTCCTGCAGGTCGGCTGCTCTTCGAATCTTCGTAATTGGCTACTTCATCCATTCTTCCTAGACTCCTCTCCCCTACCCCCCTCTCTCTCTTTCTACCCATCTCGTTCGTATGTATACAGCAGTATGTATAATATTTATATATATATATCTATGTATATATATATATGAATAGAGATATCTATATACATACACGTCTATGTATATATATATATGTATATCAGCTAGTCGAAAATTGAGGCTACAGTGCTCGGCAGTCTATTGTCTCTCTTGGCTCTTCTCTCTCCGCGGCTTCTTCGTCTTTCGACTCCTCTTCCGGTCCTCCTTCTTCCTCGTCCAACTTCCGGCCTCTTTTTCGCTTCCTATAGCCTTCTCTCTTTCTTTCCTTTTTTATGCTTTTCTCATTACATATTCCCTCTTTCTATACCCCGTCACCTCTCTCTCTCACTCTTTCTCCTTCCATCTATACATCTCTCGCTCTGTCTATCTATAACTTTCTTTCTCTTTCTATCCCTCTCACTCACTCTCTCCCTCTCCCTCTCTCTCTCTCTCTCTCTCTCTCTCTCTCTCTCTCTCCCGCTCTTCAGGCTGTCGAAAATCCTCTAAGTTCGCATCTTCGCGTGATGCGAATACTCGGGTCGGCCGTGTTCGCGAATTCGGACGAGGTTTTTATTCCCATTGGTGAGGAGAGGGTGGCAATTCCGAAGGATGAGCCACCGTGGAGCTGCAAGTCGTACGAAGAGATCATTAGAGGCTGATTATTTTTGCGGGGAAAAGATCTTTGGTTTTTTTTTGTTTCGTTTGTATTATTTTAATTTTTTTTTTTTTGCTAACCCTCTTGTCTTTCTTTACGGTTTGTCAAAGACTCGCGTTACAGTCTGATTGACTTGCGGGAGGAACAGAGGTGTGGCTACGCTTCGAGCCCCCGACGCCATATGTCTTAGAACCCTGAGGACCCAGTAAAAAGTCCGCCCATTGCTCACAGATGTCTACCGAGATGTTTAAAGAGACACTCCACGATCTACGATTATCCGAAATCTGAACTTTTTTCACTTGGTCGTTCGGATTACTGGGTCCCCTCGGTCCCGGCGCGGATCTTCGAGCCAAGGTCAACGGGGTCTCCACCGTGTTCCCAAGGTCACGAGGCGATTCTTCGTGGTTCCGAACACGTTGATCCGTTGGCTCGACGACCGGCCCTCGGAGGCTCGAACTCTAAAAGAATACTGTACACGACAAAAGTGCAAAGTGCTCCTCGCTATCGGACAGGCTTTCCGTGGACGAGCTTTGCAAAGCGTTTGCCTCGGCACTTCGAGGTTCGTCGGCTAACAAATCGGGAATGGGCGGGGCAGAGGCGGGGTCTAGGACGCGGACAGGGCGGGATTTGACATCATCGTCAAACGAGTGACAGCAGTGCGTTTCGAGTCTGTCGAATTGCAATCGAGTGTGAATGTTCGAATGAGGAAGGGTGGGGTGGGGGCGTGGCGATGGGCGGTGTCAACCAACAAAAATAATTGGGATATCGCAAACCGGATGGGATGCAAGTATTGTGCATTCGGCCCGGGCAAAACTGGGACCAGGCGGAGTCAATATCGCTGGCGGAGGAGCCTCGGCCAAGAGGCGGGGTTCTGGACAGTCCTACGGGATTGGCAAACTAATGGGTAAACGATCGATCGCCGTGCCTCGATCGGCTGCTCTACTGGGTATCTGATCGTTAACTAACGTCGAGAACCGAGTCGACTGGCTGCTCAAGACCAGTGGGAGGAGCTGACGCTGTACGCGACGCCACACCCACGGGCTGCTTCCTCGCGAGATCGCGATGTCTCTCAAGGAGACGAAGGAGGTGCCTTAAGCGGCCGATCGAACTCGGCGGGAATGCGAGTCGCTCTACAATTAGGCTCCAAGCTACTAAATGTCTATTGTCGCGCGGACGTCTCGATTCTCGATCGAGGAAACGCTCTGCGATCTCGTGACGGTCGATTCGAAGAGTCGCGCGAACATCTCCCCCTCGTTCGATCGAGTGAAAGAAGGAACGATGCTGGTGAATTTGCCGTTAGATCTTTTCAGTCGATTCTTCCTCCCACCCGGCCCGAAAGAGCAAGAGCTTCGAACAAGTGGAAGCGGCAAGCCCCGACTCTTCAAATGCTACGTTGCCGGGAAGGGGTTGTGACTGACAGGTCTGGAGCTGAACAAAAACAACAAAAACGCTACGTCTGATTTCCATGCAGCTGTCAGCATCGGTGACAGCCGGCCCCCGTCCGTCCCGATCCTCTTTTCATACTGTACACGGCCGTTCATCGAGTCTCTCTTTCGGTTCTCGTCTTTTTACCGCGACATCTTCCGCGACGGAAACTGTCTCTGCTCATGTTTCACTCGATCCCCCCTTTACGTCGCCAATTTCCCCCCTCTTGCGGGATATTTCCCGCGCGCAAGGCTGCATTTGCTCTGCCAAGTTCACGAGAAAAGTAACATCGGTGGAAATAGCCCCCCTCTGCTTCTCCTACCGGTTCCTCGGTCCCGCCCGCCCACTACGCTACGCGCGCCGCCTAGCCCCGCCCACTCTCCGCCCTCTCGAGCCACGAAATTATTTCCAGACTTTGAAAAAAGACGTAGCGACGCGCTTCCCGCTTCCTCGAGACAAAAGCGCCGACCGGACGAGTCGTTAGCCCCTCCGTTAATTTGCACGCGCGCGGAATTCCCTCACGCCCCTTCATTTTTCGTGGAGCTACAGACAAGGGAGAAAGAGAAGAGATCAAAGGAAACGTCCGAGGATGCGGGAACCTTAGGGTTGCGATATTTTCGAAATGGGAAAAGGCGCTAAATTTGGAAAAACTGATAGCCTGGAGCATCTCTAGTAGAAGCTCCTCACGGTTCTGGAGAAATGAAAGTTCTAGGTTTCCGGAGGTGTTCCAATATTTTCCAAATTAATTTTTGATTTTCGAACAGACAAAAATATTTGTGATTACGCTCCCGCTAGGAGGAGAGAATTCGAACTTGGAGCAGTCTATCGTACTCAGAGTTGTGCAGAATTACAATTGAATTACTCCAGGAATTATAATTACAAAGTAATTGAATTACATTGTAACTCAGTTATATTGTAATTTATAATTCAGATATTCATTCAATTAAATTACAATGTAATTCGTAGTTGCAATGGAGTACAATTATAAAATACATTGTAATTGAATTACATTGTAAATCAGCCAAGTGGCTGAGCCTCCGGTCTTTAGCCGAGCCTATCGGAGAGCACGTGTTTCTCCGAAACAGTGGGCTCGTTAGCATCCCGAACGGCAATAAGCTTAACATTATAATCCGATAGAAATGAACAATTGAACGAAACTTTCGGTTCGGTTAACGAAAAAAAAAGCCGCGATCCTCTCGCCTTCCTATTCCTTTTACAATATCCTCGATCCTCGGACGTTCGAGGAGACGCGTCAGATCTTTCGGCAGGAAACCGTTGGGATGGATGGTCTTGGAGTATGGTAGAACCTCGGTAGTTGTACAATATCTTATTTTTTCCGAGTCTAGTAATTTTGCAGAACAGAATTTTCATTTGTCAAAGAATAGGTGACAACCTTCGAGGTTCCACCGTGAAGTGGACAATGGGCGTGGCTCGGAACGTGGTTATGGCAGCGTGGGGAGTTCCTCTAGCTGGCTACGGTCCCGAAAGAGAGCGGGTGTCCTCTCGCCGGTCGACTTTTCATTCTATCTCGGATTCGGACTCGGTTCTTTCGATTCTACACGGTTTCGCGTTCCAAACCGAACCCGTTCCCTATCAGCTGAAGGCTGCATGGTTGATCAGGCCCTCGTACACTCGTCGTGACGACCAAAGTGCTCTGTTCAGGCGTTCGTCCAGCATTTATATACAAGTACCACTTTCACAGAGAGAGACTCATAAGCCACGTGCGCCAGCGACGGTCCACCGGTTAAACATTCGAACGTCTTCGTCTCGAGCGGTCTCGTCCTCGAAGGTCTTCTCGCTCCCGGATTCCTCTGATCCCCGTGGAAGGACGTTCAATCTTAATCCCGAGCGCTGATTGCTCGGCGAACACCGAGTTAAAGTCACTGCGCCGCGTTATTACCCCGCATAAAGACTCCGTTAATCACCTGTAGCGCGAAACCGGCACTAATTAACCGCCACGCTCATCTTTCTCCCTAGCACCATGGAAGCTACCGTTTTCTACGGTAATTCTCAGTTTCTCGGATACCGTGAAGCCAGGATTTTACGATGTCTGATCGATTAAGGGGAATTCCATTTGTAAACTCTGATTTTTATTGGATGCTTCAACTGAAGGTAACTCGACGATGCATGTCAAAATGGAAAGAAAATAGAGTTAGCTTTTGTTACCACGTTGAATGCCTTGTTGATCATGTTCCATAAATTAATTTTTATGGAGAAGGGTAACTGGTGTGATCAGTTTTCGGGTTTGGTTGCATTAATGCAATTGTTTTGTTTCGTGGGAGATCCCTGGGGTTCTGATCTGACAATCAACGCGTTAACAACGAATATTATTTCGAAAAAACGTGATGTATCAATGCTTGAAAAATTTGTCAACGCTACTCCGACGATTGGTGGCGCGAGTTCGGTGTGAAGTGCTCGAGAGGCACTCGCGAGGAATCCCAGAGGCGGGCGAAACTGGATCCGGAGATTGAAAGTGTCTGGCAGACCTTCGAGGATCGATTCAGTCGAGAAACCCGATTATCCGGCGACGGTTGCGGTTCCGTTTCCGGCGGGAAAGCTGGTCCCGGCGCTGGCGCGCATCCGGTAACGTATGTACCACGAATGATCGAACGCACACGCGGTGACTCTTGCGTTTCTTCACTATACTTCCCCATCGAGAATCTCCTCCGCGATCGAGTATCCTCCGATTCCAACGAAAGTCTATCCGTGAACAAATTTCCGAGTCAACGCGTGTGGACGCATCGTGCACACCACCGGTCAACATTTCTCCCCAATTCTGAAAAATCAACAAATCACCTTTCCATCGTTACGAAGTAACGCAATTGTTTGGTAGAACCTCGATTAATTAGTTAAATTCTACTTTTACGCGTACACGCGTGCACGCGATGTCGACACGAAGTTCGACTCTGGTTCTCTTCGTCAAAGAAAAATCTGAAACATCTTCTTATCAAGTAATAACATTGAACGTTTCTCGACAACTTTGCCCCTCCTCTAATACCCCAATTATATTTGTTTGTTAAGTAACTCGATCTCAGACCGGCGGTGTACACGCACACTCATACCAGAGTTCCTCTAAACAACAGACTGCAACAAGAAAGCAGAGGTATGGCACAATACATGAAGTGTGTAACGACGACCATACGACGAACGAAGAACAGAAAAAAGGAAAGAGAAGAGAAGAAAAGAAAGAAGAAGACAGATAGAGAGAGAGAAGGAGATACAAATGAAATGAAAAGCTAGAGAGAGAGAGAGAGAGAGAGAGAGAGAGAGGGGGGGAGAGACCAGGTCGAAGAAACGGAAATGAAATAGAATGTACACGAATACAAAACGTAAAGAAGAAAAAGGCGGCTGTTCGTTCTATTTTTCGTAAATTGCTACTTTCTCTTTTTTTTTCATTGTTTCTCTGTTGTTGTGGTCGTTGTTTGTTTGAGATTTTTGTCTTAAAATGGTTTGTTCAAGTACCTCTGCGAGCGAGGTCGCGTCCGGAACTAGAGCTGACTCTTGGTTCGTTCGGTTCGTTCAGGAGGAGACGTAACACGATTGGTAGTAGTAGCGGTAGTGGTAGTAGTAGTAGTAGTAGTAGTAGTAGTAGTGGTAGACGATAGCGGTAGTAGTCGATAGTAGCTGACAGTGGTAGTAGATAGCCGATTCGGTACTGGTAGTAGTGGTAACGTGTACGTATACGCGGCGCAGGGCGCTGGGTCGGCGATCGGCTTGCTCTAACTTGACGGCAATAACCAACACGAGACATATATTACATACCTATCAATAATCAGTCATCAAAATATTATGGTTGATTAAGCCCATCCTCTCTCTCGTTCTACTTAGCCGCGACAAAAATCTTCACGTATCTTGCTCTATTCGTTTCTCTTTTTTGCCGGGCTAAAAGGGGCTCGGGGAATCGAACCGTCGATCGATCGTTCTGGACGATCCTCTATCGAGGGCTGATTTCTTTCGTCATGCTTCTCCCTTTCATTCCCGTTTGGATTCCGAGCTCTTCGCTTCGGGAGGCCGCCGCCGGGATTCACAGCGTTCCCCCCGTAGCGTCGCGCTCGCCTACTCGACGACTTCGCTGTGTTACTCACTGTATGAAATGCGACGCGATTTTTGGAAGATCGTTCCAGCGCGACGCTAAGGAAGAAATCCTGTGATTTTGTTTAGCTTGCTTCGGTACGGTTATTTTCTCCGTAACGTCGCTTTTTGGCAGTTTCAGTACCGTGAATATGATTCTACTTTCAGGTGGAGATAGAGTGCTACAGCGCGACGATACGGAAGAAAATACTCCTATTTCTTTATTCTCTCCTTAGATTCCCTTTGTTCTCTCCGTAACGTCGCTTTCGGGCAGTGCGAGAACAGCGAAGATTAGTTTGTCTTCGCTCTCATTGGTCGGCTACCGGTCACGGTATGAAATGATAGGGACAATACGACGCTACGGAGGAAAATCAGTATTTTCTTCGCTTCGCTTAGAGAGGGTGGAGGAAATTGAAACCGTGGAGGAAACTACAGCTAATTACTCGTGGTTCGCGTTTGAAAAGGTACGAATTTGAAAAATGCAATACAAAGAGATAAGATCGCAATCATCTGTCTTCCCTGCGCGTATACAATTCTATTTATTTCTAATTCTAGTTGTACTATAATTCTATAGATCATAAAATACGCGCAGAGCACAAATGATTGCGATCTTCTCCTTGAATTTTATCTTCCTAAGTATATGGAGAAAATCGCATCGTTTACGGCATGACCTGATACTTCTGAGTAAATTGAAAATGACAGCTCCAGGAATGCAGCGAACGTTTCGCTGTCGAGAGCCACGCATCCGCAAAGAGCTAAATCGTTATAATTATTTTCCACGAAAACTGCGAATCGAGTCCCACGAATGTTGAAACAGTTTCTGCCCGGTCTCTGGTGTTTCGTCCGAGAAAGTGCAGCATCCGGTGCCCTCGATCGGGAGAGAAGGGTGTCCGAATCGCGTGCTCGATCGTCCGATCGATCTCCAGAAGACAGTTGGAGGCTTGAGGAACGCAAGAGCCGGATACGCGGTTCATTCATAATCGTTTTTCCCACGGAAGTGTCCGAACCGGGGAGGAACGGCAAGGATGATGATCCCGGCAGGGTCGTCCGGGACAAAAGATCGTTTCTCCCGTCTGGTTTCGATCGTTCCGGGCCCCCTCAACCCTCCCCGCCCTCATGCTCTCGATCCTTTTCCTCTCCGGCGTACTGTTTCCTCCGCGGTTTTTAATTTCCGTCCGCGACACGCTCGGCCACTTCTCTTTCTCTCTCTCTCTCACTCTCCCCGCTTGTTCCCCGTCTCTGCCCATTTCCGATTTCATTTGTGCCGTCTTTTCAATCCGGCTCGTCCTTACGGCCCCTATCTCTGTCATCGGAGAGAACAGAGAACAGATAGAGAGAAAGAGAATGCGAGAGATAGAGAGTGAGAAAGAGAAAGAGAAGATTCAGGGTGCGCAGCACGCCCCCTCCCAACCGCGAACCCTTTCGCTTCCCTTTTTCCCCATTTACAAAGCGCGACGAAATGTGCTTTTTCTTTCTTTCTTTTCTTTTTCCTCCCTCTCGATCCTCCGTGTTTGTGGCTCCCACTGAGCAACGCGAACGTTCCGCGGCGGCGGACTCGTCGAAATCTCGGCAGCATAGAGGATTCTTTGTGGATGCGTGGCAGAAGAGCGCGGTGGCTTTGGATCTGGCACCCCTCGATGGCAGTGAAAGGCCGAGCGACAGGTTTTTGTCCGCGGTGAACTTGATCGAAGGCGTGCCTTCCGATGGCCAATCGATTCCGAGGGGGATGGGTCTAATGGCTTGATATTAGCGACAGCACGTTGTTTTTAATCGAAATGTCGCTAGAAAACAAATAGAACGATCCGTACACAAATGACATTTCAAATCTCTTGTTTCACCTGGAATTCCAGATAGATCAACACAACTCTAGATATCCACAGAACGTTTATCGGTATGCCGAGATCATGTTTGGCGTATCTAGAGCACAGCTTTCGTTCTTAGGTACAATCCTACCCTTTAGAAGTCGGATCAATTGCAAAGGATAGAAAACATTATTTAAAATTCGATCAATCCGCGCTATCTACCGCATCCCCCTCCATCAAAAAGGTGTCACGATCGAAGCAGCCTTCGGAAACTTCGAAAGATCGCTCCGTCGAGTTCCGCCGCGGATATTCGCGCGTGTGGAGTGTCTTATGGCATTTCCTCGTGAACAATACTGAAGATGATGATGATGATGATGATGACGACGACGAAGGTGTGTCGGTTGAAGGAAGAGAAGGATTCGGACGGAGGGGAAAGGGTTGTAAAACGTCCGTGAAGAAGAGGCTTCGATTCCCGCGGACCCGATTCTCTCCCCGTGACAGAGAATTATCATCATTGTTCATCGCCTAGAGCGATCTCGAACCGCCTCTCCCCTCTTTCTCAATCTCTATCTCTAACGGTGACGTTGCCGTTTCGGCTACCGGTGTACTTCTATATATATATATATATTTCATTTGATCGATCGTTTTCGAAAACCTGAACGATCCGCCACCTACGGCTTACCTTGCGAAGCTCTTGAACGCCGCAGACTGCGGATTTATGCAGAGCGGCACGCGCGACGTGTTCAGCTGCTCCGCTATAAATTTGTGCATTTCCTCTGAAACAGACAACCGTGGATTTTAGGGTCGGAGAAGTTGGATTGCATCGCGCGATCGTTCCGCGTGCTTTCTCTCGCGTTACGCCTCTATTACAATTAACCCTTGGCTGCCCGAGCGAAACAAGGATCGAATTTTCACGATTACATATCTTTGCGCAAGTTTACTAGTCTCTATATAAGAAAACAATCATTTGATCCCGAAGCAGTTGAAAAATATAAGTATATTTGACGTATAAGTTGACAAATTTAATTATAAAAACATAGCTGAGAATTCATAGAACAGTTCGAACATATTTTTAACGCCCGAGCATTTTTCTCCGAGGTCCAAACCTATTTTTTCCACGAGGAACGTGGTTCGATCCGTCCTTAGCAACCCCCTAGGAAACGTGTACGCGCGCGCCGCAATTTTTAACCGCGATATTAGTTACCCAGTTTCGAGGCGATTACGGGGGAGAAAAAGGCATACGTTAACTTCACGGTCCCCTGGTCAGGTGATAAATTATGGGTTATAGCAAGCCAAGCCGTTCTAAGCACACGCGAGAGTCTATCGCATCATTGTTCTCGCTGCGGCGCGGTGCGGCGCGGCACGGCGGGCCACGTGTCAAAGACGCGACGCTATTAATAATACCGAGCCTTGCGACTCACAACCAAGATTTCTTTTCTATTCCACGTTCGACTAATTAATTTTCTGCCGAGCAGAAACATTTCAGTTTAACGGGAATTATTAACATACATTTTTATCCGAATCTGTTCAGAATCTTCATCGCTAGTCAGACACGATATCGTAAGGCGAGGGCTTAAGGGATTACGCCACAAGGAATAATAAAATCATGAGCTTTTAAGTGTCTGATCCGTTTCACTGTTTTCGCGCGTCCTGGCGGAGGAATACTGCAGGACAACGGATAACTCGGCCATTTTTTAATATTTCTTTATAAAATTTACACAATATGACCTTTTTTCTATGCCTAACCATATATGATAAAAAGATAATAGTGGTGGCGTAAGCCCTTGAGTTTCTGATTGCTATGTCGGAGGAGTTGACGCGTGTCACGAGAAAAATGTCAGAAATGACCAGAGTATTCGCAGCATCGGAGTGTACCGACCAAAGAGAGATTCGGTGATCGTGTAGGATCTATCGAAGGGGTCGCTCACCTTTCACCTGCTGCACGGTGGTGAGTCTCCGTTCCCAGCGATCGTTGAACACGTCAGACGAGTCTGGCTCGAAGTCGCCGGTATATTGTCTCATGCCGGCGCTGGTCGTGTAGCAGCACGTGCACATGCACGAGTGATATCTGAGCCTTCCTTCGTCGAGGTAAGGATGCGCCAGGGCGTCCACCACGCTGATCCTCTTGTCCTGCGGGAAGTTCGTGGAACGGGGTCAACGAACGATCGATAGAGCCCGGTCGAAAACGGACCGGCCAACAAGAATGAGAGAGAGA